>VZTG01006295.1:331467-445792 GCA_013397845.1 Melanocharis versteri
CGGGCACGGCGCGCGGGCGGCAGTGATGGCGGGCGAGGCGCTGTCGGGGGTGCCGGACGTGCAGATCGATGGCGATGGCGTCTTCAAGTACGTGCTGGTGCGGGTGCGCGGGGCCGGCGCGCCCTCCAAGGACGTCGTTCGAGGCCACGGCTGGGCCGAGTACCACGGTGAGGGGCGTCGGGAGTGCGGGGCGGGACTCTGGCCCGGGGGTGCCGAGGGAAGCGGCCGCGGGCCCCGGAGACGGGCGGCGGCTTGCCGGGGGTCTGGCCCGTCACGGAGCGGCGGCTGAGGCGGAGGGTCCCCGCGCCCCCCCGCTCCCTCCCTGCAGCCGACTTGTTCGAGCGCACCGCGGCGGAGCTGGCGCGACACGGCCTGAGTTGCGAGTGCCTGGGCGGCGGCCGCCTCTCCCACCGCCCCGAAGAGAGGAAGATCCACGTCTACGGGTACTCGGTGGTAAGCGGAAGCCGGCGGGAGACCCACACGTGGACGCGGCATCTCCTTTCCCGGTGTGGGTCCCACTGACCGCGGTCGAGTTGGCACCGCATCCTCTCCGGGGTGGAAGGGGTGAGCGGGGCGGCGCTCCCGGGGGTCCTGGGCGTTCTCGCGAGTGCCCCAGGGTGGGGAGACTTCGCAGAGCCCTTTCGGGTGAGCGGCGCTGGGCCAGAGCGGGTCACCCCATGAACCTCCCAGCACCTGCCTGTGGGGCTGCCACACACCCAGAGCCCCCGGGGGTCCCGTGGGGTCCCGCAGCGGCTGTGCCCAGCGCTGGGTGCTGCCGGGGGGAACTGGGCTGCACAAGGACCGTGTCCTCACTTTCTGTGTCCTGAGGGCGCTCCTGCAGGAGTGTCAGGTGCTGTAGGGGTCCTGTAAGGGTGACTGGAAGCACCCTCGGGGACATCACTGGCGTGGTGGATCCCTGGATGCTGACCTTGGCCCAGAGCTGTGCTGCAGCACCAGCTGTGCTGGATGCTGAGTGCAGAGCCCAGCTGGGAACAGGGCAGGGTGGTGGTCCCTGGGCCACAGTGCACCCAGTTTTCCCAGCTTCAGGATGGCACTGTCCTCTTGCCTGGGTGCTCTGCCAGCCTCAGCTGGAGTCAGGCAGAGCTGCCACAGAGGGATTGGCACAGGCTCTGAGGCCTCTCTGCTGCTGGGGTCTGCCAGAGCTGCCCTGGGGACTTGCCGGGCTTCCCTGCAGGTGGTCACCCACCAGCTCTCCTTGGGAACCCTCTTTCCTGTGCAGGGCTTTGGACGAGCTGACCACGCTGTGACCACAGAGAAGCTGAAGGCCGAGTATCCCAACTACGAGATCACCTGGGCGGATGAAGGGTACTGACTCCTTTGTCTGTGGTGCCAGCCTGGAGCTGGCGCGGCTGCATGCAGCACCAGGGTGGTGACAGCAGGCTCCTCGTGCTCGGCGGTGCTCCAGGCTCTCCTGATTTTCCTCTGTGTTGAACTCGCCTGTTCTCCACCATCACCGGACCATCCCCGTGCCGGGTGCTCCCACCTCCCTGGCATGGCAAAGCTAGTGAAACCAGTGGTTGCTCTGCCCTGGCTTCTTGGTGCCAGGGGCTCATCCCATGTGTATCTGTGAGAATTAAAGTTGTTGGGGGAGCACAGCTGCTTGTGTGGCCATGCTCACAGCTCAGCTGCTCCTTCCCAGCTCTGGGTTGTGCCCGTTGACAGTGGAAGGGACCCCCCAGGTTTTCAGGCCGTTGAGAGGGGCTTGGCATGGGAGCAGGCAGAGTCTAGGGTGGAGACAGCAGGAGGTGTATTGGGATTTGCCTTGGAAAGGGCTGAGGCAGGAGAGAGGAAAGTGATGGGTCCCCAGGCCTCAGGGACCTGAGGGAAAGGCAGGGTAGACCTGGGGGGGAGAGACCAGCCCCATCTCCTGCAGGGAGGGAACTGAGCTGCCTGGGAACATGGTTAGGAAGAACATGCCCATTCCCACTCTGGCAGGTGGTCAGACCTTGAGGAAGAGCATCCTCCCTGACTTCATCCCTCCGGCCACCCAGGACCAGCTCCTGTCCCTCAGAATGTCCCAGGGATTCTACCTGCTTGTGCTTCCAGTGAGGAGCAGTGGGGGGAGACTGGGAGGCTTCAGTGGCTGGAGAGCTCCAGAGAGATGTGCAGGCCGGGTTGGTTCAGTCACTGTCCCATGTGCGGCTGGGGCTGGAGGAACCTCCCAGCCCAGTCCCAGCCCCGTTTTATTGTTAGTCTGACCCTGCGTGCTCCCAGCTCCTGCCTAGCCATGATCCTGCTGCTGCCTCTGCATCGTGCCGTCAGGGATGTGGGCTCTTTCCTCTGCGTCCAGAGCCATGCAGGGTCAGCTCGACCTGCGGAAGCTCAGCCTGTGCCCAAACTCCAAAGGAAGCTCACAATGGGGGAATGAGTTTCATAGGCAAAAACATGGCTCCACTGTGCCTCATCCTTCCATCCTGCGAGGTGTGACCCTCCCCCGTGCTGGGGGAGAGTGTTACCCAGCAGTCACATGGAGTCAGCTGCAAACCTGCAAGTCACTGGATCGTGGAGCTTGGAGGCACATCTGGGATGTCTTGTCCATCCACTGGCCTAGCAGAGCCAGCTCCAGTGAGTCCATTGTGGTGAGATTGCTGGGATGTGCTGTGCAGGGTCAGGACTTGATAGTCCTTGTGGGTCCCTTCCAACACAGGGAATTCCATTATTCTGTTCTAGAATTAGGCTGCTGGGAGCTTTGACCAGGTGGGGTTTGAGAATCTCCCCGACTTGGACCCCCACATACCCTGGGAGCCTGCTTTGGTTTTGACAACCCTCAAAGGAATGAAGGTTTTTCTTTAAGCGGCGTTTGCTGTTCTTGCTTTGTTCTTGCTGTCGCAGCCCTTGCTGGGACACTCCCTGCTTGAAGGGTCGGCTCCATGCACCGTCCTGCCAGGGCTTACCTGGGTGGCATCCCCCTACACCTTCTAACTGGGCACGTCCAGTTCAGCCTCTCCTCTTGGGAAGTCCAGTCCTGTCACCATCATCAGGGAATCTCCTTCTGTGGAGATACTCAAAACCCATCTGGACACATCCTCCAGGGAATCCTTCTGGAGCGGAGGGGTGGTATGGGGTGACCTCCCGTTGTGCCTTCCATTCTGTACTATCCTGTTATCATCTGCTCCAGTATGCCCACATCTCATACTAGGAGCAGCTGCATCCCCAGTGCAAAGGGGAAGGCTCAGATCTGTGAGAGAGGCTCTGCCCATGGCACCCAGGGGGCCAGTGACTGCTTTGCCAGTGGCCATGGCATTGGCCTGTGGCCAGCTCAATGCTGCCAGGTTCCTGGGCAGAGCTCCTGCTCTCCAGCATGCCTGGGCTGGGGGATGTGGGGCTGCTGGCCCCCACTGGGCCTGGCTGGCTCCGGGAGAAGGAGCTGAGCCTGTGTTTTGCTGCCTCTGATGCAATCCTGCTGCAATCTGCAGGCCAAGGCCGTCGGCTCAAGGGGAGGATCTGCTCGACGGGGCCCCTCTCTGGTCACGGAGGCTGCGGCAGCAGAGGTGAGAGGGGTCCTCTGGGGTAGCAACCCCTGCTTCCCCTGCCCTGGTGAGGAAGCCAGTGGGGTCAGTAGTTGCCATTGCCAGGCAACACTGGTGGTGACCTGTGGGGCTCTGGCTGCCAAGCCGTGGTTCTTCCAGGCTCATCAGCCCTTGCTGGCACTCTGCCAGGAGTATTCTGCCCCAGGAATGACCTGGTTGTGGCGCTGGAGCTGTGCCCCTTCACCCCGTGGCAATCATGAGCTGGGTGCTTAGATGCTCCTGCCAGCCAGAGCAGAGCAGGCAAAGTGAGGGCTGGCTCCTACCGATGGCGTCTTGGGATTCCCAGGCTCCAGGGAGACCTTAGAGCCCCTTGTAGTGCCTAAAGGGGCTCCAAAAGAGCTGGAAATGGACTTTGGACAAGAACTTGGAGTGGCAAGACGAGAGGGAACGGCTTCCCACTGCCAGAGGGCAGGGTAAGATGGGATATTGGAGATATTGCTGACTCCCAGCTCAGCTGTTCTCCCTGGCTGGAGTGCAGCCCACTGCCAACCCTGCACCCAAAGGCCCTCCCACTCTCCTTATGCGCAGGGACTGGCAGAGCCCCCATGTCCCTAGCAGAGGTGCCAGCTTCCCCCACAGGGCTGGAAGCATCCCCAGCTCGGCAAGAAGTGACCTCATCCCTCACCAAGCTGGTGCATTCCGCCGGGCTGTGTCCCGTTCCAGTCAGAGTGGCACCCACTGTCTTGTCCTAGGTGGAAAACGGGCTGAAGAAGAGTGGTTCAGTGGGGAGAAGCCGAAGGTCTCCGTGGGGCACCTGGCTCCACTTCGCTGCTGTGGTGCCGGCGGTGCTGCGTGACAGGGTCGCGCTACGCTGTCCCAGCCGGCACAGCCTCGCTATAAACCCGCTGCCCGGCCAGTGAGCCGATAACAGCGGGGCTGAAGTCCAGCGCAGGCAGGTCCTAGGGAGCACATTCCAGCCCGGGGCTTACGGTGTGACCTCTCCCAGCTGCGTTTTACGGTCGCGGTGGCCGGGATGGCTGCAGGCGGGCAGGCGATGCTGGCCCTCCTGGTGCTGCTGGGTGAGCTCTGCCGACACGGGCGGGGGTTGCGTCGCTGGAGGGAAGGGTCCACCGCGCTGGCTGCCCCACTCTGGTCCTCCCAGGCAGTCTCGCCCAGCGCTGGGGGCCGGGGCAGGTATAGCTCAGCCCACTGGGCTCTGCAGGTGAAGTCAGCCAGCTGAGCGGGTGCCGGAGCCCCCAGCATCGGGCTGGGGATCACCAATGGCGTTGTTCAGCGTGGGACAGAAAACGCCCAGGTTTTCCTGTTTCTTCTAAAATGGGCGCTGAGACTCGAAGCACGGGTGCGATATAGCAGAGTCAGTGCCCCGGCAGGCTCTGGCACCCCGAGGCTGACGGTGGGAGATGGCAGTGTGAGAGATGTGGAGTGCCGGGGCAGTGACGGGGGTGCCGTCCGAGGGAAGATGCCACTGAGAGCTCAGTACCTGCCCCAGCACGGTCCCAAACCGAGGTGCCCAGGCAAATGTCACCTGCAGGTCACGCATGCCCTCCCTCACCTGCTGCGAGCCCCGTGCCTGGTTCCCTGCGGGGTTTTCAGCCCCACTGTCTCTCCCATAGCCAGAACCGTTCTCCCCAGTGGGTCCGTGGTCGTCAACAGCTGCAGCAGCACGGCTGAGCAGCTCTGCAACTTCGTCTGTGACTGCAGCGACTGCTCAGATGAGAACCAGTGCGGTGGGTGCCCAGATACCCTAGGCCCCCAGACCCAGTCTCAGGCCCTGCTCCTGGGGTGAGAGCAGGCTATGTAGTGGGGGGTGTTGTGGGTACAGGTCCCTGGGGTGGTGCTGGTGCTCAAGGTGGATGCAGGGTCCCCCACGATGGGTACAGGACCCCGGGGTGGGTGCAGATCCATGGTGTAGGGGCAGGTGCCTTGTGCAGGTGCCCAGGGTGAACACAGGTCGCCTGGGTGCAGGTGAGTCTGCCAGGTGGGTGCAGGATCCCAGGCTATGTGCAGGTCCCCCGGGCTGGCCACAGGTCCGCTGGGTAGGTGCAGCCCCCCGGCATGGGTGCAGTTCCCTGGGGTGGGCACAGGTCCCCAGGGTGGCCCCAAACCTGCCTTCAGCCCCCATCTGCCCACCCTCAGGATACCTACGGGGCTCAGCAGTGCTGGGCACCCCCTTCACCTGTGACTTCGAGGACAGTGACTGTGGCTGGCAGGACGTGGGTACCTCGACTTACAGATGGGTGCGGGGCCGGGCCAGGCCGGCCATGTGGGGCTTGGGGCCTCGTTCAGACCACACCATGGGCACTGACCTGGGTAAGTGGGAGCTGCACGGTGAGCAGGCTGTGGACATGCACAGCACCACTCCAGTGGGCTATGGGTGCCCCAGAGTTGGGGTGCCAGGACACACATCCTTGTAGGGTGCAGGGGATGGAGCAGACCCCTTGGAGGGGCAGGAGTAGTGCTGGCACAGCTCATGGGGCTGTGGCCCCCACTCTGCTTTCTGTCCTCCCCAGGCTGGTTCTTGGTGACCGTGTCCCCCCCAGCAAAGACCGTGGCCACGGCCTGGCTCAGGTCACCGGAGATGAGGGAAGCAGCTGCCACGTGTGAGATCAGAGCCTGGTATCACCTCTCAGGGAGCTGTGAGGACACCCAAGGTGGGCACAGGCAGCATCAGCTACTGGGCAGTGAGGATGGGAGGCAGTGGGGAGGGATGGGGCCATCTGCCCCTATAGCAGGGACAGTGCCACGGGCACCTTGAGATGGGTCCTTGTCATCCTGTTTGCCTCTTTGATTCTCCACACGCAGAGCTGGTGGGACCTGGGGGTCCCAGCTCCAGCCCCCAGAGCTGGCGGGGCCCCATTCGTTCCTTTGGGTACCCCAGGATGCCCCGTACCAAGGACACTTTTGGGGCTTCCCTCAGGGCTGAACCAGACAGAGTGGCCAGTGCTGCGCCTGGCTGTGGCACACAAGGATGAGGTGGTGGGGCTGTGGCAGAGCCCCGAGCGCAGCAGTGAGGGCTGGCACCAGCTGGTCGCCTACCCCGGCCGGATCACAGAGCAGTTCCAGGTGATGAAGTGTCGGTACCTGGGCACTGTCCCCATAAGCTGGGACCAGAGGAGCTGGGGGATGCTCTGGGACACTGAAGGGCCTGCGCAGCTCATGCCATCCCCATCCTCCCATCACAGCTCATCCTCTCCCTGACACAACTACCCACCTGTGGGGCAGAGGTGGCACTCGATGACATCATGTTCAGGAACTGTGGCTTACCAGGCGAGTCCCACATCTGCTGGGATGTGAGCTGGGATCTTGGGGGAACTGGGTGGGGTGCAAAACACAGGGGAGCTCTCCCACTGCTCACTGTGTCTTGGGGCACCGTGCCCTGACCAGAGCATGAGGTGGGCAGTGAAAACCTGTCCCTTGAGCCACCCCAGGGAACGATGTGGGGGTGCTCACCATGTCCCTGTGGGACCAGCCACTCGCTGATACGTGTCCCCCCGCCCCAGAGGTCGGGCAGCAGGTCTGCGGGGCCCAGGAGAGCCGCTGCCACCGCGGCTCCTGCCTGGCACAGCATCGTTTCTGCGACGGCACCGACGACTGCGGGGACAGCTCGGACGAGGGCGCAGTGCAGTGCAGTGAGCACCCCTGACCCCGGGGAGGAGTCCTGCGGATGGGCTAAGGGTCTGCCTTGGTGGGGCAAAGCTGTTCTCTGGGCTGGCAGGGGTTCCCCCAGTTGTGCCCCGTGCCCGGGAGGGCAAAATGACCCTGAGGATTTGCAGAGGGGTGGCATCAGCCCAGCCCATTGCAGGGACCTACCTGTCCAAGAGAGGACTGGGACCCCAGTCTCTGGGTCATTGCTGTCCCTTCTCCCCACAGAGAACTTCACCCGCTGCTCCTTTGACCACGATCTCTGTGGCTGGGAGGCGGCGGCTGGGCCACCAGTGTGGGGCAGGAACACGAGCCTGAACCTGGGCACCTCCTACGGCATTCCCACTCGGGACCACAGCAACAACAGCAGGGCTGGTACGTGGCAGGGCACCAGTGCACCAGCGGAGCCCCGCCGCAGGTGGACGTGCCCTGGGGTGACACACGCCTGGGCTCTGCTCAAGGCTGTGCCGGGACAGTGGTGTCCTGCACCCACACATCTGCCTGGCTCCACTCAGCCACAGCATCTCCTGCAGGTTTTTTCCTCCACGTGGGCGGTGGCCTCACTGCACAGGCTGGTGGCACAGCTCAGCTCAGCAGCCCCACTTTCCAAGCCACCAACTCCTGTTCTGTGAGTCACAGCTGGGACCTCATGTCACAGCCCATGTGGGCATAGTGGTGATGGGAGATGGGGTTCCCAGCTGTGGGGACCTTCATGCGAGGCTGGGGCTGTGGTTGGCCCTTGCTGGGGATGGGCATCAGGTTTTTGGGGGTGGTTTGTTGACAGCTCTGGTGCCCGTTGGGAGCTCTGAGCTCCTCACAGCCCCTCTGTGGGCTGCAGGTGGCTGTGTGCCCCTGCCCTGAGGGTTCACCCTCCTCCCCGTCCCCAGCTCATGCTGTACTACCACCTCCATGGCTCAGCCACCAGCAACCTCAGCATCTCCTACGTGACCAACTCTAGCAAGCACCTGATGAGGGAGAGGACAGGAGACCTGGGAAGCTGCTGGGTCCGGGAGCGAGTGGACTTCAACTTGATGCATCCCTTCAAGGTGGGCTGATGCTGTGCTGGGGGAAGCCGGGCTGCCCCCAGGGTCAGGGACCACAGCTGCGTACAGGCGCAGCACCACCCCCAAGCCCAGTGTGACCATGCCAGCCCATGCTGTGCAGCCCTGTCATCCACAGCATCGCCCCTGCTCTCACTGAGTCCCTTCCCGGGGAGAATGTGTGTCAGTCCCTGACAGATGCTGGCTCCTCCCATTGCATCGCTCCCTGGTGTCACCCTAAAACCCCCATACTGTGCAGGACCCCTTGCTGACATTGCTGACATGGTGCTTTCCTGCAGGTGCTGATTGAGGGGGTGGCCGGCAGTGGGGGGACCGTGGCCATTGATGACCTGATCCTGTCTCAGGGCTGTGTGAAGGAGAAGGGTGAGCTGGTTGGGGGTGTACCTCACCCTGCTCCAGTGTGGGCAGCGGTTCCCGGTGTCCGTGGTACCGTGCCTAAAGGACCTGCCACATGGTCTGCCTGTCCCTCTGCTCATCACAGGGACCATCCTGGGTGCAGCATAGCAAACACTTGCCCTGGGGTTCTGGTGTCTTTGTCCTGTGGCCGTGACACTCCATCCTGTGTCAAAAGGTGTCACACAAGCAGTTCTTACTAGGCCCTGGGTCCCCTTCAGCTGGTGGCAACTGAGCTGGGCTGTGACGGGACGGGATGGGACAAGACGGGATGGGACGGGATGGGATGGGGTAATGGAGAGCCAGGGAGATGCCTGGGGACAGGGGACAGTGGCTTGAAGGGCTGACACTGATGCTGTTGCTGGGCCCTTTCACCACTGCTCTCCATCCTGGGGTGTTTCACCATCAGAGGAGCCTCTGGTCACACTGCCGAGCCAGGCGGGTGCCAGCCCCTGTGCAGCAGACGAGGTGGCCTGTGACAGCGGGGACTGCATTGCCGCAGAGCTGGCCTGCGACTTTGCTGACACGTGCACTGATGGCTCCGACGAGAAGCGCTGTGGTGAGAGCCAAGGAAGGCACCTGCATCCTGGCAGTGGAGGGGACCAGGCACCCCTGGGCTGGCATGGCCAGGGCACGTGAGTGCCTGCACATCCCCTGCGAGCACGATGGCCTGGCAAGACTGAGCCCAAAGTTTTGAGTTGCCCAGAGAAGCTGTGGCTGCCCCATCCCTGGAAGTGTCCAAGGCTGGTTGGACAGGGCTTGGACCAACCTGGGATAGTGAAAGGTGTCCCTGCCCATGGCAGAGGGGTGGGATGATATGAGCTTTAAGGTCCTTCCAGTTCAAACCAGTCTGGGATTCTGGGATTCTTTGACTTTGCAGGGACAACAACCTTCGAGTCAGGGGCTGGGGGCTGGCATGACATCAGCGTGGGGCGACTGCGCTGGGGTCTGCAGAAGGTCACTGAATCTGACAACTTCCTCACAGGTGAGGCTGTTCCCACCATCCAGACAATGTCCTTCAGTGCTCAGCACCACGGGAGCCCCCAGAGCATGGACCCCCAGTGGGTGCCACTGCACACTGGGGGATGATGCCCAGGCAGGATGCTGGGCTGGGGGTGCTACCAGGGATGTG
Source organism: Melanocharis versteri (assembly GCA_013397845.1). Classification (NCBI taxonomy): domain Eukaryota; kingdom Metazoa; phylum Chordata; class Aves; order Passeriformes; family Melanocharitidae; genus Melanocharis; species Melanocharis versteri. The sequence goes on from VZTG01006295.1 coordinate 341,208, forward strand.
GGACCCCAGTCCTCACCTCACAGAGAGTTTCTGTGCCCAGGGACTTTCCTGGCCCTCCAGACAGGAGAAGGACAGATGTTGGGTCCTGCAAAGGCACGATCGCCTCCGCTGGGTCCCTCTGGCCCTGCCTGCACCATGGAGATGAGCTACCGCATCCACAGTGACCCCCAAGGTAACATCCTGACCACCCCCAGGGTGCCCTGCCTGCTTTCTGCCCCCATAGGCCCCCATGCCCACCTGCCTTTGCTGCCTCTCCCAACCCTGCTCTGCCCTATCACATCATCTTGGAGCTGGGGTGTCCGTGTCCCTGTCCATGTCCCGTATACCCTGTGACCATGGGCTACTGCTATAGAAGGCTTCCACAGGGTGGCCAGGGGTTTTGGGTGCCCACAGCCTCTGCACCACCTCTTATTCCAGGCTTCCTTGCCGTCAGCGTGACAGATCACACCACTGGCACCACCCAGCTGGCTTGGCAGACACAAGGTCGTGGCAGCACAGCTGGGGGTTGTGTCCATGTCCCACTGGGAGAGAGAAGCCGGCGCTTCCAGGTGTGCTGGACGCACAGGGACCAGCCTGGGGGTCTTTCACTGGGACAGTGCCAGTGCTGCCAGGCACCCCGGGCTCATGGCTGCTGCCCCCAGGTCGAGCTGCTGGCACTGGTGGATCTCCAGGGCTTGGCGAGTGTCAGTGTTGACAACGTGACATTTGAGCAGTGCTACCTCGATGCGGTGTCACCCACGGCTGCGGGTATGGCCAGGGGCTCATGGGCAGGGAGCATGACCCCAGACCCTTTCCATGGGGGCTGCCTGGTGGCTGTCACTCTGTCCAAGAACAGGACCATGGTGCAGAAGGCTGAGGGCCAGGGCCAAGCACATATCCTGCCTTGGCCTGGGACCCCTGCGTGGGGTAAACTTGGGGAATGGGGCAGGGGAGCAGGGGTAAAGGGACATTTGGGGGACCCATTTGCTTTTGTGGTGCCTTATCCCCTTCCACCTCCACACTGTCACCTCTCTCCGGCCAGAGCTGTCCTGCAACTTTGAGAGGGGTATGTGTGGCTGGTACCAGGATCTGTCCAGTGACTTCAAATGGGTCCGCAGCACGGCGCAGGGACAGGGCGCTGACCACACCACCGGCTCGGGTAAGGAGCTGGTTGCTCTTAGGGGGAACCCAGCAGACCAGGGCATCCCATAGCCTTCAAACCCCAGGGCCAAGACATGCCCTGTGCACTCCCAGCAGCCCCATGCCTATGTAGCAAGCTCATCTAGGGCAGCCTGGGAGCACCCAGATCTGGGCTGTGGGTGATGTGGAACACTCACATCATGACCCCTCCACCCTGGCTGTCCCCAACATTCAGGCTACTACTTGTCCGTGGACCCCTCTGTGCCATGGAGCCATGGGCAGCGGGCCCAGCTCCTCACCTCCCGCCAGGAGCCAGCCACTGCCCCACGCTGTCTCTCCTTCTGGTACCGCCTGGCTGGCCCACAAATTGGTACGTGCCCCATGGCATCTTCCCAGGGCTGCCCCAGCGTGGCTCCACTCTGAGGGCAGTGGGGTCCCCAAGGGCTGCCCCAAAGCCCCCTCTACCCAGGTACCCTGAACCTCAAGCTGAGGCCGGAGGGAGGGGAGGAGGTGGTGCTGTGGACCCGCCGAGGAACCCAGGGCAGCATCTGGCACCGGGCATGGGCAACGCTGCCTGCCACGGGCCAGCAGCGGTACCAGGTGAGGACCAGGCCCCCCATGTCCCTGGCACCAGCAAGGCACAGGGTGTCTGACACTGCTGCCTGGGGGCAGGTGGCTTTCGAGGTGCTGCACGACGGGTTCCTGGGGGACGTGGGGCTGGACGACCTCACGCAGACAGCGGGACCCTGTGGGGCCGCGCTCTCCTGCTCCTTTGAGGCGGATGGCTGTGGGCTGGCAGCCAGCGGAAAGGGCACCTGGCAGCGACAGAGCAATGGCACCGGCACCACTGCTGGCCCTGCAGCCGACCACACCACCGGCACCGCCACAGGTACAGGGCCATGGCAGCCCTGCTGCTTCCCTGCTGCACTGTGTCCCCCCTGCCTGCTCTGAGTGTCCTGCCTGTACCCCACACCAGCCCTTCCTGCTCTCCCTGTGTCCTGCCTGCCCTCCCTGCCCTCCCCAGGATGAGCAGAAGGCTATACTGCAGAGGGCTTCCCAACCCTGGGACTCCCCAAACCCAGAGTCTCCCAGCCCCAGGGCTCCCTAATCCTGGGGAGGTTCCCAAGCTGAAGAGACTCCTTGGCCTGGGAGGAAAACCCAGCCCCAGTTGTCCCCTAGTGCTCCCCAGCAGGGCTGGGCAGGGGTCACAGCACAGGCACTTCTCTCCCCCAGGCCATTACATGGTGGTGAACACGGGCAGGGTCTCCCTGCCCGCAGGGCACACGGCTGTCCTCACCTCCCAGCCCTACCAGCCCTCCATGTTCACCCAGTGCCTGGCCTTCTGGTACCAGTTGAGCACTGGGACGCCAGGTGAGCACCACCCACCCTGAGACCCCTGGGGGCACCTCCAAATGGGTGGAGGCCCCACACAGCACAACCCTGGACCCCTTCTCTGTGCTGGGTGCCCTGGGCAGGCTTCCTCAAGGTGTTCGTGGAGCAGAGTAGGGTGAGGAGGAAGGTTCTGAGCATGAGCACCATGGAGGGGAGCAACTGGCACCGCAGCCACGTCACCATCCAGCCCGACGGAGACTGGCAGGTGAGACAGGACAGGATGCTGGGGGCAGCTGGGGGTGATGAGGGGTGCACGGAGGCTGCCAGCCTCAGCATGTCACCCTGCCCAGGTGGTGTTTGAGGCAGTGGGAGCTGGGAGTGACCACGGATACATCGCACTGGATGACCTGCACGTGTCGGATGGAGCCTGCCCCGAGCCAGGTGAGACCCCACCCCACAGGGGCACTATGGATCAGATGGGGGGATGGGACATCCTGTGGGGGCATGTAAGCCATGGGGATGGGGACAGACCTGTTCCTGCCCTGAGCTTGGCCTGGCCCAAAGCTGGGAGTGGTGTGTACCACCCAGGTGCCACATCTCCTACCAGGTAGCACTGGGTGTCTCACAGCCCTTCTTTCCTCCCAGCATCCTGTGACTTCGAGCAGGACACTTGTGGCTGGAGCAGCCCCTCAGACCCCCGCTTGCACAGCTTTGCCTGGGGCTGGAAGAGTGGGATCACCCTGGCCAAGTACCCTGGCCCCAAGCAAGATCACACCCTGGGCACAAGGAATGGTAGGAAATACCCATCCCTGCCCAGGTGCCCTGGCACGGCCAGAGAGAGGAAGAGGAGCTGGGGATGGATGGGGTCAGTCCAGTACACCCTGTAAGGCCTGGCTCCACAGCATCCCTGTCCCCTCTTCGCCCCAAGCTCAGCCCCAAGGGCAGTGAGGTGCAGGGCTGGTTTGTGTCGTCCTCCAGGCATCACTCTGGGTGTTTTGGGGTAGAGTGGTGCAAGTGGGGTGGGACAAATGGGTGCAGGACTGGGGGACACCTTGCACTCTGTCCCTGCCTGCCCAGGTCACTACATGCACTTCGATACCAGCGTGCTGGGTGCCAGGGGCACCAGTGCCCTGCTAGAGAGCCCACCGCTGCCTGCAGCCACCGACTCTTGCCTGCGCCTCTGGTACCACATGGACATCCCAGAGCACCTCTGTAAGCATTGCAGGGGCAGGGAGGAGGTGCCATTCCTGGGTCTCATGTATGGGAGTGGGGGCCTCAGTCCTCCCCACCTGTGGACCATGGACACTCTGCTTCAGCTCCAGCTGGGCAGTGGGGATGGCCCATTCCCTCTGGGTGCTGCCATCCCAGTAGAGGATGGCATGTCTGGGAGGGCTCGGTGGCTCTTTTGGGCTCGGGGCAGCTGGTAATGCCAGGACGCCTGTGCCCCCCCCTTGCAGCCAGTGGGGAGCTGCGGGTGACACTGCGCAGCGCAGCGGGGCAGCGCACGGTGTGGAGCGTGGAGGGGCACCGCAGCCGGGGCTGGCAGGGCGCCGTGGTGCCGGTGCAGAGCCCCAGTGAGTTCCAGGTAAGAGGGGCCACCCTGGGTTGCAGGGTGTCTGCGGGGGTGCGTCAGCCCCCCCGACCCCACCTCCCCCCGCAGATCAGCTTTGAGATCACCACACGGAGGTGGCCGATGGAGGGGACAGTGGCACTGGATGACATCATGTACAGCGCCAAGGTGGGCTGCCATTCCAGCCCGGAGAGCCCAGTGGAAGGTGCGGGGGGGGCAGTTCCGGCTGTGAAAGGTCAACCCAGAGCTGCCCAGGGTGCTGGGATGAGGCTGGAGGCAGCTCTCTCGGCAGTGGGTCGAGCCTGACAGCATTTCCTCTCCCTGTAGAGAAACCCTCCGGCAGCTTCGTGGCGGAGGTGGTGCTCAGTCTGCTCCTGGCCCTCGCCATCGTGGCGCTGGTGGCTGCTGCGGGCTGGTACTGGCTGAAGCAGCGAGGGCTGGCGAGCAGGACACCGACAGAGAGCAACAGTCCCCAGGGCTTCGACAACATTACCTTCCGAGATGTAAGGACAGGGTGAAGGACTTTCCTGATTACCCCAGCTGTGCCAAAACAGCATTTTCCTAAAAGCTCAGCCAATGCCAGCAGGTTCTTCCTGACCCCGCGTTCTGCCAACGCGACAGGGAGGTGCAAAGGGCTCTGCCTCTTATCTGCTTGTTGACAAACAAGTGACCCAGAGCTGTAGGACTGACCTAAAAATGCTGCTGCCACCAGGCAGCTGCTCGGGAAAGAGCTGTGTGCACTCCCACCCCAGAGCCTTGTGGGAAGGGGGTCTGGCAAACCTGGCTCATCCTCACTCAGCCAGCATTCAAATTAGTGCAAGGTGGCTTAACCTGCAGGTCCCTTGGGCAGAGCTGGTGCCATGACATCTGCTGCAGAGCCACCAGCCCCAGCACGGACTCCAACAACAAACGTGGAGCCCCCTGGGCGCGCCGGGGGTTTGGTGCCTCTGCCGGGGTCACAGGGGCCTGGCACACAGATTGTCCTCGCTGCAGCCTGGAAGAAATCCTGGTGTTTCACAGCAGACAGCCCACATTTGTCGCCAATTCCTACTCGCCTTTCTTTGCAGGACAAGGTCATTATATCTCCAAGGGAGGGGGATGAGGCTTGAATTAGCAGCCAGCAACAGGAATTGCCTGCTCCCGCCGAGAGACCATCCCTTGACAGGAACCCACACTCCAGCAGTTGCCTGCTCTCTGCCCCCGGCACCGGGGAGCTGGTGACCCGAGGAGCAGGCCCTGTACAGAGATACACCACTGTCCTCTCTACCTCCAAGTGTTCGGGAAAAGCATTTTTGTTGTTTGTAACATGAAATTTCTGCTTCCAAGACACAGCAACATGTCTATGCTTTGGCAGGGGGCAGGAGTGGGAGTTCTCACAGTGGCCGTCCTCATCCAAACAGGGTTCTGGCCATGGAAGGGGGGCTGACATGTGGGCTCCTGGCCCCCAGAGCTGGGAAGAGCAGTGGGTGCTGCAGAGGGTGTGAGCCACTTCCCACACCCAGGAAAAGCACAAGAGCTCCCAGGGCACAGAGACCCCATGGGGAGGAAGCTCAGTGCCCCTGCTGGTTTTGGGGAGGGTGAGTCATGGGTGGGAGGGCAGGGAGCAGAGGGGGGCACCACACAGCACCCCTGAGGGCAGCAGGCAACTCCTACTCTGGTGTACAGGTGCCCACCTGCTGCCGACACACCTTGTGAATGCACTTGATAAATGTCACTGGGAAACCCAAAAATGTTCCTGAGGTGCAGGATGGGCTCAGGGCCTGGACCCCCACCCTGCATCAAGCATAACCCCAGCCCAGGACCCCTCCCTCACCTCCAGCTTTCACACCTTAACACTGTGAACTCCAAACCCCGCCCCCCACACAGCCCAGTTCAGCCCCTGCACAACGAGGAGCCCACCAGCACCCTGCTACCCCCAGCCCCCATGTCCAGCTGGAGGGACATCCTGCTTTCCCAGATTGTGACCAGAGAAATGAGAAATTTCTGCAGAAATGAGGCCCCAACAGAGCTGAGAGCTGAGGAAGGGCTAGGAGGGCTCAGGCTTCAGCTGATAACTCTGCACCTTCCTGGCTCTGCAGACCCCCAGAGCCTGATTCCATCCCTGGCCTGCCGGCCAAGCTGCACCATCTCCAATGCAGGGAGGTGCAGCCAGAAAGGCTGTGACACTGCTGGTCCTCATCCCAGGTGTCCCTTTAATTACAATCCCAGAAGGAAGAGGTGGTGCAGCGCTAGTCACACCCAGCCACAATATTTACTACCAGCTGGTCCCATGCAGCAGCTCCTCTGGGCAACTGAAGGGTATCAAACTTTATTATAGATCTCTTTAAAACAGGCTGGAAAGAACAAACCAAACTTGAGATACAGTGACTGAGTCATCATTTCTGATCAGGCCCCAACTCTCCCAAATTATTTATATATCTCACCCATCCCCCAAATTGTTTCAATTAAATGACCACATTTCAGACCACCCTAAGTGCCTTAACATCAGCTGCTGCTAACACCACAATGCACATGTTTTCTGGCAAATCAGAGGCAGGGTTTGGGTTTTTTCTTGGGGTTTAGATCCTCAAACTCTGAAAAGGAGCAAGGAAAAACAAACATCAGGAAAATTGCTTCTTTAAGGTTGCCTTTTTACAGCAGGTACAGATTCAGCAGATTTCCCCCCAAAAGCAAGTCTGAAACCCTCTCGTTCAGCTTGGCAATATGCAGAGTGGTTGAGGAGAACCAGATCAGTCTGAGCAAACTGATTTCGAGGCTTTGTTGTCATTTCCCTTTGGGGCCAGTTTCCAGCGGTTTTCCAATGTCCTTTCCACGCAGTTTGAGGCCTGGAATAAGACAAACCAGACCACCACCATCAGCACTCAAACATTTACCCAGTAACTTTTATTTCCACCAATTTCAGCCTTAAGAAAGAGAACATCCAGAAAGAGAGCATGGGAACCAGAGTTCAGGAGAATCCTAGTTTAGTTTCTAGGAGCACCAGACCGACTTCAAACAAAAACTGACTGTCTTCCTAGGAGATGGGATCTGAACCAGCCCAGGAGAGTAAAACCAACACTAAATCCTTCCACAAGTGCAATCAGGCTTCCACGGGTCTCAGCATCTCACAGGTTTTGGGGGCATGCACACAGGGATGGTCCCCAGGGCACAGCTGCAGGCATGAAGGTGCAGACAAAGATCAAGAGCTCCCAGTTCTGGTTCAGTCAGGACATCCAGGTTTTATCAGAACATGACCTAATGGCACCACACCTGCAATAAACTCCAGCCAGCAACGTTCCTCACTGGAAAAAGGTAAATACCTTCCCCCAAATCACCCCTCCAAACACTGGCAGCATTTCTGAAGTCTCCCTTAACTCACCGATGGCTCTTTCGATCTTGCCCATGACCTGGTTATTGGGGATCGCTCGTCCTGATTCGTAGTCAGCAATAACTTGTGGTTTTTCATTGATTTTCTGAAAAGAGAGGATGAGTCTCAAACACAGCAACGCTCAGCAGCAGCCCCCCAGGACTCACGCAGATAAGGAACGGCCCCTCATTATGCCAGGACAGATGACAAAGTGCTGTTCCCAGGCTAACTCCATCCACATCAGCACCTCCCTGCAGTGTCCCAGCACTGGTGACATCCATCCTGAACAGACTTTGACCTCCCTCCTTTTCAGGAGGAGTAGGAACACCAGGGATTGCTGTTCCTTCAGACAGCTCAGCCCACATGGTACAAACGCTGCTCAGCCCAGATGGTACAAACTCCTCGGGTTGGTGTGAACTGCTGGGAGAAAGGGGGAAGCAGCCTCTCACCAGCTCAGCAGCCACACACGGTACAAACGCTGCTCAGCCCAGATGGTACAAACTCCTCGGGTTGGTGTGAACTGCTGGGAGAAAGGGGGAAGCAGCCTCTCACCAGCTCAGCAGCCACACACGGTACAAACGCTGCTCAGCCCAGATGGTACAAACTCCTCGGGTTGGTGTGAACTGCTGGGAGAAAGGGGGAAGCAGCCTCTCACCAGCTCAGCAGCCACACACAGGCTCTGCCTCCAACCTGGGGCTCAAGGGCTGCAGAAACAAACCTCAAAACTTTTCCCAGACAACTGAAGCTGCCAGGACATCAGACACCAGAGATGCTGCATTCCCCAAACTTCCAGCCCACTGCAGCTGCCCACGAGGAGACAGGAAAGGTGCCCACCCTCACCTGGAGGTGCTCCACTTACCGTGGCCAGGTCCTTCTGCGTGAGGCCCTTGCTCTGCCGGCCCTGCTGGATCACTTTGCCCACCTCCAGGGAAACTCTGTCATGGTGCAGCTCCTCTGTTTCACGGTCGAGCTTGGCCGTGTTCTTTGTAATGAAGTGTTGTTTGTTCTGGCCTGCTGCCCCTGTCATTTGAAGCAAGAACAAAAAAACAACCAAGGACAAACAAAATAAGGCTCAGAGCTGTGCCAAAAAGTATCAAAGGACTTTTTCCAAGCCCTCAGCTGCCCAGGATCCCAGGGAGCTGTCAGGATTTCAACATACCAACATCAGCACTGATCTCACCCAGATCCTGCCCATTAGGGAACATTATCTTAGCCCTGTTCATGGTGCTATGCACACCTAGCCATGCAGAGCCTTTCCCTTTCCCTGCTTCACACCTGAACTTCACTCCAGACAGGGCAATTCCTGCTTTTCCTTGGGGATTTAACGCTCAAACTTCGCTTCAGACACACGTTTGTGCTGCAGCACAGAGGATTCAATACTTGAACTTGAATCATGCTTGCTCAGGTATGAGACAGCACGAGTAAATGGCTTTTATGCAATTGTCTGACACCTTTTATAAGTAAAGTCTAACTGTACTTAGCTTTGCTGAAAGACTGAGCTTCAGAAACACATTGTTTTCTCTCATGTTAGATACAATATTTAAGCCCCAGTTTGAATCCTTTTTCGCACATTAGTCTCTGACATTTGGCGTCCCAATAAAGCTGACAAAACCTTCTTCAAGAATCACCTCTCTATTTCCAACCATCAGAATCTCCTCCCTACAGTGAGAGAACCTGGCAATTTACATCGGAGAGGAAACAAGGAATTTTTAAAGAGCGGTGCCATAGGAAGATGAGCAGCCATTCAAATTCGCAAGAGAAATAAGCTGCCAAAACAGGGAGCTTAAGTTTTGTGATCATAAAAGCTCTTCCAAGATCTCTGCAGAAACAGGGCAGAGCTCTGCCCTGGGCAAGCAGAAGCTCAGGGGCAGCTCCAGGGGCGTTATCCCGGCGGCTCCCAGGGCTCCGCGTTATGCCCCAGTTCGGGACCGTTGGCTCAGCCGGGCGGTGCCGCCTCCTGCCCCCTCTCCCCGTCCCAGGCAGCCGTCCTGGACCGCCCCCCCCCTCGCCGCGGGATACCTACACTTCTTGGAGGTCTCCACGTCCTCCCCGCGCCGCTGGGCCGCCAATATCGCCTGGGGAGAGAGCGAAGGTGCGCGGTGAGCGCGGCGCTACTCGGAGCGGCGGCCTCGACCACGCCGAGCCCAGGCCCGGCGCCTGCGCGGCCCCGCACCCGGCCCCTACCGCTCCCCCCACTGACCTGCTTGGACTTGGCCTGGGCCGCGCTCGGGCCCTTCTTGCGCAGCACCGTGACCGTGTCCCAGTCGCTCTCCGCCATCGCTCCGACCCCGCCCGGGCCGCGCCCGCCACCGGGCACCGCCCAGTGCCCGCCTCCGGGGGCGTGGCCGCGCCGCGCGCGCTGATAGGGCAAGGCGCACGCCCGTCAGGAAAGACGGCCGCTCATAGGCGGGGACAGGCGGGAGCGCAGAGGGCGGGGCCGAAGTTTCTGCATGGACGGTTGGCTTAACAGCACCCGGGCGTGACGCGCTCCGTCTGATAGGCGCAGCGCCGTGCCAATCAGCCTGCTAGCTATGCGATTGGCTGGTGTGCGCGACAACCTGGGGGCGGACGGCACGTGCATGTACGCACTAAGATTGGCTGTCGGCCCTGCCAGTCACCCAGCACCCGTCAGGGATTGGTTTGTTCTGCCGCGCTGTCAGACCCGTTGACCAATAGCCGTGCCCGGCTGTGCCGAGCCGAGCATGCGCAGTGCGGCGGTTCGCAGTCGTTTTCCCTGGCCCGTTGGTACCGGGCGCGGCTGAGGGCACCAGCGGCGGAGCGATGCGCTGTGCGGCCTTCGTGCTGCGGAGAGCCCGGCAGAGCGTCCACAGGACGGACACGGGCATGGGGAGGGTCCGGAGGGGCCAAGGGAGGAGCGGCTGAGGGCACTGGGTTGGTTCAGCCTAGAGAAGGCGATACTGAGGTCAGACTTCATCGGGGGCTGCAGCTCCTCCCGCGGGGCAGCTCCGATCTCTGCTCCCTGTGACGGGGACAGGAGCCAGGGAACGGCTGGAGCTGGGCCAGGGCAGGCTCAGGCTGGAGATCAGGGCAAGGTTCTTCCCCCAGAGGGTGCTGGGCACTGCCCAGGCTCCCCAGGGAATGGGCACGGCCCCGAGGCTGCCAGAGCTCCAGGAGCGTTTGGACAGCGCTGCCAGGGATGCACAGGGTGGGGCTGTTGGGGTGTCTGTGCAGGGCTGGGGTTGGACTGGATGATCCTGGTGGGTCCCTTCCAGCTTGGGATATTCTGTGATTCGATGAAAATTCCTAAACTGCATCAGAATCACTCAGAAAGTTTCCTAGTAAAGGCATGAAAAGCTGCTCCTGCTCTTGTCATTTCTGAAGCAAGAGGGCAAGGAGTTAACGCTCCCCGGGCGGGTTTTTGTGGGGGTCTCCCCGTGACAAAGCGCAGGAGGAGAGGCCGGATCCCGGTCACGGTAATGGTCCGAGCATTGCTCGGAAATCAGGTGCCGGGAGGGCCCGGGAGTTTGTCATCTGTCGTTTGTCATCCGTCACCGCGACACGCCTGGCCCCGGCTCGCAGGGAACAGGAGGAAGCAGCTCTGGCAGGTGGGACATTAGCGGGGTGCACGACTCGCTCCTTGGGCCGTGCAGTGGAGCCGGGGTGTCGCAACAGCAGGACTAGGAGCAGCCCCAGGTGGTCCCATCCCGTTCCATGGCTATCGTGAGCAACTCCAGGGCGTTCTGTCCCATCCCTTCTTCTTTGGAAGCAGTCCCATGGTCCCGTCCCGCGGCGGGCGTTTCAAGCAAGCCTTTGGTGCAGGTTTCCTGTCCCTTTGGGAACAACATGTCCTGCCCCGGCAGCGCTGCCAGGTCACGGTCATTTCAGGAAGTGCAGACAGGATTTTTCTTCGGTGGATGACATCACCAAGTTTTCCACGCCGGTGTTCCCAGACCAGTGCGGCTGTGCTGGGAAAAGGGCTGTTGCAGTGCAGTGGGTGAAGCGGTGCGTATCCCACGGGAGCTGTGCCCGTGCCGTTCCCGGTGCCGACACACGCAGGGATGAACTGTCTCCGGCTCTCTGACAGAGAGCATCCCGCCCTGACGGTGCCTGAGCAGCACCTGGCCCCTCGCCAAGGGCTCGGTGTCCCCAAGCCCCCCGCGCCCTTCATTTCGACCCGCTCTGCTCCGGCCCCGTCTTCGCAGCTAGGCTCCCGAGAGAGTCACCTTGGCTGCTGTGTCATTGCTCTGTCACTGCGCCCGGCTCTGACGGCGAGGATTTCCCCGGCACCGGGTGAATTCCCCGCAGTGAGAACGCTCCCATCCCCGCCCCGCCGGCGCAGCGGGCGGTAAAGCCCCGGAGCCCCCGCGCCGGAGCCGGGCTAGGGGGGCAGGCAGGCTGGGCACCCCGGGTGACAAATCCTGCTGCTGTGACCTTTTGCCGAACAAGTTCCCCTGCGAAAAGCACCTCGCCGTGACCTCAATGCAGGCTGCGCTGCGCGTTTCCCCCACACGGCATTTTTCCTGCCATCGCCGTCCTGCCGTCTCCATCCTGCCACCGCCCATCCTTCCCGACCGCTGGCCTCCACCTGTCCCCAGAGCCGGCGCCACGGGACGCGAGGTGGCCATGGCACTCTGTGCACAGGTAGGCGAGGGCCCACTGGTACCCAAAATGGCCAAAAGTAATTTTAAAACAATTCCTCAGAGTGCCAGGGATCGCTCCAGGCTGTTTCCAAGGGACCAGGGGCTGCTCGCCTGGGGAGTACAGCGGGAGATGGCTGTCCCCGGTGGGACCCCGGGTGGGTCAGGTGGCCCCAGACTGAGCATCACAGGCCCTCTGGGTCCCCCTCCAGCACGTGCAGGGGATGCATGAGGGGGTCCCAGGGGATGGGTGGGGCGTCCCTGGGATGGACGAGGAGACCCAGGGGGGCCTAGGAGGTGGATGACGTCGGCTCAGGGGATGGATGAGGGAACCCAGAAGGTAGATGAGGAGTCCTGGGGGAGTGTGAGGGTGTCCCGGGGGTCTGGGTTCATTCCCAGCGGGGTCGCCTGAGGCAGGGATATGGCAGAGGACAGTGGGGGGTCAGCGAGGAGTGGTGCTGGGGAAGAAGTGACACAGGACGGGGTAAGGGAGTGACTGGGGAGCTGCGNNNNAGCCCGGCTCGGCAGAGAGGCCTCCTGGCCGCGGGCAGCCCGGGTCGCACGGGGGCAGCGGGGCAGCCCCGAGCTCTTCTCCGGTTCGCAGTGTCTCCACTCGTGGGGGCTTCTTCCGGAGACAGGCTGGGGCTGTTCAGCCTGGAGAAGAGGAGGCTCCGCGGAGACCTCAGAACCCCTTCCAGTGCCAAAAGGGGCTCCAGGAGAGCTGGAGAGGGACTTTGGTCAAGGACATGGAATGACAGGACACAGGGAATGGCTTCCCACTGCCCGAGGGCAGGGTTAGATGGGATATTGGGAAGAAATTGTTCCCTGTGAGGGTGGTGAGGCTCTGGTCCAGGGTGCCCAGAGAAGCTGTGGCTGCCCCCGGATCCCTGGAAGTGTTCAAGGCCAGATTGGACGCTGCTTAGAGCAACCTGGGACAGTGGAAGGTGTTCCTCCGCATGGCAGGGGGTGGAATAAGATGAGCTTTAAGGTCTCTTCCAACCCAAACCAGTCTGGGACTCCATGGATGTGCTCCCTTACGTGTTTTAGGTGGCTGTGGCATGTAGTCACAGGGAATGAAGGTGTGAGATGCATAAGCAGCCAAAACAAAAGAATTTTATTCTTTTCATCCTTTCCAGTTTGCTCCTGCCTCTCATGTCCTCATTTTCCGTCCCTCTGGAGAACCCTTTGTGCCTGCTTGGGCACCACCACTAAATCTGGGCACTGTGTGCCCAGCTTCCCCCCAAGAACCTCTGGGACTAGCTACGTCTGGGCAGAATTTTGGTCCCTCCTGACAAGTGTGAGAGCAGGCATTGGTGGACTGTGGTGGCCAAGAGGTTTTTGGTGAACTGAGTTTGTTATATTTATTTCTTATCACCTTTAAGACAGTTTTTTATCTTATTTGGGGCGAGAAGCCTTGATATCTCTAAACAGGCTGCATTTCAGTGAGCTCAGACAGGGGGTTTTATTAGGTCTGTCCTTCCTGTCCCTGTGTTCTGGGTTTAGTTCTAAAATTCAAGTTTCCTCCCATATTTGGGAGGTGAAGGCAGCCTTGTGGTGTGGTTTACATCAGTGTGTTTACTTGTGTTGGGGGAGAGTCTAATAATCTGTGGGTAACACAGTTAATATGACAAATCACCCCCATGCAATTACAATCAGTTGGAGAAAATACTTTTATTTTCAGTCTCTGGAGATACAGCCAGAACTTTTCGTTCACATGGCAGCAGCAAACTCTTCTCCGCCTGGTTCTTTGGATCTAAACCAGCCTGGGTTTGCAAAGGAGATCCTGGGAACTAAACTGGAGGTCAAATACCTGTGCTCTGATTGCAAGAACATCCTGAGGCGTCCGTTCCAGGCACAGTGTGGCCATCGCTACTGCTCCTACTGCCTGAAGAAAATCATCAGGTAACTGTTGTGCCTTCAGTGGGAAGGTAAAATGCTTGAAAAGGCATTTTCAAGAGCAAAAGCAGGGAAAAGTCTCGTTTTCAGGACCTTCTCAGTAAGGGAACTGTGTTCAATCACTGAGGTTCAGCATCACCTCTTCTCTGAGGGAATGTGTAATCTCTGACTTGCCTTTGTTGTTGCTTCAAAGTTCTCTTTTCCAGAATCCCCTGCATTGTTTTTGCCATTGAGGAGGCAGTCCAGGTCTATCGCCCATCTCTGTCAGTCCTCATCACAGCTACTGAATGCTCCTAAAAGTCATCATTTCATTGTTGTGTCAAAATGGGAGAGGTTTAAGCCCAAGCTGGCTTCCAGAGGAATTTCCTTGTGTTCTGTCTCACTCCTACCTTTGAGCAAGGGAAGCTTAATAGAATGGTTAATTGACAGAAGAAAAAAGATTAGAAATAGACGTCAAAAATACACACAAGCAAAGGCTCAATGTGTTGCTTTAAAAATAAGAAAACACTTTCATTTCATAAAGTTACCAGAAATCAATTTATTGTTAAATCATAAATTAATTTTTTTTGTTGTGTTTGATGATTATTTTTCTGTCTGATAGTGCTGGACCTCAAAAGTGTGCCAGCTGTATCCAGGAAGGAATATATGAAGAAGGAATTTCTATTTTGGAAACAAGCTCGGTAAGGAAAAACGCATTAAAAAAACCTAAACAGATCTCTGGTGTCAGTAATACCAGTTACAGTTTTTGTTTAAAAGACAAGCTCTGAGAACACCTTATTCCTAGGAACCCTTTTCTTTAGCAGTGAGAAGGGTGATTACTGTGTTGGACTCCCTGGTGCTGAAATCCAGGTCACGTGTGTGTAGTGGTGCCCTACTTAAAGCTGTCACAGTGATTTGGTTGCTGTTAACATGCTTCTGAGGGTTGATGGGGCAACTGGTCTGGGAATTTTCAGAACGAATTCTAAGTCCTGATCAAAGCTGCAACCCCTCAGTAATATTTGTGGTTTGCTTGTTTTTTCCATTTCAGGCTTTCCCAGACAACGCGGCCCGGCGGGAGGTGGAGAGTCTGCCTGCTGTCTGCATCAACAGCGGCTGCACCTGGAAGGGAACCATCAAAGAGTACGAGGTACAGGCCAAAGCAAGGCTTGGCACGTCTGCATCCTTCTTTCCTCTGTGTTTTGGGAAGGCTCAGGGGGCTGTCCATACCCACTGACAGTGGGGGAAAGCTGTCAAATCCCTGGACTTCACTGTCAGCTGGAGAGGTTCCCTGAGTGAGGGTTTGTGTGCCTTGGTGAAGGCACAGGCTGGACTGAGATCTGTTCATGTTTGCTTGTGGTCACAGATTTGCTTGTGAGCATGTCCCTTCCATGGTAGGAACCACCTGCTCTGTTTGCAGCTCTTTTCTGCTATACAAGACTGTCAAGAAATTGCTGTGCCATTAAATGGTTGTGAATTTCTCTGCATTATGTGAGCCTAAAACTCCTTCAGACGCCATCAGCTCACAGAAAGTGACCTGATCCCATATCAGCTGCCTCCAGAGTTACCAGGGCAGTGGGACTGGATGTTGGGTACTGTCTGGTCACCCATCACCCCAAGCTGTTCTGGGCCACAAAGCTGCTGGGCAGGATGTTTTTTCCACCTCTGTTCTCCTTGAGGAGCCGACTAGCTTTTTAATCGAGGTTTTAGTTGTGGCTGTGGGTGGTTGGTCCATAGCATGTGAATGTATGTAAAGCTTTTGGCTCCTGAAGGACAATTTTGTCATCCCTCTTGGAATGGCAGAACCACCACACAGGAGAGCTGAGATAAGAGGAATATGTTTTATTTCCCTCTAACACTTGCTCCAGATAAAGATCATAGCCTGGTGGTTCACAGGGCTTTGGTGGTGACTGAGATGTGTTTCAGGAACAGGTTTAACCTCAGTCTGTCCAGGCTAACATTGGAATTCTCTCGATGATGCCACTGCAAGGTGGAAGGAAGAAGCAACAGCTGTGCATCAGGCCTGAGTGTTCTGCCCAGACTGTTGAGCCTGTTAGCAGAGAGATGCTTCTGCAGCTCTGCTTCCTTGTCCTGCTGTCTGAGCCTTCTGCTGTGTGCTCAAAAGTTCACTCCAAGAGATGTTGGTACTAAATGGTTCTGCTGCTGTGAGCCCCCATTTGTAGATCTGTGAGAGGCTCGTGGTGTGGATGTGGGACTGAAGAAGTGTCAGGTGAAAAGCTTAACACTGCCACAGCATGGAGTTTGGGGGTTGCATGTCAGGGAAGAGGGTACCCTGGTACTGAGGTCTCAGGTTCAGGCTGTGCTGGTGGTGTCTGCAGATTGTTTGCTCCATGCTTTAATTTCTGCTGGTGCTCAGAAGTCCGATGTCTTCTGCAATGATTATAGTGATCTCATCGTCATTAGACTAAACCAAATTATATGTCAGCAACTTCCAGTGCTGATTGTGCTGTGGCTGATGAGCTGTCCTGAATTTTTTCTCCTGCTTTTAAAAAAAGTCTTAGGGTGTTCTTGCAGAGCACAACAAAAATCTTCAGCTGCCAAAGGTTCTCCCTATGCATTCTGACAAGTGTTTGAGTGCTTGAGTCTGGCCGGAGCTCCCACTGGGTGTTCAGAGGGGCAGCGAGCTGTCCTGAGATCAGGCTGATTTCTTGCAGAGCTGCAGGAGCATGTGATGCCCCAGAACCTTGCACACAGTTGATGAAAAGCTTTTGAATGGATGAGTCTGTGCTTTGTTTTTACTCTCCACCTGATCTTCCAAAGCGCCAGTTTGGCGTTTGCTGAGACAAAGGATGATTGATAGAGGTGTGGCCCTGGAGCGCGTGGGTCGGCAGTCTGTGGCACACATCTTCCTTGCCAGGGGTTTTTGTGAGTCTCAGGGAGTCCTGTGTGGTACAGGGGATGTGGGGGTTTGGAGCAGTGCTGGCTGCTTCCTCTCAGGGGCTGAGTTGCCTCTCCTGCCTGCCCCAGTGGCATTCAGCCTAAGGAAGGAGATTATTTTGTGCCCTCTCAGGAAAAGCTGGTTCTTTCCTAGGAACTGGTGGGAGGAGGCAGGGTCTGGCTTGTGTTATCTCCTCCCAGATGCCTGACAAAGAGCTGTGGCATTTGATCGGGATTGGCTGTCCCCACGATGCCCAGGCCACGTGTGTGGCTGAGGAGGACTGGGAAAGGAGGCGTTGAACGGCTGCATTAGCCCAGAGCCTCTTGGTACGTTGGGCTGAGGTTAAACCCAGCCTTCAGGGCCACAGTGCAGAGCTGCCTGGTGCAGAAGAGCTGCATCCGTAGCTACACTGGGTAACGTCCTGCAGCAGCTCAGCACTCCCACTCTGGAAAGTCCCTCTGAGCTATTTCCGACAGGACATGGAAAGTCCCTCAGAGTGAATTCACTGTTTGGTAATTTAAAAATCATGTGTTGTGCTGAGAGGCTGCTCTCCCTTTGCAAATCAAGAGATACTGTCACTTCTGGTTTGCTAATCTTATCAGGGCATGCAGAGGGGAAAAATGTTCTGCAGCTGGAAAGCTTAAGCCTCAAAAAAAGGAGTAAAATGGATTTCAGTTTTGCTTTCTGTTCAGGCAGACTAAAGTTTGACTCTCAAAGGGAAACACAAAACGGAATGAGTGCAATCTGCTTGGACATGACTTGCACTTCTGCTTCAAGCTGTGTGGACCATATGAAATATTTAAGTCTGGGTTTATGGCTGCATTTTTCAGAGTTTGTAGATATTTAGGTGTATTTGGATAAAGTAGTTTGTGGGGAGCTGAAGGGTTTTTCCTTTTATTAGTGGCCTTGTTTCCTGTATAGGTTTCCTGATGAGTCTGTCTGCATGTACATGTGGAAAATCGGGCTGTGGGCATGAGCGTTTAGATTCAAGAGCAAAGTCTGAGGAGGGCTGCAGAAACTAAACCCAGCCCATTAAAGCAAAAGGAAAATCCCCAAAAATGTGCCCAGTGATATCCAGGAGAGGGAGTTTGTGGTTCCTCAGCTCTGGTGTGTTTTTCCTCCTGCCTTATAGTACCTCCAGCTGCCCACGTCCCTCTCCTGTTTATCAACATATCAATATCAGTTTTCATACACCTTTTATTTATGCTTTTCATCCCACCAGTTCCCTTCCTGTGCCCTCCCCCCAGGACTGGGATGGGAGGAGGGGGCTGA
This sequence comes from Melanocharis versteri, assembly GCA_013397845.1. Lineage (NCBI taxonomy): Eukaryota > Metazoa > Chordata > Aves > Passeriformes > Melanocharitidae > Melanocharis > Melanocharis versteri. The sequence continues at coordinate 359,216 of VZTG01006295.1, forward strand.
GGAGGGGTAGACACAGGGTCAGCTTTGGCATTCCCCTTGGTTACCCCAGACAGGGGATTTAACTCAGCCGTCTTCAGATGGAAACAGAATAAACTGAGACATAAGGAAATGAAATTGTCCAATTTTAGGAAGGAGAACTAAGTTTTAAGCTTAAACCTCACATCAGCATTTAAACTAAGTTTTATGGGGCTCAGATGAACTCAGCTCCTGAGGCTGAGCAGCAGTCAGGTGTGGGAACAAACTGGCCTAATCCATGCTGGAGGGAATGTGTTTTCCTTGAGTTTGTTGTTGTCACTCTGGTTTTAGAGAGTTCTTTGTAAGTGAAACCTGGAGGGCGGCAGAAAGTGCAAAACTCAGAACCCAGGTGATGTTACTCAAAAGCCTGTGGTGTCAGAAAGGATGTCTGCAGCCCCTTCTGGGCTACGTGGCTTCCTGGGACCAGAAGAACGGGGTAACTGGGCATTCCTTTCTGCCCGCTGTTCATACTTAGGAGATGCTGAAGAACCCCTACTGCACCTTATCTAGGGAAAACTCCCTCTCCAAAAATGCTGCTGGGGGTCCTGAGCCAGGGGTTCCTCCTGCTTTACCGTGCGCTGTGTCATGCCCCTCCTTCCCAGCTGCACCCCGGGAATGCCCCAACAGGTTTTGGTGGTGATTTTCAGCTGAGGCTGAAACTTCATCTTCAAGGTTTTGCACATTGCTTAGAGGAGAGCTGCTGGTCTTTGGAGCTTGTTCACCTGTCTCCTGCTCCTACAAAGTTCTGCCTCTGAGTGTTCTATCAGTGTTGTCTGTGTGGGGGTACAATGCTCGAGGTGCTGTGGCAGGAACACTTGATGCTGCTGTATCAGGGTGACCAGCCTTCTCTTTAAAACCCAGTACAGCATTTATTGTCTTTTTCTGAAAGTTTTAGCTCCAAATTCTGGCTTGGTGGTGAAGTGCAGTTTTCAGGTAGCTCCAGCCTGACCAGCAGGACCAGACAATTTTCTGGTGAGAGAATCCCTGACTTGCACATGCACGTGACCAAAAGGACCCGCTGCTTTTGGAAAAGGGATCAGACACACCTTTACTTTCCAGAGCCGGAGCTGAGGCCCACAAACATGTCCCAGCCACACTTACAGTCCCCACAGTAGTTAGTGTAGCTGGCTGCCCAGACATGAGGCAATTTCTTATCCAAACCCATGGTGGGAGGTAAAGCCATGGGGAGTGCCAGAGAGCGTGCGTGGGAGGGGGTTGGAAAGCCCCAGCTGCAGAGGGTCTGCTCTTCACTTCTGAAACCAGCTCAGCCTTCTTGTGGTGGCCCAAAAATTAATAGTTTTGACATCTGCCCCTTGGAGAATGAAAAGCTGTAAGTCACGAGGTTTGAAGTGGAGGTGAGTGCCAAGTGTGCCTTCTACGCTGTGAGGAAACCCCTCACCATGAACGCAGCTGGGGGAACTGTGGTGGGATTTGGAAAAAGCATCCCGGAGTGTGCCACCACTTCATGCTTTTTCATAGTTGAAAGCAACCAGGAGTGGCAGAACCTATTTTAGAAAATGGCAGAAAACCTACTGCTGCTTCAAATGCATTTTATACTCTTCTGCCCTAAGAAATTGCTCTTGCCTTCACACTTGTCTTCAGTGCTTGAAACACTGCTTTGGTGTCCCTCTGCCAGCAGCCCCCAAATCAAACCTCTGTCTGATCAGCCCTAACAGCTGATGAACAAAACTTCAGCGCTGAAAAAAAGAGTTCTTGCCCTGGGTCTGAACAGAGGCGTGAGCCAGGCCCACAGGAACCCCCACAAGGCTTCTGCTGCCTTTTGTCCTCACTTGGGTGGGCACCAGGGCACTGAGCAGCAGTGAGGGTGTTGGGCTCCCATGCCCTCACTGCCTGCCCAGCTGGAGCCAACAGCACCTACTGATGCAAACTTCATCTTTGATTTTGACAGTTTCTTTAAAGTTTGAGTATTTGTGGTGCCAAGTGAACTTGCTTAGATCTGTCACCAGCATGTACCAGCAAGGGAGAAGTTTGTGTCTGGTGCTGGCTTGTGTGATGGTCTCAGAAAGCTCCCATTCCCATTTGGCACTGGGAATTACAGACTGGGTTCCTGCTTTCCAGCCTTCTGTTGCTGGGCTCCGTGCAGTAACACAAGGACTGAGCATGTGGTCACCTTGTGCCTGGTAGCCTGACTCACCTGTGTGGGGAAAGGTTCGAGCAAGCCGGGGATAGAACCAGCTTAGGACTTCCCTGGCAGGAGGAGCTGCAGCACGGAAGGGCATGGGGACTTCAGAGGAGCAGGGCATCCCAAAGCACCTGCCTTGTGTGGCACTTTCCCATCCTGCTGACAGGTGCACAAAACAACTGATGCTTCTTAGCACAAAGGATTCAGGTTCCCTCAAAACTCTCTTTTACACTGGAGACCTATTTTCAGTGTTTTCTCTACAATTCCATGGGCCCCCCCTTTTCCTTGTAGCCAGGCTACTGTCTCCAAGGAGCCAAGTGCTGCACATGGCAGTGCTGGGGCTGGAGACTTGCCCAAGCCCTGACAGCCACTGCTGTGCCCTGTGCCGTGGCAGCTGGCTTCCCTCTGCCATCCTGGTAGTTTTGCTTCCTTCTTGTTGCTCCCTTCCGGCTGCCAAGCCCCTGAGCTGTCTGCTTATGGTTACTGTTGCTGTGCTCAGAGGAGACTAATGGGGTGACTTTCCAAGACCAGGGAATTTTGCAGGAAAGCTGCAGCATGCAGCTCCCTCTGAGCCTGTCCTGCTGTCCCTTGTCCCTCTGCCAGCCCAGCCCTTCGCTGTGACCTTCCCACAGGCTTTGGCAGAGGTATCTCACAGCAGCTGCTTCAACAGTCGCATTTCCCAGCTGCCTGCATTGTCCCTTTGCTGGAGGGGGAGCCCTGTGTCATGCTGATGGATTCCTAACATGGTTACAAGACCTCCAGAAAACTGGACCTCTGTGGATGTGGCAGGTTATGAGCAGAGCAGCCAGGCAGCTGAGGCACATCCTGCTCTTCCACCAGGGTATGGAGATAATGATTTCCAGCAGAAGCCTCTTCCAGAGTCGAAATCGAATTTAGCAATGCCCTTAGAGGTAAAATGGTGATCACTTTAAACTGCAGTTTTCCCTATTGGCTGAGGGAGAAGCAGGGAAGCAGCTCATCCTGGCATTGTCATAGAACCAGAGAATATCCCAAGCTGGAGGTGACCCACAAGGACCATGCAGTCCAGCTCCTGGCCCTGCACAGACACCCCAGTAATCCCATCCTGTGCCTGAGAGCATTGTCCAAACCCTCCTGGAGCTCTGGCTGCCTTGGGGCTGTGACCATTCCCTGGGGAGCCCGTTCAGTGCCTGAGCACCCTCTGGGGGAAGAGCCTTTTCCTAATACCCATTCTAACCCCATCCTGACACAGCTCCAGCCATTCCCTCGAGTTCTGTCGCTGGCGCACAGAGCAGAGATCAGAGCTGCACCTCATGAGGAAGCTTCAGAGCACAGTGAGGTCTGCCTTCAGCCTCCTTAGAAATGATTGCTGTGTGCTCCAGGGATCATCTGCCCTTATTAAAACCCCCTTTTCTCTCTGTATGCCTGCACTCCCCTGCACAGCTGCAGTGCAGAGTGCTGCCCTTGCTGTCCTGGATGGAACTGCCTCATCCTGCTGCCAGAGCGTCCAGAGAGAAACTTCCACTGCAAATACTGCAAATTTAAAAATTTACAGCTTTCCTGATATTGAGGTGGGAGATTGCCAGTACACACAGGCAGCTCCATTTGCCAGTGGGTCTGCAGGCAGAGGGGAGAGCTCAACACCTTTGAGCAGCCTGGAGAAGAGAAGGCTCTGGCGAAACCTCACTGTGACTTGTAAGTGCTTAAAGGGGGCTTGTAAAAAGATGCAGAGAGACTTTTTACATGGACAGGTAGTGACAGGAAAAGGGGGAGCAGTTTTAAACTAAAAGAGGAGAGATTTAGATTAGCTGTTAAGAGGAAATTCTTCCCTGTGAGGGTGGTGAGGCCCTGGCATAGGTTGCCCAGAGCAGCTGTGGCTGCCCCATCTCTGGAAGTGTTCAAGGCCAGGTTGGGTGATGCTTGGAATGACCTGGGATAGCGGAAGGTGTCCCTGCCCGTGGCAACAGGGTGGAATGAGATGGGCTTTAAGGTCCCTTCCAACCCAAAACATTCCGTAATTCTGTGATTCTATGATTTCCCTCACACACAGCCCCTGACTGATCCTCTCGGTTGCCCTGGTCCTTCCACGGGCAGTGGTGTCTGATTTTCTAACCTTTCAGGTGAGCTCCCAGAGAATGGCCTGTCTGATGGTGGTGGGTGATGGGCAGGCTGCTGTGGGGTTGTGTCACTGTTTATTATTAGGGAAAGAAATTGATGTATGGATCAATCAGTGGCTTTGGTTGTAATTGAGTGGGAAGAACCAGGTGTTGCTGAAGGCTGTTAACTCTGCCCCAGCTGATTTTCCTGCTCCTGCTGTTGGATGCTGCTGGCTGATGTGTGCCTTACTGGGTGAGCTGTTGTCTTCCAGCTCCACTTTAATTCTTCCATGGCTGTCCCCTCCCTCTGACGCCTGTCCGACTTGATTTCCACTCTGGTTCCCTCTGGGAGAGTGCCTGCTCTTGCCTAGCCCAACTCACAGCCATGGCTTTCTAGAGCTCCCAAAAGCTTTCCAAGCAAGTGCCTGGATGTCAGTGGTGCTTATCCCTGTAGCAGAAGCTACAGCTGTGGGTCTGGGAAAGGTATGAACAGGGGGATTGCCCCATTGCTGGGGGAGTAGAGCATGGCAGATCAGGCTCGAGTGCTCTTGGCTCCAGGGTGGGTTGGATTTCTTCCAGCAGTGATACCATCCGTCTCTGTTCTGACGCCCGCGTGGGGCGGGAGGAGCAGGGGTTTCCAGAAGAGCCTGAAACTGTTTATGCAGAAATGTTTGGATCTGTGCTGGCTGAAGCTTCTGGGTGTCTTTAACCATTTACATACAGAACAGTTGCACTTCGAGCTCAGCGGGGCTGGTTTCCTTCCTGTGCTGCAGGCAGGGCTGCCCACTCTTGGGCATTACATCGTGGTGCGGAGGGGAGTCAGGATGGAGGATAAATGCTGGGAGGTGGGGAGTGTGGAGGGGGTGCTGGTTTCACACCCAGCATGTTGACATGGGAGACCATAAGTTTCAATTACTCCCTTTTAAAATAGTTGCCTCTGCAGTGAAGTTTCCTTCTTTCAGCCAGACCGTCTGTTCTGCCAGGGCTTTATGGGTCGTGGGGTAGATGTTATCGGGTGTTTCTAGAACATGAGAGCAGTAGGTGGGTAGAAGAAAGGGCTCAGCCCCTCTGAGTGAGTGGGATAAAGGCGGGCACTTGGCCTCCTCCTCCTCTGCAGGCAGCAGCATCTGTGCGGGCAGCAGTGCCCCCCAAACCCCGCTGGCTGGCTAGTCATCTCTCCAGGGACACACAGTGAAGCTCTGAGCTTAAGTTACTCACTTAAGGCATGAAAAGGAGAGTGACCAAGAAGCCAGAGTGGAGCTACTGCTGGTTTCACTTTCTGCTTCCTGAAGTGTGACAGGGTGAGGTTTGTGCGTGTTCCATCAGGAGGCAACAGAGATTCAATGTGACCAAGTTTTCAAACGTCTGGTTTCAGATGGCTGCATTGGAAATGCTCCTGCTTGGATTTTTTTTCTGTCCCTTCCATGGCAGGAGACTTCAGTGCTCTTATCTTTTAATTTGACTTCTGATCTGCATATTCATGGTGTTTCCAATGCCTTGTTTCAACTGGTGGGTGTATAACGAGAAGATTTAAGCAGTGTGGAAATGACACAGAAGCAGAGGCATGTTCCAGCATTCCCAGTTTAGCCAGCACTGTTGCCCAAGAGTCTACTGAGGACAGAGGATCGTGTTGCCCTGGTCGTTTGTTCAGCCCCTCTGGCCATCACACAACCCTGACTCTGGCTGCAGGGGCAGGTGCTTGTATGCAGGGACTGGTAAATGACAGTTTAAAAATATTTTTCTTTCTGGTTGAAAAATGCTATTCTAATTCAAATGTGAAGACACGATCAGACAGCTCAGCCCAGCATGTGATGAGCTGGCACTGGGCCTATGCCTCAGCTGACAGATAACCATTACAGTGGAAAAATTATCCAGATGATCTTGCTGAGGTAGTGGCTCACTCCACTCAACCTGCCCCAACGTGTCTTCTCCTGGCAGAGCCATAAATGGAATTTCCCGTTGATTATCTTGGCCATCAAAGCAATAATTTGATTTTTTAAAAAATCATTGTAGCGGCTTTTAAATAGAGGTTGGGGCTACCTAGGCACCCAAAATTGGGGTAGCCTGGAGGTCACAGGATGAGTCAGCAGCTCAGAGGGATCAGCATGACCAAGGTCTGAGTGTAGGTTGGTAAATCCAGCGTTTGGGTGTAATAAGGTATAAACCCACCCCCATGGGATTCTGCCCATCACAGAACCTCTGTGGGGCTTTTATTTGAGAACACATATCTCCTGTACGTTCCTTCACAGGCTCATGATGAAGTCTGCCCTGAATTCCCGCTGACTTGTGAAGGCTGTGGGAAGAAGATTCCCAGGGAGAAGGTATCTGTCGGACCCTGTGCGTGGGGGTGTTTGGTGTCCTGATGGGCTGAGCTTGGCATTCTGGGAGCAGGGAGGAGCAGAGTCCATTAGGAAATGAAGTGGGGAAAACAACTGAATGGCAGCTGTTAGTGTGGATGCGAGTTTTCAGTAAGGATGGGTGTGAGGGAATGTGGCTCAGGGACACTCGCAGGTCAGTGTTGGTTGGTGCTGCCAGAGCCACCTCCCTTTGAACTATGTCTGGGGGCAGAGCCTCTGTGGGAAAAAGCACACTCATGGGTTTATGTTCTGTGTAGAGCAACTGCATCAACCACTGCTGCAATTTCAGAAAGAGAGCCCCTCTCCAGCTATATTAATTGGTATCTAATTAATCATCTAATGGAATCCATGCCTATAGGATCTCCTATAGGGTTGCTGGCTTCTGGGACAAGGCTCAAAAGTCTGAAAAATTCATGTTTTGGAAAACATTTTCAAAAAGCACATTAATCTGAAACCATCTTGCCTTCTATGGACAAGTAATTTTAGTAGCAGTGTTGGAAAAAGCCCTTTAGCAGGGCAGGGGAACAGAGGCAGCAAAAAGAGGAGCAAAAGAGTTCTTACAAATGGGCAGCATAAGGAGGGGCTTGGGGCTGGGGCTGGGCGTGCAGCCCACCTTATCTGGAGGCTAGGGGTTTGGGGTATAGCCCGGCTTATCTGCAGGCAGGAGCTGAAGCCCTGCAGGGAGCCAGCTCATGGATTCCTCTGGGTGTTTAAATATTAACTCACATGTTTATCTCTCCAAACTCTTGTTGATTATTTGCTGCCATGTTAACTCTGAGTAACCCGACTCATTACATAAGCCAGATGGATCTAGAGGCCTTTAAAAAAGTGGTTTAAAACCAGTTTTAATTGACACCTGTTGTAGCAGATGTAGGAGTTAAGTGGGGAGGGAATGTGGTGGTTGTTCAGAACAGAGCTCTGGTATCTGGTGGTGAGGGGTGTACTAAACCCAAGCTGAAGCTGTGCCAGTGCTTGTTGGATTAATCATGCACTGTGTGGGAGCCTGAACGAGTCATCTCAGTGCTGAGGGGTTAGTGGCACCTCTCTGCAGAAATGTAATGCTGGGATGGAGGTAAAAATACCAACCTGTGGCATGTCCCGACCAGAGTTGTTTGAAGTGCCCAAAATTAAATGTGCCCTTGTTTAATGAGGTTGTTGCCTATGCGTTCCATTCCTCAGCCCTCAGGGAAGCTCATTATTCTGCATCCACTGCTTGTACCTGTACCCATTGATTTTTCTCTCTTGCATGTGCAGGTGAGCAGTGACGCCTCCCAGCCATCAAGAGAAGGAGAAATTAAGCTTTCTTCAGGGGTCAGGGCTGTGTTTGCATTCCGGTGAAAGTCATGCCTGATGGCGGGCAGAGCCCAGGTTTAGTGGGCACTGTGGCAGCTGATGATTAGCCACAGCTTGGGCATTCTTCAGCTTGGCTGCAGTTTCCCGAATGTCAGTGGGATGAAGAGGGAGCACTGGGGACACATAAGATCTAACACTGCCTTCCTTCCTTCCTTTCTAGTTTCGGGACCATGTGAAGACGTGTGGCAGATCCAAAGTACCTTGCCGGTTCGAGGCTGTGGGCTGTGCTGAGGTGGTAAGTGTTCCCCTCTTGGGTTACCTTGGGGCTTTTCAGTCCCAGGGTTAGCATTCACCTGCAAACTGCTGTTGCCCAAACTGTCACATGTGTTTACCTTCAGGTATTTGATTAAACCCTTTGCACATGGAGCTTCACATCATCTGCTGTGCAGAGTCTGGGTGTCCCAGGAATGAAATTCCTGTGGAAGGAAATCTACTACCTTAAGAGCACCCTGAGTGCTTTGGGACTCTGGTGGTTATGCTGCTTTCGGGGGGAATGGCTTCACACTGCCAGAGGTCATGTTTAGGTTAGCTTTTAAGAAGAAATTGTTCCTTGTGAGGGTGGAGAGGCCCTGGCACAGGTTGCCCAGAGAAGCTGTGGCTGCCCCTGGATCCCTGGAAGTGTCCAAGGCCAGATTGGATGGGGCTTGTAGCAACCTGGGATAGTGGAAGGTGTCCCTGCCCAAGGCAGGGAGTGGGGACAGGATGAGCTTTAAGGTCTCTTCGAATACAAGCAAGTGTGATTGGATTCTTGTGATTACAGTGATTCTGTAAGCAAAGAACTGGGGCCAGGCCATATTTCTCTTTGTCACTTAGTTTTTCCAGGTCCCAGTGGTGATGTTAATATAAATCTCTCCTCCTGGGGGTTATGTGTGGCTTTGTCCTTTGCTGCTGTTAGGTACAGAGCTGTCTAGGGGTTGGAGGAAGGCAGAGCAGACCAGTACAGCTGGGGGAAGCATTTAGCATTCCTCACTGTATGTGACTTGAAGCATTTCTAAAACAAAACAAAAACCCACACCACCCCCACCAAAATGCATTTTTTAATTCTTTGGTTTTTTCCCCCTATAAATTACAATTTATAAATTTAAAGCTGATGTTGTGACCTGGATAGGAGGAATTTGTTCTGTGGATGGTGGCAGTGTAGATTACACATGCTGAATGGGGGATGTATTTCTCTTCATGTAGGTGGAAAATGAAAAGCTCCTGGAACATGAAAGCAAGTGTTTGGCAGAGCATCTCTACATGCTGCTGAGCTCTGTGCTCAGCCTCAAGGCTGGTGCTGGGGACCCGAAACCCCTTCCTGTCCTTTCCTCATCACACAACAGCTCCCCAGGGCTGGCAGCAAACTCACTGTGCTCGGAGTCGGAGCTCTCCCGGTCCCTGGAGCTCTTGGGAAGGTGTGAGGCCCTCGAGAGGAAAACAGTGACCTTCGAGAACATTGTCTGTGTGCTCAACCGGGAGGTGGAGAGAGTATCCCTGACAGCTGAAGCCTACAGCCGCCAGCACCGGCTGGACCAGGAAAAAATCGAAACGCTGAGCAACAAGGTGTGTAACTGCTCACCAGGGCTTCCCAGCACTCCCAGCAGAGGCTGTTTCCTTTCCGTGTCATGAGCTAGCAGCGCTTCACCACCCGGCCCTGAGACTCCACAATTCTGAAGGCAGAACTAAAATACCCTTTGTGCCTGTTCCCAACCCTCAGCAGCTCCCTGGAAAAGCTGGGAATTTAACTGACCTGTGTAAACCATCAGATCTCTGTTAATTATCAAGCTGGGCAGATACTGAGGGGTTCTTCCTCAGCGAAGTTTTCCGACAAGAGCCAGAGCATCCAGAATTTCACTGCATCTCCTTGCACTGCGTCTCACTGAATATGTGGGGCTGCTTACCTTCCAGACCTTTGCCAAAGGAGTGCTACCTTTGCCAAAGGAGTGCCACCTTTGCCAAAGGAGTGCCATCAGTGCTGCTACCTGCAGCAACAGGCTGGAGGTGTGAGGGAGCTGCCTCCACCAGTCTGCTCCAGCACAGTCCCTTTGGAGTGCTCCTAGTGTTGCTGGCACCTGGAGCTGTGCAGTTTGCAGCGAACCTGTGCTCTCTGGGCAGGAGACCTGGCATGACCCTGTGTGAGCTGGCAGGGACGAACCCTCCAGAGGGTGTAGGTTCTTTTCTTTCTCAATTTAGTTTTATCACAGTGCTGAGTTACTGGGGAATTTTTTTGTCATCCTCACTTCTTGTGCTGCTCAGACAATGGAGCAGCTCCTTGGAAGGATTTTTACATTGGCTATGGGGAAGTTTCCAGCTCAAGCACTGAGCTGTATCGATGGAGCTTCTCCAGAGTGACAGGGTGCAGAAGGAAGCTTCAGTGAATTGGCTTATGTTGCTTGATTTCTCCCTCCCGCACTCCCTGTCCATTCTGGAGAAAGTCTCTCACTAAGGAGCAGTCCTGAAGGGATGCCGGGGTCTGCTGGCTCTCCCGGGCCCCACAGCCCATGTGTTTCTAACCTACACCATGTGTCCCACTGAGCAGGTCCGGCAGCTGGAGAGGAGCATTGGGCTCAAAGACCTGGCCATGGCTGAGATGGAGGAGAAGATCCGCAACATGGAAGCTTCCACCTACGATGGGGTTTTCATCTGGAAGATAACAGAGTTTGCCCGGAAGCGTCAGGAGGCGATAACAGGCCGCTCTCCTGCCATCTTCTCTCCAGGTGTGCAAAATCCCCAAAATCTTTTGCATCTCAGCTGGGTGTGGGTCTCGTGGCAGGTCCTTTGCTTGGGAGATGCTGCCAAGGCCAGGCTGAGAATATCAGGCTGAGAAAAAAAATATTCCATGTGGAAGGGGGTGTTTTGTCTTGGAGAGTGAAGCAGGCAGAGCAGTGCTGTTCCAAGAGGGAAGAGAGGGCTGAGAGGAGAAAGGTGCAGGCTGTGGATGGGATGAGAAAGGGAATTGGCTGTAATTGTTTGGTTTGCATTAAATGTAAAGGCGAGGAAATACCAGCTGATATTGGTGTTAAAGAAGAGGAAGTGGAGTTACTGCTTGCAGTGTTGTGAGGACAGAGTGATTACCACAGGGTTTGGCAAAGGGCAAAATCTTGAGTTCAAAACAGCAAATTGTACGAGGAAGGTTCATTCAGGGCCTGACCCGGGACAAGCCAGGGCCAAGCCCATCAGACTTGATGGGGGGGAAGGGGGAGGGCCTTGCTGGGTTCTTGCTCTGCTCCTTGCCTGGGCCAGGGGGAGCAGGATGCCCAGCTGTCTGGTCCCTCTCCCTGGCTATTCCCACCACTCTGGAGCCATCTTTCCTCCTGTTCCTCGATGGGTTTTTACATTCACAGGGTGATGGGAGCGCTGAGAAGGCCCAGAGGGGTGGTGGGGATGTGCTTCTTGGACTAGCAAAGGGGTCATCTGTCCTGAGAGCCTTTGGGTGAAGCAGGTGGGGAGGAAGGAGCAGAGGAAATGAGCTGGGGATTGCCAAGAGGGACGCAGTGACATAGACCTGATCTCTTGCTCCTCGCTCTGTGGAAGAGCACAGTGTCTCTGATATTCATAGTCTACCTGTTGGGAAAAGCACCAAGTCCTGCAGTAAAATACTGTTTGTGACCTCTGATCTCTGCCTGTGCCTGCTGAGCCTTGCCAGTCCCAGATGCACTGCTCTGTGCCGCTGTGGGAGAGTGACTTGTTGCAGGTCCCCTTCCAAGCTGTGACCCGACACAAGTCTGGTGTCACACCACAGGCATTCCTGGGATTGCTGGGGAAGGAAAGTGCCTGAGATCTCATCCTGGCCATGCCCAAGCCATGCCGTGGGGATCCAAATTAGAACTAAAGCTCACTTGCTTGAGCCCCTGCCCTGACCAGAGGCACCAGCTCACAGCAGGGGCACTGGGTGCTGAGAGTGCTCTGCCCCCAGCCAGGTACTTTATGGGGGAATTTGTTCCTGCTCACCAGTGTTACTGCCATGAACCACAGCTCCTTCAGCACTGGGGTGCAGGAGGAATGGCCCAACTCTGGGGCAGATCTCCCCTGGCAGTGAGGGAGCGGCCAGGGGACCGGCACCTGCTCTATGCACAATATCTGCTCAGGCCAGAGGCTGCACTGCCTGGCCGTGAGCTTTCCAGACCACCTGTGGTGCAGCCCAGACCTGGCTCCTCTCAGATTCCAAATCTGAGAGCCCTCAGAGTTCAGAGAGGCTGGTGCCAGGCTGTGCTGCATTCAACCCTCACTGTGCCTGTTCCGCACTTCTCTGACAGCTTTCTACACCAGCAAGTACGGCTACAAGATGTGTCTGCGCGTGTACCTGAACGGGGACGGCACCGGCCGCGGCACCCACCTGTCCTTGTTTTTTGTGGTGATGAAGGGTCCCAATGACGCGCTGCTGCGGTGGCCCTTCAACCAGAAGGTGGGTCTGGAGCAGAGCCCACTGTGTCCAGCCACGGCTTCTCTGGTTTGGCACCCACTTGAGCTTCTCAGCGCTGTCACTCTGGCCTGCTTAGCAAGGCAGAGGAAGGGCTCTGTGTTGGCTGCCCTGGGGGTCTCCCAGGTGTGCTGAGAGCAGCGGCTGTGCTGTGGGGCAAGGAGGTGACATGGGGTGTTTGGAACCCAACAGAGCCTCTGCAGGGGTTGAGGGCAAGGGAAGGTTGTGGTGGCCTCAGAGCTTGGGGCCAGCAGATGCTCACTCCATGTCAGGAGCTCAGATCCCAGCTCCTGGGCAGTGCAAGTTTGCAGAACACATGGAGACTGAGCGAGCGGGCACAAGCGAATGCAGAGGGTACAACAGCCCTGGCTCAGGGAAATACATGTGTGCAGTGTCAGTGCTGGGAGCAAGGTGTAGGTTTTCAGTCTGACAGCCCTGTGCTGCCACAGGGAAGTTTCCAGTGACAGGCAGGCTGTGGGGTTGGGGAAGTTTTCTACAGGATGTTACTGTGGTGATGTTCTCTGCTGGCCCCACTTGGAGGCATTTCTCTGATTTGCAGGTGTGCAGGGTGGCTGTGGCTGCTGGTATCTGCATGTGTCACAGCAGGTCACTGGGCTGGGCTTCCAAGTGTCTTTTATTCAGCCACTCCCCTATGTTTTCACCTTTCCCCACAGGTCACCCTGATGCTTCTGGACCAGAATAACCGGGAGCACATCATTGACGCCTTCCGCCCTGACGTGACATCCTCATCCTTCCAGCGCCCTGTCACAGAGATGAACATCGCCAGTGGCTGCCCCCTCTTCTGCCCCGTGTCTGTCATGGAAGCCAAGAACTCCTACGTGCGTGATGATGCCATCTTTATTAAAGCCATCGTTGATCTCACGGGCCTCTAACCCTCCTGACCTTGGAGCAGTGAGCGTGGAGCCAGTCCTGCCCAGGGCATCCCCTGCTTGTGCTGCACTTCAGGTGGGTCTCAGAGTGAGGAGGGGGCACAGAGAGGGGAAAAAGGGACCTTCACTCTGAGTGGAAACGAGGTGTCTGATGGGAGCCCTCTTTCCTGAGGAGAGGGTTGGATGGACACTGGCAGGCTGTGGGAAATGGAAGATTTCCTGCAGGGACTTGGGTGTCTGAACTGCTGCTGTCTGGACTCCAGTGGAAACCAGTGCAGCTCTTGCTCTACCTGTTTAGCCAACATCCACAGCTCTCTGTAGTAGAACAACAGTTTGCCCTGCCTGAGCTCCACCTCCTGTGGATTTTGGCTCAACTGTCTAGGATTTCCTTCTGAGATCTCCATGTTCCTGGAAGCTGTGTGCTGTGGGGTGCCATGGCTCTGCACTGCTGGTTGCTCCACGACCTGGGAGACAAGGAGGGTGTGTGACAGCTGCAGTGCCAGCTGGGCAAGAGAAACACAGACTGGTTTGATGCTGTTGGTGTGTTAGAAGGGTGCTGAGCCCAGCTGCAGGGCAGGGGAGCCCTGAGTCCAGCCCTCGCTGGGTGTGTGATGGCTGCTGTGTGCTGGAGTGTGGCATGGGGCAGGAGGTGCTGCTGCCCAGGAGGGAGCGTGGGGCAGCACCAGGGATGCCTGTAGGGAAAGAGAAGTGAATCTGCTGTGGAGATTGTCCCTCCTGTGCCAGGAGAGGAAGGTGGCATAAGAGCTCGGTGTGCACTCTGAGAGCCCCTGCCCCCCTCTGCCCTGTGTGCCGAGCAGCACTGGGTGGGGTTGGTGCTGTGCTGAGAGCTGTCTTTTCTCACAGGCAAAGGCACAGGCTCTGAACTGGCTTCCTTCCCACAGTGGGACAGCTCCACCAGCCTTCCCAGGGCTCCTGCTGTTGTCGAGCTCCACGTCCATCTGTGGCCGTGCTGCAGTGTCTGTCTGGGCACTGCCACCTTGGGCTGTGTGATGTGTCCTGTCTGCCCATGCAGTGGGCACTGCTGGCCAGCCCCTGCCCTCCCACAGGGCCTGCAGTCACCAGCAGTAGCTCTCCCTCACTGTTCCTCTCCATCCCTGGAGCTCGGGAGTCATGGGTCAGCTGGTTCCAGGTGACAGCACCCTGGAACTCTTCCTCCACTCGGCCCCGTGTTGAACCTGCAGCCACCTGGGTAGGATCTGGGGCCTGGAGAAGTGAAGTGTGCTGTCCCCTTTCTGTCCCTGGGCTTCTTCCCTCTGGGCAGCACATGTTCAGCAACCATGAGAAGGTCTTTCAGTGTTGGTGGGGAAGGGCTGGCTGCCACATTCCTGCGTAGTGCCCTCTGCAGCTTTGTTGTGGCCATGGGTAGCTCTGGATGGGTCCTGATCAAGGGTGGACTCAAAGCTTTGTTGCCTCCTTTGCCTGAGCTTCCCACACCCCTGTCAGTGGCTGAAGGTGCCCCAGGACATGTTTTGTTGGTGACAGGAACCAGCTGTGAATACCCTGCAATGATCAGCAGCCCTGGCTCGCTCCTGTGCTGCTCCTTGGACAGTGGGGCTGGAGCATGGTCACCCTCCTCGATGGCTGCCAGGGATTGGCCCTCCACTGCCAGCAGCTCCTGCCAGGTGCCCAGCCCAGGTCTGATGGCTGCAGAGCCTGCCAGGCTTCAGATGTGCTCACACCACAGCCACCCTGAGGGGTCCAGAACACCATCAGGCTCTGCCCTGGCAGGGAGCCTTGTGGGGTCTGGCTGTCTCCCCATGTGCTGGCACTGCCCTGACCTGCCCCTGGGGCTGTTTGGAATGTCCCTGCTGTTGCCCAGGAACTCAGGGGTGCCCAATGTCCTGCAGGCTGAGCTGGACCCTGGCCCAAGCTGAACCTCTTGCACCCACGGCTGCTTGTGCTGACCAGGGGCTCTCCAGACAGGTGCTGGGGTGACCTGTAAGCCCCCTTTGGAATCGCTGTGTGGAACTTTTCACACCTGTGTGTGCAGGGGCTGGGGACAGACCCAGCCCCTGTTGTTGGGGGAGGGGGACAGAAGCTGGTGACAGCACAGCCTGACGGAGGTGGGAGAGGGGTGACAGGACCCTTCCCTTTGTGCAAGCCCCCTCCAGCCTGTACCAAAGGACAGATCAAGCCCTGTGTTGCTGCTCTCACCCTGTGCCTTATGAGGAAAATCCAGGCTAGCAGAGCCCTGCTCCCATCCACAGCAGTGCCCCAGGGAGGCTTGGAAAAGCCTAGGAAGGGAGAGGAAGGTCAGCTCTGCTCATAGAATCGCTGGGAATTAAGTGTTATGGGGGGGGGAGCTTGTTCTGTGTTGATCAGAATGTCTTTGCTTGTGGGGTGCTGCCTGCAGTGGGGCTGAGGGCTCTGGCCAGGTAGTGCCAGGAGGGACTGTGGAGACACTGGCTCAGATGGGGGGAATCTGGGCTGCTTTTGGGGTGGAGCTGGTCCTCCTACCCCAGCACATGTTTGGAAGGTCGGTGGGAGAGTCGGTACTGCAGCAAAGCTCAGTCTGAGCTCTTCAGGCCACAGGATTACTGCTGGAGGGGAAACATGGTCTGTTCCGCCCCTCCCACTGGGAGCTTTTTCCTCCCCACCCTTCTTGATGCTGCTGATGCTGTCCGGGCCTTTTTTGGCTTTTAGCAGCACTGGAGCTGGCAGAAGGAATTGTGCCTATGTGCTGCAAGCAGGGGCCCAGCCCCTTCCTGGGCACAGCTCTGCCAGCCTGGTGGCCACAACACTGGACACAAGCCACCACTGGATTTTTGTGGGGTTTTTTTTCCTTTTGACCACACCATCTCAGCCTGGCACTGTGAACTAGGTCTTGTTTTCCTTGAAGGTGTAGTATGGTCAGAACCACTAATAAAAGCTGTTTGAACAGCATCATTGTGTATGAGCCAGGGGATGCTGGGCACAGCATGGAGGAGGAGTGCCTTGGGGTGAGGGGGTTTCTGTGCTGGGAGCTCTCCCCAGCTCCTGCCTCCCTGCAGGAGGATTCCCAAACAAGGAGGGAACAGGTTGGGCTGTAATGGGAAGGGAAGGAGCTGGAGTCTGGTTGCTGGAGCTCCACTGGGCCAAAAGGCCAGTCGGATCCAGTGCAGCAGCGCAGAGCCAGTGGCTCCAGCAGTTCTGCTACTGCTAAGGCAAATCCAACACTCCTGTTCCAGGGTTGTAACAGCTCTGAGCTCCTCCAGAACAGGCTCCTTTTCCCTTGCTGCTGTTGGGAGCCCAGTGCCTGAAGGATGCCTGTTCCTGCCCTTCCCAAGTTGCAGCACCAGCCCAGGGACTAAACCCGTGTGGGGGCAGCAGCCTGGTGGCCTCTACTCACTGTGTGTAAAAGAGACAAACACAAGGGATGACCATATAGGTGCCTGTCCCCTCTGGGAAGTCCCCAGACCCCCTTCATACCACAGCAGCTGCTGCACCAGGAAGATGCAAAGGGCAATGAGGGGACAGTGGCATTGCAGCTCAGGAGGCTGCTGTGGCACAGGAATGCCAAACGGCACTGGAGGGCTCTCTGCTTACCTGCTCTGTGCCAGTTAGTGCTTGGAAAAACAAATCCAGGAGGGATCCAGCCTCTGGCCTGTCCTGGAGCCTGCAGTCTTCCGCCCTAGCTGCCATGGACGCTTGCTGCCCTTCAGCCATCCCCTGCCTCTCTCCTGTTGCTCACAGCTCTGTGCCCACACTCCCCAGCCCAGGGCAGGTAACCACAGGCTGGGCAGCAGCTCCTGCAGTGCCCCAGCCCAGCCCTGTGACAGTCCTGGCCTCAGCTCTGCTGCAGCAGCGCGGTGCTCAGAAAAACAAGCTCACATTGCAGCGATGCTTCAGCAGAGTATTTATTCAATGCCAGAGTGAAGAGCAAAACTCAGTACAAACAACACCTCAGTGCCTCACTCGCTGCTGCACCGAGCCACGGGTGGAGAGTTCACAGTTGGGGGAGGAGGGAGAGGCTGTTCCTTCGCTGTGTGACTGGACAGAGCGATATGTGGAGCCTGTGTGCACACACATGTGAAGGAACCCATTTCATGACAGAAAACCTGAGTACAGGGGTTTTGGATGAAGCTGGGGCACAGCAGGAGACAGGTGCCAACCCTCCTGCTGCAGGAGCTGCTAAAGCCACCAGTGCCACTGTGACAGGAGCTGCCACCTCCGTCAGGTCTGTCAGCAACCCCAGATTGGGAATGGCACAGGCACCTGCCCCAGGGCTTCCAGGGGGGCCCAAAAACGCCTCTGCCTGTGGCTCCTTCCCAGCCCTGCTTCCAGGAGCGATGGCAGCTCCTGGGGGCCCCTTCTAGGCCAGGTCAAGATTAGGAGCTTAATTTTAGACTCTGACATTTGGGTACCTGCTACAGGGAGAGAAGCTCAAAGGACAGACAGTGGACACCACTGAGTCCATAATAACTCCAAGTGACCATCCCCACTGCCTGTGGGGTCCTGGAGGAGCTGAACCCCACCATGGTGGGTCAGTGCCAGGGACAGGGAGCTTATTCAGCTGTCACTGCAGGCAGGAGGGCTCCATCCCCATCACCTGCAGGTGAAGGAATATCTGCTGCACCTGTGGGTGCCTACACCTATTCACAGAGAACATACCAAGAGAACCTAAAGTGCCACAACTGGGTAGCATGGGCAGGAGGTAAGCTGTCCTCACGGGTACCCCAGAAAGGGACAGCAGATCCCCCACAATAAATACGTTCCCGATCCATAGCTTATTGAAGAGCTACTCAGAGGAAGACAGGCAAAGCCAGCACCATGTGACCACCAGCCCTCCCCCCTCCCAAGTTTGGAAACTGGCAATATCAATACACAAACCCTGGGGCCAGTCAGGCCCCCAGCCCTGGCCCTGCCGCCCCCTCACTGCTCCCAGTCCCTGCTGCCCTCCGAGCAGAGGTGTCATTGGGAGGAGGCACTTGACATTCCCCAGCAGCCAGACGAGTTGCCCGTGGAGCTTTGGGACAAACACACATTAATAAAATGCCAATATTAAGAGAGTCCTGCAGTCAGGCAGCGCAGCTGCACCACAGCTCCTGCCAAGCACTCTGCAGCTGGCGGCTCCCAGTGGGGCCAGCCACATCCCCAGCTCACACAGACCCACACTGGACGTGCCTCAGTGTCTCCTGAGCCCAGAGCTCGCCCAGAGAGCTGTGCCCAAGTAGCAACGCTGGTGAGAAGCTGTGGGAGCCCCATCCTGCAGTGACCAGCTCAGCTGCTGCCCAACAGGCCCACAACAGGGCCCGAGCTCTTATATCCTGTCTGAAGCCGATGCTTCAAGGAGGAGGCGATTCCCACTGCCAGGGCCCCTCCTGCCTCAGCCATAGGATTTGTGTGCCTAGAGCTCATCTCGTGCAGGGCTCAGGGCTCTGTGAGCTCAGAAAGAGGTGCTGCAGTGAGGAAGCTGCAGGAGCAGATGTACCTGGGATCAGCTTTTCTGGTTCATGAGCCAGGAGAAGAGCAGTTTCCTGGGCTGGGGCCTCCTGGCCTGCCGGACACGCACGGCCCGTGGGGACCGCCACACCTTGATGGTCGTGTCATCACTGGCTGTCAGCAGCAGCTCCTGCTCCACTGGGCTGAATGCCACTGAGTTCACCACGTTGTCGTGCTGCAACTTGGCCAGGCAGATATTGTAGTGCCGGTCCCAGATGTAGCCGTGTCGATCCTCTGCCCCACTGTGGTGGAGAGACAGTGGTCAGGGTGTCCCACTGGTGCCAATGTCAGCCCAGCAGCCCCAACACCCTGCCCTTCCCACCCCCATTCTTCTGCAGCAATGGGGGGAGAGGGCACCCCAGCCCATCTCCATGAGCTTCATCCTGCACAGACAGCTCCCTCTGGGATCCAAGGCCCCTCAGCTCACCCTACAGCACCTGCCACCAAACACACCACAGCCCCAGATTTACCTCCTCAGGGATTTACAGCAGGATATTTACAGCAGGACCAGGGCAGCCACCCTTTATCAGCACCTTCCAAGTCAGTCCCTCTGTTCCTTCCAACCCCATTCCCTGCTCTGTTCCCAACACACAAGAGCGTTCTGCTCACCCGGCCATCCCATAGCAACAGCCCCAGGCCTTCCCAGATGCAGGGTCAGGATCCTGCCCATCCCCTCACCTTGCTACGAAGTCCCTGCTGACGTCGAGGAAGATGAAGAAGCACTCCTCGTTCGGTGTGTAGGCCCGGTGCGCGCGCAGCGCTCGCTTCACCTCCTTCATGGTCTTCAGGTCGAACACGTGCAGGTCGATCTCCTCAGCGATGGGAGGCGGCTGCATCGGATCCGAGATGACACAGTCCTGTGGCCAGGCCCGGCTGTTCACATACAGGTACCTTGGGGAGGGCAGGGAGGGGTTACCTGCACTGCACCAGAGCTCATAGAGCCCTGGTGGGATGGAGCCTGCAGCCCAGCTCACTGAAATCCAGGCTGAAACAGGGAACAGGCTGCTGGAACACTCCTGGCCGTGTCTGGAAAGGACCACCACACCTGAAAGGTGACTCTAAGGGTCAGGTCACACCTCTCTAATCCCATTGAAACTATCTTTAAGGATGGGGGTGTCTTCTGGGCAGCACGTGAGAGGAGACTCTGCCCCCCTGCTCCATTCAGGTGAGACCCCACCTGCAGAGCTGCCTCCAGCTCTAGGAACCCAACACAAGAAGGATGTGGAGGTGCTGGGTTCCAGAGAAGGCCACTGAGATGCTCCAAGGGCTGGAGCCCCTCTGCTCTGGAGCCAGACTGGGAGAGCCTGGAGAAGAGAAGGCTCCAGGGAGACCTTAGAGCCCTTTCCAGTACCTGAAAGGGCTCCAAAAGAGCTGGAGGGGGACTTTGGACAAGGGCCTGGAGTGACAGAACAAGGGGGAGTGACTTCCCACTGCCAGAGGGCAGGGGTTAGATGGGATATTGGGAAGAAATTCTTCCCTGTGAGGATGGGGAGGCCCTGGCACAGGGTGCCCAGAGAAGCTGTGGCTGCCCCTGGATCCCTGGAAGTGTTCAAGGCTAAGTGAATGGAGCTTGGAGCAACCCAGGAGAGTGGAAGGTGTCCCTGCCCATGGCAGGAGGGTGGGCATTAGATGATTTTTAAGGTACCTTCCAACCCAAACCATCCTAGGATTCTATGGATGATCTGCCTCAGGAACAAGACACATTGGTGTGGGCAGCTCCTCCACTCTCAGGAGGAGCCACCCTGTCCTGAGCTGGCTCAGGAACACATTCCTGCTGTGGCCAGGGGCAACGCTCAGCAGTAACACACCATCAGCACCTGGATCAGCAGGCATCCACCACAGTCACTTCATGCCCTGGTCACCCCACAGAGCCTGTGAGCACCTCTTGCCCAACCTGGCAGTTGCTGAAGCCCTCTGTCCTCACCGGTGGTCAGGAGAGAGGCCCATGCCAATGATGTGGCCATGGATGTCGATGACGTGATCCAGGGAGTCAAAGAACTCATCCGAGCGCCGTTCCTCCCCCAGCACCGGCCCTGCAGTCGTCATCTGATGAGGCAGGATCCTTTTAATCCCTGTGGGACAGAAAGCAGAGGGAGGCAGTTCCACAGGCTGCTGCCAGCAGGGCTGGGGGAGGTCCCAGGATTCAGGGAGGGGCTTCCCTTGGTGCAACTAAGAAAGGAGAACCAGGTTACTGGGCAAGGTCTGGGACAAGGCTGCTGTCCTTGCTGGGCTCCTTCAGCTCTCCACGTGGGCTTTGGGCCAGAACCTTGCCCACGAGCAACGTCCTGCACCATCCAACCCCAGACAGGGAGATCCCAGTGCCTGTGGGTACAGCCAAACCTCGCCCCAGCCCATCTCTGAAGCCCATGGAAGCTGTGTTGGCCCAGAAGACATGCTAGCCGTAGAAGGGTTTTTCTCCTAAATAATTCCTTGGGCTGGGCCCATTCTCTGCAGTAGCCAGCCTGGAGCAGCCCAGCAGATGCACTGGCTGTGGCAGGGTTTTCTCCTGACACTGTCAAGTGCAGGTGGGGTCTGTCCCAGAAAGCTCAAAGAACATTTAAACCCAAAATGTGTGCTCAAGTGCTTTGTAACTTCTGAACTTCCTGACTAAAGGAGAAAAGGGATGGGTCAAGCCCTGTCCCCTTCCAGCTCTGCAGAAGTCCAAACCACAAAGAGCTGCACAAATGGTCCATCTCCAACAGCTTCCTGGAGGACCCCTGTGAGCCTCAGCAGCTCCTGGGCACACACAGGCTTCATCCTCAGCAGGTCCAGGGGGAGCCGGAAGGTAGCCTGGCCCATCCCATCCCATCCCATCCCCCCTCTGGGGGAATCGTTAACAACACCCTTGATTTTAGCCCTCTCCTGCAGCCCAACAAGACACAGGTGACACCCCACTACAGCTCAAGTCCAAGGCCACTCCCAATATCTCTGCCCCTGAGCCTGGGACCTTTGGGACAGGACCAGCGTTCTTCCACCCCACTGGTGCTGCTCACCAGCATCTTCATCCTCACTTCCACAGCACCATGCTCCCTGTTCCAAACTCAGACACACATGAGTCAGCAGGACAAGCTGCTCAACCTGGCACCAGCATGAGGAACAGGAACTCAAGGATTCTAGGCTGGAGCAGCACTGCATAGAGTGGGAGGTGAGCACAGAGTGAGCTCCTTCAGGTCCTGTGGGCACAGAGCAGGTGCACAGAGCCAGTTGTGCACACAAACCAAGGGGCAAACAACACTGCAGTGACTCACAGTGGGACAGGAACTGAGCCAGTGTCCAGCTTTCCAAGCAGCAGCCTGTGCTGCAAGTGCTGGCTGCCAGCCAGGGAGTCACAGAGTTCAAAGGCATCACACAAATCCCTCAGCCCTGGGAGGCTGCGAAGCAATGCAGGAGCCCAAAGGCCCTGCCTCAGTGTGTGGCAGGTCCCAGTCTGCGAGGTGGCCTTGGCTCAGCCCAGGGGATCCAGAGCCACCTCAGCTCAGCCCAGGGCTGAGCCAGCTGGGGCAGGCCAAGATCCACCATGGCTGTCTGCAAACCTAGCCCACGGGCAGGAGCACGGAGCAGAGCTCACTCAGTCCAGGTCATGTTCCTAACTGAGGTGGGCAAAGACTAAGTTGCTTACAGCTCTGGAAACTGCCTTCCCCACCTTACTGGGCTGTACTGGTGTGGGACCATGTCATGGGAAAGTCAGGAGAGCAAAGAAGCAAGGCTGTAACTGTGCGAGCAGTGAAAGAAACTGAAACTGTCTGGCTTCACAGCAGTCTTGTCTGGGAGCAGCTCTCTTCTTCCCCACACTCCTGGTCCTTTCTACCTCTCTACCAGCTTTAGGACCTCTTGGGGAAACAGCCAGTCTACCTGCTCCTGCTCCCCGCTGAGGAGCTCCCCACAGAATTTCCTGTAAATTCAGGCTCTGCTAGTCCTGGTGCCTTAACAGGAGTGCCCCAGGTGAGAGCAAGTGACATCCTAACGCAGGACAAGGTCACCAGCAACGCCATGGCCTGGCACATGCTGCATTGTACCCCACTGGTACAGTGGAGGAGGCTGCAACCTGCCCAGCATCGCTCACCACAGAAACATGGGCTGGGGCAGTGAATAATCCCCTGGGAAACCTCCCCAGTCCCAAGCGTCTCACTGAGGCTGGACATCCACGTAAGAGTGGTCCCACCCAGGGCAGAGGAGAGGCAGGCAAGGGGCAGGGGCACTGCACAAGTGACTCACACATCAACTCCACGCTGCTCAGATCAGGCTTGCCCTGATGTCCTGTCTACCCCCACAAGAGAACAGGACCAAGGTCCCTCCACACACTCCTCCAGGGCAAGTGCTGCCCTGCCCCTGCACCCACTGTTGCTCGGGGCTGGTGTCCTTCATCAGAAGCTCCCTCTTGCTCTTCTGCTCAGCCCTCGCCAGGACTTTGGCCATGTGTCATGCTGGCAGCAACAAAGCAACACTCAGGCAAGTGGAGGAGGTGGAACTCCCCTCAGTGACGGGGCCCCTCAGAATCCAGAGCAAACTGCAGCTTACACCTCGCCAACAGGCAGCAGAGAGACCAGGTTTTCCTGACCCAAATCCCAAGTGCAGCTGCAGCCCAGGCCCCCAGGGAGCCCCAGCTGCCCCAGGCTCAGACCCAGCCTTACCTATCTGGTGCGGGGAGTAGGTGAGGCATCCTGTGGTGAAGATCAAGTACTTTGTCTTGCTGTTGCTGTCCATGGAGAGCAGGTTTGGCTCAGGCGGTTTAGTTCTGTTGCGCACAAACAGCTCGGCCACCTTTGTCTCCAGCTCTGTCTCAGTCATGGCAGGCCTCACACGGCCCTCCATGATATCATCAAAGAGCTGCTGCAGCCCGTGCTCTGCCGGCACACCCCCAGCATCCGGCAATTCCTGTACGGCTGGCTCCGGAGGTGGCTTGGGCTTGGGCTCTTCTTCCTCGCTGTCACTACCGAGATCAAAGACTGGGCAGGTGGAGGAAGCAGCCAGCTGCTCCTCGTAGTCCAGGAGCAGGTCCGGGGAATCGTACCGGCTGCAGTCAGCAACCATCACAGTCCGGATGGTGCTGGCGTTCAGGTTCTGGATTTTGAACAGTCTCTTCACTACATTCACATTCTCAGACTCGATGCCCTGCGAGCAGAGGGGAGAAGTGAGCAGGAACCACCCTGCATCACTCCCACAGTTCAAACCAAGACCTGAGCTAGCGCAGGGACCCTGGCCCCCATGGATCCCTTCACACTATGTGTGGGGCACTGACACAAAAACTGGCTCCAGGCTTGCCAGCTCCACTGAGCTCCTTCCTATCCTGGATGGAGACACAACAAGGGAAAACATTCCTGCAGGCAGGCAGCACTGGAGTGAGGAAGCACAGTGGCTGGGCAGCCCTGCTGCCACCGTACCCTGAGGTCATCAGCTGGTGCTACCTGGTGCTTTGCAGTGCAGGGCCAGGAGCTGGACTTGATCCTTGTGGGGGCCTTCCACCTCAGGACACTCTACATTCTATGATTGACAAGGATTTCAGGAACAGGCCTCTGTGATAAGCAGGAAGTGGGATCCCTCTGGCCCACAGCAGCAGTGGCAGAGAATCCTGGTGCTCCTGGAGTGTGCTTATACCCTTCAGCAGAGGCAGCTTGGTATCTGCTCCAGACACACAGAGCAGGTCCCTCTCTGCCTCAGTGTTCCCAGCCTGCAGCCGTACTCCCACACCCCTGTCATGGGCAAGGTCCTTCCTGGCTTCTCAGGGATGGAAGGGGTAATGCTGGGGTAATGCCTCACTGTAGCACAGAGATGTGGCTGTGGGAAGGATCTCTGCTACCTGAGGATTTTACCTGGGGTCAGCCTCATGTTAAAGTCACAAAACATGGGGACATGCAGGTGTGACACTGAAACAGAGGCAAAACATGGAGAACACGACTGAGCAGCCCAAGTGCCAGGGAGTGAACGAGCAGTTTGAGGCCAGCACGCTCAGCTCTCCAAGTCTCACCATGGAATCAGAGACAGCACCTGGCCCAAGAAACCTCAGCAAGGCCAGGCAGGGCTGAGCTCAGCCTCCAGCTCCCAGGAACACCCTAAGCTACCAAGTGGGAGAAGGGCCATTGCTGGGAAACATGCCAGGCTACAGCAGTCCCAGGCCCAGCTTCAGACTACCAAGGACTTCAGCAGCCCTGCTGTTGGGCAATGCATGCTGTGGAGCACTGCAGCCAACTCCTCTGCCTAATTAATGTGGCAAAAGTTAATGAGATCTGAGGGCAGAGTTAGAATATTGCAGTCTCCACAACACCGAACGTGGAGAAGCCTCACGCCAGGGTTGCCTCAAGCTCAGGATCCTGAGGGTAAATCAGAGGAGACAAACAGGGAGGACAGGAGGATAGAGCCATCCTTCCCTGCAGCTCTCCCTCCCCCAGGAGCAGCAGGAAGCTGCACTGCCTGTGAAGCTGGAAGGAAGGCAGCTCACCTGGAAAGCATTGTTCAGCCACAGCACCGAGCAGGAGGTTATGCGCCCAATCCGATGCAGATTGCCTGATATCAAGTTGGTTTCATTCAGCCAGCAGCCAAACACATCATAGGGCTTATTCCTCACCCTGGAAAGCAGGGTGAAGTTCTCTGGAAGGTAAACATGAGAGTGAGGCAGTGACTTCCAGCAAGTGCCCTGGAGAAACTGTGTGGGACATGGGGAAGTGGATCCAGGTCTCTGTAGGAGAGGCCAACCTCCATCCAGCTCCCAGCCACTGCTACAGAGACAGATTATTTCTCTTTTCTCCAGAGATGTGTGATGATACCTTGCACAAAGGAAGCCAAAATAACAGGGCAGTGCACAGAGCCAGAGTACAGAGCAATCCAACCTCCCACCCCTTCCCTGAGCAGGGCCCAGAGCAGGCCCTGGGGACAAGAATGAGTTAAATACATACAGAATTTCACTCCCACCCCTGGGGCTTGGGGCCTCTCCAGCCAAGGCAGCTGAGCACTCCTGATTTCTGCTGCACTGCTGATTGCTGGCACTGTGGGACTCTGCACAAAGATGGTGAGATAACACAGTGGGGATAAGCCACATACACAGAGCTGCAGGAGAAGTTAAAGAGGCTCAGGTGACAACACCTCAGAAAGCCCTGTGAGACCTAAGGGTGAGACTAGGGCCACAAAGGTGATCTGAGGGCTGGATCCAGCCACTCTCCTCTGGAGATGGGCTAAGAGAGCTAGGTGTGTCCAGCCTGGAGAAGAGAAGGCTCCAGGGAGACCTCAGTGCCCCTTCCAGTACCTAAAGGGGCTCCAGGAGAGCTGAAGAAGGACTTGGGACAAGGGATGGAGGGACAGGACACAGGGAATGGCTTCCTACTGCCAGAGGGCAGGGATAGATGGGATATTGGGAAGAATTTATTCCCTGGGAGGGTGGGAAGGCCCTGGCACAGGTTGGCCTGAGAAGCTGGGGCTGCCCCTGGATCCCTGGAAGTGCTCAAGGCCAGGCTGGATGAGGCTTGGAGCAACCTGGGATAGTGGAAGGTGTTCCTGCCCATGGCAGGGGATTGATATAAGATGAGCCTTAAGGTCTCTTCCAACCCAAACCATTCTGGGTTTCTGTGGCTCTACGCCCAGCACCACATATGCCAGAGGCAGGGGCTTCAAGATGAGTGGTGTGGATAACCCTTGCCCGGACTGGCACTTAGAAGAGAAGTAAGTGAGGCTAAATACACGAAACGCTGCCTTGAGGTGCTGCTGTGATGACCCGAGCAGAGTTAAGGCTGTCTGTGAGGTTTCCCCTCTAGAACTGTGATTGGAATCCCTCAGCTCAGGTATCAGGACAAGCTGAGGCAAGGCTACTGCACACCCAAGGAAGAAGGGAACCCCCTCACCCAGCACTCATATGCCCCAGGGAGCCCCAGGGAAGCCCCACTCACCCATGCTGATCACAGCAATCTCCCCTGAGGAGGAGTTGTGAGGCCCCACAAAGACACCGGATACCAGCAGGAGGGAGTCATCGGAGTTGAACTGGGAGAACTGGGTGTAACTCCAGTTGTACGGCCTCATGTTGGAGCTGTGCTGCAGGGAGATGTCCAGTTCATTGCTCCAGATCTACAGAGAGATGGACAGTCAGGAAGCTGCTAAGAAGCCTGAGAGTGGTCCTGCTTTATCTGTTCTGCCAGTACTCAGCAGGACATGAAAAACAAACAGTATCACAAACCCCATTTAACTGCCTCCCACTCACCATACCCCTGTCCATTTCCCTGACAGAAAACGAAGAGGGGCTAAATGGAGAACTGCTGATCCATTGGCCAGACGAGAGGGTGTTCAGGCAGTGAATGGTGCTGTCATAGCTGGGTTTCCAGCATGTTCAGACAGATTCCCCCCAGAACAACCACCCATGCAAGACACGATCCACTGCAGTGGATCATTATCTCCCCACTCTTTGTCAGACCCAGGGCACTGATCTGCACCTAGAAAGCAAAGCGCCTCAGCCACCTCCACACACACAGGCTGGAGCTGGAATCCACAGCCCTCAAGGCTACATTTGCAAGAGTCATTAGTTCTATGGCTTAGAAGACAGCTCAGCACCCGCAGGACCAGCCCAAGTCCAGGTACACCTGGTTGAACCCCTCCACAGACTTCCCAAAAGCTGCTCTCAGAGCTAAGCCCCACTGGACCAAGGCTGCAAGGGCTGGACAGGGCACCTACCACTTTACCTTGACGGTGCAGTCTTTGGAGCATGATGCAAACAAGCAGCCAGAGTGGGAAAAGCTGAGGTGCAAAACTTGGTCATTATGCTCCTTCAGGGCCTGCACCTCCACGCAAGGGATGGTGTCATAGAGCCTCTGGAATTCATCATACCAGGAGACAGCACCTGCAGCACAGAGCAGGGACACAGGACAGGAGTGTGAGTGGAGGGAAGCAGATCTGGGCTAAACATGGCATCAGGCTTTAATAAACCAGTCCTGGCTCCTGAGAGCAAGGCCAGGAGCTCTGCTGGGGCACCAGCCCAGGGCCGCAGCTCAGCTACCAGCCCTCAGCATTTTCCCCAGTAGCTTCCCAACTCCCACACACAAAAACCCCTTTCTTCCAGTATACACACAGCTCCACACCACACCTCTGCTTTCCAAACCAGCACAGCCCCTGCTGGAACAGCCCAGGCAGAGGCGCTGGCTGTCAAACCAAAACCTTGCTCAGGACAAAACAGTCCTGAGAAGGAACATGTGCTCCAGCACAACCAAACCAACCAGGTGTGTCAAGAGGGAAGCTGGGAAGCTGCTCCTCACCATACCCAGCTCTGCACTGATTATCTCTGTCTTGTCTAACACAGAATTAAGATGGTTCCAGAACGGGTCTGGGACCAGGAAAAAACTATCTCCATGAGGTAAGAGACTTGAAAAAATGAGAGAGAATAGAAGCTGGACATAGTGTGCTGAGCACAGCCTGGGGCACACTCACAGGAGTCTTACTGATGGACAATAAAAGACAAATAAAGAAGATTTTTAATGAAGGGCCCAGCCAGGCAGCCTACAGACTTCTTGTAGCAGCAAATCCCAGAGAAGCAAAGAGGATTAGACATGTATACGGAAAAGGGCCAACTTTCCTAGTGACACTGAACAGGACTGAAGGATTTTTTGGAACACGCTGCAGCCCAGGAGGCCCCTGCAGGCAGGGACCAGCTTGTTGCCAGCATATCCCACTGCTGCTCGAGGCTGGGCACTTCAGCGGCCTCTGAAGCTCCTGGTCCCGGCCCATCCAGCTGGGAAACAGCCTGGGAAGGCCCCATTTGGCCAAGCAAATCCAACACTTCCTCTTACAGACCCACTGGATACCATTCCTCCAGCCATGGGGCTGCCCAGGGCAGGCAGGCTGGCAGGGGTATTCCCCAAACTCATGCTCCAGCCCCTTCCCGAGCCTGCCAGCTGCCCTTGTTCTGCTGCCTTGTGCAGGGCACCCACAGCTCCAGCAGCCAGGGAGGTGCCTGAGTATGTTACTGAGCTACACTTACTGCTTGATCGTAATTAGTGCTCAAGAACAGGGCTGGCAGCTGACTAAGCAGCTCCAGGAGGCTGGGAGGGAACAAGCCTGGTCAAAAGGCTTCAAAAAACCCTAAAGAGTCCTCAGCCCCACGGAGCTCCCAGGGTCTGCAAGAGCAAAGTCACACAGCCTGGAGGAATCCCATCCACATCCACCTTCTCCCAGAGCCCTTCTGCAGTGCTGCTCCTGCTGCAAGGAGATCAGCTTCCACTGCCTGATCCTTGGCATTTCTTCCTGCCCTTCGGTAGCCACTGCAACCCACAACCTAGGACCCAATTGCCTCAGCCACAGCTGGGAACCCCCTGCACAGTCCTCCCGCGCCCTGCAACACACTGAGAATGGGCTGCTCGGAGAGAAACCCCCCATGGGCAGCAAGGGCTCCTGCTGCCAGGTCCCAGCTCGTGTGACAGAGCTGGGTCATCCTTTCAGATGGCACCAAACTGCTTCCAGCACTGGATGCTCAGCAGGGAGCAGAGCTGCGACCACATGACTGCCATCCCCAAGCCCTCTGACAGCTCAGCCAGGGACGGCCCTGCCAGGCTCAATCAGCTCCTGCTGTGAACCCAGATCAAGCCCAACCTGCCCTGGTGCACTGGGGCAGCTCTGCTGACTCAGCATATGCCCCCAGTGCTGTCACAGGGCCACATGTCTCCCAGACAAGCACAGGTGTCCCTGCGCAGCCCAGCCCCTGGGACCCTCGGAGCAGCCAACAGTGCTTGTGGCAGTGCCTGGTCCAGTTGGAGAAGGGGCAGAGCTGCAGCAGAGGGACTGCCAAGACCCGGGCAGGCCAACCCAGCAGTGATTCCACAGATCCCATGCAGGCTGGGATGCAGCAGCGTTTAGTGACTCACTGCGACTCCCAGGATGTCCCTGGACAGCAGTTACAGAGAGCACCTGCCTAGAGAGCTCAGAAACCTCCTTTCTGTGTAAAGAAGGGAAAGGCAATGCATTTTCAGCCCTTTGACCCCCACCTCTGAAGGGCCTGGGCAGACCCAGAGCCCTTCCCGCGCACATCTCAGCCCATGACACTGTGACACAGCTGAGGAGACGCGGTTCAGGGGCTCCACCAGCCCGACAGCGGCGGGCAGAGGGCAGAGCGGGAGGAGTGGAGTCTCAGTCCCGGGCTCACGGCAGGTGCCGCCCCCCGGGATCAGCCCCGCGCCCCAGAGCGCACCTGGGTGCCGCGGCACATCCCGGGACACGCGGTAGTAGCGATAGAAAAGCTCCTTCCACAGGAATTCGTCGCGGGCCACGGCGCGCCACTGCTGGCAGACGAGCCCCACCGAGAGCACGTCGGCGTGGTCCAGGTACAGAAAGATCTCGAACAGGACGGTGTCTGGGAGCCGGGGGCAGCACGCGTCCATCGTGTCATTCTGCCGCCGCGCCTGGAACCGAGCGGGGTGCTGGCGTCAGGTCTAGACCGGGGACCCGCACTCGCCGAGGGCCCGCGGCCCCCCCGTGCCTTGCCCGCTGCTCCCTTCGTGCCGTGCCCGGTGCCCTGGTGCCCCCCGTGGCCGGTGTCCCCTCCGTGCTGTGCCCGATTTCCCCGGCGTCCCCCAGGACCGGTGCTCCCCCCGTGCCGTGCCGTGGCCGGTGTCCCCCAGGGCCGGTGCTCCCCCCGTGCCCTGCCCGCTATCCCCCAGGGCCGGTGCTCCCCCCGTGCCCTGCCCGCTATCCCCCAGGGCCGGTGCTCCCCCCNTCGCTCAAGAGGGCCCCTGCAGCGGCTGCGCTACCCCGCCCGGTCCGACCACGCCAAACACAGACCACGCCCCCGACCGTTAGGCCACGCCTTGTCCCAAACAGGCCCCGCCGACCCACGGGACCCTCAGGACCCCCGCCCGGATCTGTGCCTGGACCCCCCCGTCCCGGCCCCTCTTCAACCCCCGGCCTTGTCCGGGCCCGCTCACTGGGCTCCAGCGCTGCCCGGCGTGGCGCTGACCCCGGCGCTGACCCCGGCGCTGACCCCGTCCAGCCGCCACGAGGGCCCCTGGCTCCCGGCCGTGACCGCCTGGCCCCGCCGCT
Organism: Melanocharis versteri; assembly: GCA_013397845.1. Classification (NCBI taxonomy): domain Eukaryota; kingdom Metazoa; phylum Chordata; class Aves; order Passeriformes; family Melanocharitidae; genus Melanocharis; species Melanocharis versteri. The sequence continues at coordinate 389,890 of VZTG01006295.1, forward strand.
TCCCGGCAGAGCCGGCCTCGCACACCAGCATATGGCGGCCCTGCGCACCCTCCTGCTCCTCGGGCTGCTTCTCACGCTGCGGGGGCAGAGGGCGGCGCAGAGACGGCGGCCGCCCCCTCCCCAGAGTCCGCTGGAGAAGGTGGCTGCGCAGGAGGGGCTCAGCCTCCACCAGGTGAGGGGTTGGGCAGAGGAGTCTGTGGGCATCCGCTGACTCCGCACTGGGGTGGGCTGCAGGGAGCCGCGGTGGCTCCTGTTCCGTGTCCCCCTGCAGGGCTGACCCCCGGTGCCACCCCCAGACCCGGCTTTGCAGCCCATCCTCCTGTATCCCCGTCCAGCGCTGACCCCGTGTCCTCCCCCTCCAGGCCCACCTTTGCAGCCTGTCCCGTGTCCCCCTCCAGGGCTGACCCCCACTGTCCTCCCCAGACTCGGCCTCCAGCCCATCCCCAGCCCGAGCCCCTTCGGTGCCCCCCGCATACAGCCAGGGCTGCCAGAGCCCAGCTCAACCCCAGCACTGCCCGCAGAGCTGCCCACAGGGCAGGCACGGGGGCCGGAGCCTCACAGGGACCCCCGTCCTCACCCATCTGGAACTGCCACAGGGCCGATGCAGCCACCCTCACTCTGGGGCTTGGGTTGAGCTCGGCGCTCTGCTGTTGGGGCTGAGCTGAGGCTGCAGCATAAAGTGATGCCCAGCACACACCCAGTGTGGCACTGGAGTGCCCGCAGTGCTGTGGGCAGTGTGAGCCATGGGCAGGTGCCTTGGACATCCCCTGCACACCCCCAGCCTGTCCCCGTGTCAGGCTCCTTCTGCCCTGTGATCCCACCTACCAGCACCTGAAGGGCAGTTGTGCCCTGTGGGCACCCCAAGGGACAGGCTTGTGGGCAGAGGTGCCAAGTGAGGGGAAGGAGGGTGCACAGGATGGTTGAGTGGTAGCACCCCAGAATGGTGGCCCTGTAGATGGTGCCACCCCTGTGCCATGCAGCTCTCGGGGAAGTGGTTCCTGGTCGGCATGGCCTCCCGCTGCAGCTACCTGGCAGAGCACAGCCACCAGCTGGAGGCCACGATGGTGACCATGACCATCCTGGATGGGCAGAGCCTGGCCATCAGCACCTTCAGGAAGCTGTGAGTGATGCTGGGCACAGGGGCTGCGGGCAGGGACAGGGATGCTGTAGGCAGGTCAGAACAGGGCTGGTGCCCCGGGATGTGGACAGGGGATATTGGGTGCGATGGGAACTCTGAAAGCAAGTCAGAGCAGTGCCAGTGCTCCGGCCACAGGCTCCTAGGAGGACAGAGCTGCCCCAGAGCCAAGTGGGGGTGGGATACCCTCCAGGGAGTTTTGTAGTAGAAGTCCTGGCCACAATGGGTGCCCTGGCCATGATGGACACCCTGCCACCTGCATGCCCACTAGCCCAGGCTGGGCTGGGGGTGCCCAGGCTGGTCAGTGTGGGGACAGCCAGGCTGGCAAAACTGAGGCATGTGGTGGCTCCGTGGCTGCCCAGCCCGGGATTGGCTCTCGGGACTATCCCAGAGGCAGCATATCTGAGGATGGGGACCTTCAGCACAGCTGTGAGCACTTTCCCCAGCCTGGTGGGCCCTGAGGTCCTGACCAGGCTCAGCACTGCAGGGAGGTTGCAGGGACTCCTTGGGCTCAGCAGATTTTGGGCTCAGCATCTCTCACAATGTCTCCCTCGTGTTCTGGGACATCTTTCCCTGGGGAGAAAACAAAGTCCCAAGGGAACAGACAGCGTGTGTGCCCTGGCAGGTAGGGCAGGCAGGGACCCAGGAAGATCCTCCACAGCCTGTGCTGACATTTCCTCCTCCTCTCCCCGTGCAGGGACAGGATGTGCTGGGAAATCAGGCAGCACTACCTTCCCACCCAGGCCCCTGGACGCTTCCTGCTGAAGGGTGAGGGAGACTGGTCTGGGGTGGCAGGAGGCTGCTGGAGCCCCCCAGTCCTGCTCTCAGCAGGGTTTTGGTACCAATGTCCCTCTTCCCAGTGCCCTCCCGGTATTTTATGTCTTGGGTCCCTAAGTGCCAGATGCCATCACAGGTGACACCATGGGCTGGTGCCTGTGGGGCTGCCCCACTCTGGCCCTGATTTTCACCCCTTGTACACCCGACTTGTGGTAAAATAAAGCCCCTGGATGATGCTGGAGCTAACCGAGATTGACCAGGACTAACTGGGCTATCCTTCCCAGGCCGTATGAAAAGCAGCAAGGTGGATGTGGTGGTGGGTGAGGCCGACCCCAGCAGCTTCGTCATCCTCTATTACCAGAAGGGCAGCAGCATCTCTGTTAAGCTCTATGGTACGTGGAGGCTCAGGGCCTCATGGCAGGTGAAGGACAGAGGTAGGAAACCTGTGCTGGCCTCAGGAGATGCCAGCTGAAGCCTTGGAGGACCCAACATGGGAATGGGGATCACTCCCCAGCTGGAGAATTGTCCCCAGATGCTGTGAGGGAGCTAGTAAGGGGGGAACTGGGAAACCACTTCTCTCAGCTGAAAGCCCCCTGGGCCCTGAGCCTTTTGCAGGGACATGGGGGGCTTTGGGCCAGGGCCAGGTAGGGCCTGAGGCCACTGATGGTATCTCCCCGCATGCAGGACGGACCAGCCTGGTCAGTGACGCCATCGTGGACAGGTTCGAGCAGCGCGTCAGGGCTGTGGGTCTGAGTGAGGATGAGACCTACTACTTCCCCACCTACGGTGGGTGGCACACAGTCCTCGGGGAGATCTGTGTGGGTTCTGTCCCAGTGCTCCGGCCACCCCAGGGACAAAGATGCAAGCATGGGTCTGTGCCCTGCAATGTCCTGGGGGTGCAGGGGCTGGAGGGTGCCAGGTCCCAGACAAGGTGACCCCCATGGGCTCTTTCTCTTGCAGGGTTTTGTGACTCTGCAGATGAGTTTCACATCCTCGATGGTGAGTTGGGGGATGCTGGGTGATGCACTGGGTGCCCCCATGTGCCAGGTTTGGTCCCACACTGGGTACCAGTGGGGTGTCCCTGTCCTGGCGGTGGGTTTGGCACACTGGGCCAGATCCACACTGCACTGTGGCTGTGTGGTCCTGGCCCAGGAGTGTGGGAGGGCTGGTCTGGCATGGGAGAGGCCATGCCAGACCATTCCTCAGAGCAGAGTCTGTGCCCTTGTGTGGCAAACTGTCACTCAGATGGGCATCAGGTACATCCTGGCAAAGCAAACCCCATTCACCCCCCACATGGGTCAGACTGGGCTTGATGGATCTATATTGGTGTTTCTTGGGTTGAGGGCTGGTCTGGGATGAGATGTCCTGGCACAGGGGCACCCTGGGGTGAGGACTGGGGTCCCTGGGGACAGCTCCATCACTTGTCATTGGTGCTTAGGGAGGCAGAGGTAGGTCTCAAGCCCTGGTGCTGGGTGTGGACACGCCCCCAGCCCCTCAGCACTTTTCTTCCTTCCAGAAACAAAGCTGTAGGTGCAGATGGCGTTGCCAGGGTGTCCCAGAGCTCAGCCCTCACCTCAGCCCTTGGCCACACAGGTCTGAGCCACACTTTCGTCAGCTCCCACTGCTGCTCCACAGCTCTGGAGCCAACCCTGGAGCTCCTTAGCCCCTCCAGCTGTGCTGGCAGCTGTGTCTGTCCTTGTCTTGTGCCCCCCAGCTTGTGTCCCCCCTCTGCTCTGTACCCTACTCTCCTGCAGCAGCCAGCAACAACCCAATAAACGCCTCAGAGAAGAGCCTGTGTACAGGCCAGTCACCTCTTGCTCTGCCCCAGCCAGGCCAGCACTGCCTGCACCATGGGCTGCCAGTGCCTTGGACATGTGCTCCTGGCTGGGGCGTGCCAAGGGGGTGTTGGGGGCCTGTGCAGCCCCCTTCCATGCAGACCCCTGCCATCTTCTCTGTGAGCCCTCCCCAGCCATGGAACAGCGGGGTAGAATTGTGGTGGTTCCTGTGACGTGGTGCCTGTGGTCCAGCTGGCCAGGGCAAGGGAGGGCCCAGCACTGAGGGGAACAACACCGTGCCTGGGGCCACAGGGACCATGGACCTAGGGGCACTGGGGAGAGCACAGCATCTGCCTTTTCCTCCAATAAGCTGGGAGATCACTCAGGGACCCCAGGGGAGGAAATCTTAGTCCCACAATCCTGCTTCCCATCCCCAGGGCCTCCAGGGCCAGAAAACACCCCGTTCCCCTGCCCCAGCCCTGCAGAGTGCGTTCCCCAAGGGGCTGCTGCTTGTGCTGGACCTCTGCCCGCACAGCCAGCACCTCTCAGAGAGACAGGCAGGGGACTGGGGGGGCTGCGGGGTCTTGCACTAGGGGAGACCCCCAGGGTTAATGCTGCAGTCCTTCATCGGACCCCTCTTCCCTGTGTGCGGAGCCTGGCCGAGGCTGTCCCGCCAGGCATTGCAGGCGAGCGGTGCCCATTACCGCTGGCTTCAGGAGGGGACAGGGAGCGGCCCGGCAGCAGGGACGTGAGGGGCCCTGTCCCCCNAGCACCGGCATTTTGCAATCCTAGCGGGAACTGGGAACACATGTTGTTTATCAGGGAATTATGTAAGGGAAGCCACGTGATGTGCCCGGAGCCAGCCCCTGTGCGGGGCAGCCGTGTCCCGCCCGGCCGCCCCCCGAGCCTGACAGAGCCGGGCTGTGGTGGATCCAGCTCATTTTACCTGCACTCCGAAGTGACTGCACTGGGCAGGGGGATAAGAGAGCAAGGGGAGAGCCCCGGGGAACTAAGCTGTTCCCCAAGGATTCTCCACACCCCTCATCCCGGCTCAGCCCATCTGTCGTTGGGACTAAACCATTTCTGGGTGCAAACACCCAGGTTATGCCCAAGGGTCTGTGTCCAGCTGCGGCAGGGATCCACAGCCCAGATACCCCATCCTGCCCCCAGACCTGCTCTTCCTGCCCCTTGCCACCGTTGGCGTCCCCCTGTGCTCCCAAGCGCTCCCATACTGCTGAGCTTGCACCAGCTTTGCCACCCCCAGGAGAGCCGGGCACCACCCGGGTATCCATCGGGCACCCCCTCCTGGCCCCTGGGCAGGGAATTGGGGGTACGTGGCAGCAGGAGGGACTTTGTGTTCCTGCCGCAGTGCCAGGTGACAGTAACACCCCTGTGTGCTCCCTGCCTCTGTACCCGATGGAGAGAGTTCCTCCGGCACCCTGAGGGTGAGCGCCGGGGGAGGCTGAGCCCCAGCCCAGCATGCGGAGCCCCAGCCAGGCTCTCGTGATGTCCAGTCCTGCCTGGCTCAGCTTTTGTTTTGTTTTCATAAATCCGCGGGGACGGGCGGGCGCGGGGTGCGCAGGGCAGGGCGGCCTCGCAGCGGGGCGCGGGGAAGGGAATGTGCGGGGGAGCTGCCAGGGGAAAACCAGCTGTTGTGAAAACATGCTCCTTACGTAAAGCACCTTGGCAGGGCTGCGCCGCGGGGCTGGGGCTCTGCGCGGCGTGGCCAGCCCTGCCCAAACCCTGCCAGACCCATGGGCGTTGCTGCTGGCACCCAGCATCCATCCCCTGCCCTCACCCTGCAGGGGTGTCCTCAGATTAAGGGGGGCACCTTAATGTCTGCTGGTGACCTCAAACCAAGCGGGAGGGCATCTCCAGCCCCTCTTGGCAAAGGGTGCAGGGTGGTGGGGCAGGTGGGGTGTCAAGTTCTAGGGTCCATCTGGCTGCATGCTGGTCCCCAGGGAGCTGAACATGGGGCTCCCCGGCTCACCAGTGGGATGCACCGGAACTGCACCGCGGTGGGACACAGCCCAAGGGTGCTGGGTTCAGCAGAGATGCTTCCTTGGGTGATGCAGGGACTTGAGCCAAGGCGAAGCAGGGGGTCCCGCAGGAGCACATGCAGGTGTCAAGTCCCATGGGTTCGGTTGGGACCTGGAGGCACTGGACATTTCCTCTGTCTCACTGGAGCCCCACTCTGGGTCCAAGTGAGGTCACCACCGTGTGGATGGGGCAGTGCTGGCTCCTGTCCGTGGGCTGCTCCCCTTCCCAGCCCGGCAGTGCTGGGGGCAGGGCGGCCACTGCGCTGGCCGCTGGCTGTTTTCGCTGCAGAGCAGTTTGGCACCCTGGAGCAAATACGTCATATCAACAGGAGGGAAGCATTCGCAGGATCCCCTGCTTGCCCTTTGGCTTCAGCGCTCTGTCCTGCTCCAGCTTGCATAACGTCATGGGGGGAGGCAGGGCTGGCTCCCCAGGGGCCCCTGTAACGCCTGCCCATAAATAGGGGCTCGACAAACTCTCCAGCACTGCAGCGCTTTGCCTCCAGCTCTCAGCTCGGCTCGGCTCGGCTCGACTCGGCTTTGCCATGCAGGCCACACTGCTCGGCATCCTGGGGCTGGCCCTGCTCAAGACACTGCACGCCCAGGACAGCATTCCTGTCCAAGCTGACTTCCAGCAGGACAAGGTGACGCAGGCCAACTGGCATCACCTCTGTGGAGGTTTGGGGTGTTTTGGGGGATCCTTGCCCTGAAAATGTGGGGAGGGGGTGGTGCAGGTGGATGGGGGGCCAGGCTCACACTGGTGCACATGCAGCCCCCCATCCCGGGGACCTCCCATCGCCTGGGTTTGGTGGCTCTGGAAGGGATCCAGCATCTCCAGCCTGTGAGGCAGGACCCTGGGTTAGGCATGGGTCCGAGCTGTGCTGTTGAGTGGGTGTGGATGCACAGGGATCTTACTGAGGAGAGAGAAATGCAATCTCTTTCTGACAGCACAGGGATGGGCCATGGGAACCCCTCCCCAAAAAAGACCCCTGCCCAGGGCCACAAAAAACCAAGGGCTGCTCTGCTGGGGTATCCCCTACACCCCTCTGCCCCTGGAAGGGTCCGGAGGGACACAGCCACCCCAGCGAGATGATGGGAATAGAGGGAGGCACTTCTGCAAGGACAGAGGTCTGGGATGTGCTGCAGGGGTGATCCCTGCACAGCTGCTGTCCAAGGCTGGCAGTTCCCTACAGGGGCATCACGCTGCTGGCTCCATACACTGGACTGGAATGAGCCGTGCTGGACCCAGTGTCCTGACCCTTCCTTAGACCCCCAGATGGATGGAAATGGTATCTCAGAGCCAGGCAGTCTGGTCACACTCCCTGGGCTTGGGGCAAAGAGGAAGGAAACACCCAAGGGCATTGAAGGGCATGTCATGAAACAGGGATTTCCTTGTTCCTGGGTTTTGTGGTTGCCAAGAGCTGTAGCAGCTCCCTGCCAAATGAGGACCCTGGGACACTTGTCCTGCTGTGGGGAATGGGCTGCCAGGGGAGAGGGACATGGCGTGGGTTGGGGCTGGTGGGGGCTGAGGGGTGAGACAGGGTCTGTGCCCAGCTGAGGCTGAGTGGAAGTTGTGTGCAGCTCACGGGGAGATGGTACAGCATCGGCCTGGCCTCCAACTCTGACTGGTTCAAGGAGAAGAGGCACCTGATGAAGATGTGCACCACCATCATCTCCTCCACTGCAGAGGGGAACCTGGAAGTTACCTCCACCTACCCAAAGTATGGGGCATGGGGAGGGGGTGGGTGGGGAGAGAGTACTGGGGATGGCCACTGGTGCATCTCCCACTGCTGTGCTCCCCAGGGGCGACCAGTGCGTGACAAGGAACAGTCTTTACATCAAGACAGAGCAGCCGGGGCGGTTCAGCTACACCAGCCCACGTGAGTGCCCAGCTTCCGTGGGGCAGCCCCGGACATGCTCACAGCCCTGCTGTCCCTGCTCTTGCCTTGGGGCTGATTTGGAGCTCAGGGCTGAGCCGTGCCCCATGTCCTCCACAGGCTGGGGCAGCAAGCACAACATCCATGTGGTGGAGACCAACTATGAGGAGTATGCCTTGGTGGCCACCCAGATCTCCAAGAGCACCGGTTCCTCCACCATGGTGCTGCTCTACAGTATGTCTGCCCCAGGACCCCCATGCTGTCCACGCTCCCAGGATGTCTGTCTTTCCCATGGGAGAAGGGCAGGGTTAGGGTCATTTCCCAAGCTGGGGTGACCATGGGGGGATGATGGCTGGGTCAGGACCCCCTTGCTGGGCTGCCCATGCCCCTGTGCTGGCAGGTATGGGGGGCTGCCTCTCACCCTGCTCTTGGCTGCAGGCCGGACAAAGGAGCTGAGTCCCGAGCGCCTGGAGATGTTCACCCAGTTCTCCAGGGAGCAGGGCCTGACAGATGACGAGATTCTCATCCTGCCCCAGACGGGTGAGGCTGGGAGCACAGGGAGGGGGTTGGGGAGTAGGAGGTGAGATACCACAGGGAGACTGAGAGGGAGGAAACCCTCCTGGCTTGTCCCTGCCTCTCTATGGGGCCAGCATGGGGCCAGCCATGGGGTGCCCCCATTCAGGATCCCTCAGTGGGGCTGAGGTCCCACAGCCCCCAGAGGAGCTGATCTCTCCATTTCTTCTTCCTGCAGACAAATGCATGGCAGATGCTGCTTAGGTGAGTCCTGCCTTCGCTGAGGCTCAGACCAGCCCTGTGGGAGGGTAAGGGGGTGCTTAAAGCCACTTCACCCCACAGAGCCCCCAGCCCCTCCACAACCCTTCCCCAGGCTGCTCCTCTCCTCACACCTACTGGGGATCCCCCACCCAGCCCTGTGGGGTGCCTACCCAGTCAGTGTGGGGCTGGCCAGGCCCATGTCCCCCCTGTGTGTCACCTGGTCTCCCACAGTTCAGCCATGCTCGCCCCCCATCTTTTCCAGGCGGACCCACCAGCTGCTGCCAGCCAGAGCCCCAACAGCGCCACAAGCTGGTGACCACCCTGCCCTATCTGACCCCCAGTGCCCCCCCAGCACCGCAGCAGCCTTTGCTCCCTGGCTTCACAACCCACATCTGTATCCCTGTCTCAATTAAAGCCCATAAAGAAACCAGCCCTTGCCTGCTGGATTGTTGTGGGGCAGCCCCAAACAAGACGATGGGGAGGGGAAAGCATGGCCAGTAGGGTTGGGACTGGGGTTAGGGGTCAGGGCTGACCCCAGCTCCTGGCTGTGGAGCTGCTGGGCTGAGACCCCATGAGCACTCACTCACAGCCCTGCCCCATGGTGCTGCCTGGCCACTGAACCTGCCCTGTCCCAGAAAAAGGGGTCCCTGAGGCTAGGACCCCCTGGAGCATCTGCTCCCCCTCAGCCTCTTGGGCACCCTGGGCTCCCCCAGCCTCCCCGCCTTGGTTTCCCTGCTGGAGAGCAGGCTGGCAGCATGGGAATGGGGCAATGGGCAATCAGGGGGTCTCCAGAAGTTTGGGGAAGTATGGACATGAAGCAGAAGGATGTCTATGAGCTCTGGGTGTGGCTTGATCCTGGCCACCCCCTGGGCTCCATCCCATGAACCCGGACCCTCTCCAACAGTGGGGTCTGAGCCTGCTGCCACTAGCCTAAGAAGTTCCACCCCTTCTGAGGGCACCAGGCTGTGGCTCAGCCTGGGGTAGAACACCAGCATAACTATTCTCAGGCACTGAGGATCCTGAGGCAGGATCTATCCCACCACTGACAGACCCTAGAACCAATGGGAACAGCCAGGGGGGGCCCCTGGGATGCACCTCACACTCCTCCCTGGACACAGAGCGGGCACGGGGCAGCACTCGGTCCTGGCGTGCTCTGGGCTGGGTCTCACACAAGGCTGCATTCATCTGGGACTGGGCAACTGGGGGAGACAGGGCCAGCACTGTCACCTAAGCCGGGCATAGGTTATCCCTGCTCTTGTGCAACCTGTTGCATAAAGCTGGCGTGGGCAGGAGTGCTGCCAGCAGTGGGGGCTATAAAGGTGGGTGCAGCCTCTCCTGCCCACATCCACTCCAGGGTGAGGATGACAGTGGCACTGCCCAGCCTGGCACTGGCCCTGCTCTGCCTGCTGCAGGCAGGGGCCCAGGTCCCCGTGCAGCTGGACTTGGACACTGAGAAGGTAAGTGCACAGAGTGTTGCCTGGCACATCCTGCCTGGGCTGGAGGGGCTGGCTGGGGCAGGGGGCCTGTGCTGCAGCCCAGGGCACCTGCCAGCCCCATCCCTGAGCCAACTCCAGGGCAGCTTCCAGGAGAGCCTGTGCAAAACCAGGTTGGTCCTGGCTGCTGTGTCCAGCGCCAGCAGGAGCCCTGATGCCTTTCTCTGGTCTTAGGAAATGAAAGCCAGGCACGGTTAAAGGGTTAGAGGGCGTTGTTTACCTCGGTATCTTTAATAGGATCCCGTCGATGCATCACTTTGCCAAGGTGGAACACGTCGCAATGCCCCCCCCACCGTAAATCACGTATACGATTTACAGACCTTACACATTAACATATCTAATAAGGGTACCCAATAAGGGGGTTTGGGTGGATGGTGCAATATTTTTCCCCATCGATGGAATCCTCCCCTCCCGCCTGGGTGGGCAAATCTCTAGTTTGCAGAATATGTTCTAGAAGGAGAGCTTGGTTCTTCAAAATAGTAGAATGTTTGGTCTCCTGGTCTTTACGTCTTTTGGGGTGTTTGGTCTCCTGGCCCTACAAACACTAGAACTATGCTAAGTTATCAGACTTAAAGAATGACAAGTATGCATGCTAATACTTGTGGATACACAGAACTGTGTAAAAGGTACATAAAAGAAAAAGCAAAAATAATCTTGGCATCAGCCTCACTGCAAGGACACCAACATGTGGGGCCATGATGTCCCCAAGCGTGTGGCACTTCCCCAGGGAACATGGGCCAAGTGCTGCACCTGTACTCTTGGCATGGGGCAGGACAGGGTATTCTGCACGCAGGAAGGTGGCAGGTCCCCATATTTGCCTGGCTGGTCCCCACAAAGGGTGGCAGATCTGCCACCACAGGCTGGCAGGTTTCTACAGTGGGCTGTCATGTTCCCCATGGTGGAAGGCAGATCCCCACAAATGGTGGCAGGTCCCTGAAGAGGGTGACAGGTCCCCACAGGCAGTGGCAGGTCTACTGCAGGTTGGCAAATTTCTGCAGTGGGCTGCCAAGTCCCCCAAGGAGGAGTGCAGGTCCCCCTTGCAGGTTCCCACAGCTTTTCCAAATTCCACTGGTGATGTCCTGCTGCAGTTTGCAGGGGTGTGGCATGTCACAGCCATCGCTTCCAACTGCTCCATCTTCCTGAAGATAAAGGATGGGATGAAGTCATCCATCGCCATCATCAGCTTCATGCCAGAAGGGGACCTGGCCATGAAGTTGGTCTGGCCCCTGTAAGTGTCCATCCTGCTCGCCGTTTTCGCCGTGGGCCAGGGACTCCATTCCCCACCACAGCAACTCTCCCACTGCCCCAGGTTGCCCAGTCCTGCCTCGGTGCATCCCCTGGGGCAGGCTGGGCTCCCCCCTGTGCCCACCACCCCATTGCCCTCCCATGTGGTGTCTAGACACATTTGTCTTTTTCATCTTCCTTTTCCAGGATGGACAAATGCCAGAAGTTTGAGCTGCTCTTCCAGCAGAGCGGGCAGGCGGGGCACTACATGGGTATGTGTGGGGAGGGGCTTTGGAGCCATGGATACTCCGAAGCAGAGGGTGGGCATCCCCAGCCCCCCATGCCTCAGGAGCAGTGGGAGGTGGGCTTGGCCCCTCTGCCTCCACGGCTCAGCGAGAGGTTGTGGGTGGGTGGGCACCTGGTTCCTCCACATTGTGCAGAGGTTCCTTCCTCATACTCCCCTCAGGTAAATTTGAGGCTTGAGCACTGAGCTGTGGGCCCCAGCAGGGCCCAGGAGGGCTCAGACTGTACCACATTGCCCAACTGGTCTCCTCTGGGGTCCTTTAGGAGCACAAGAGAAGAGGGATCTGCGTGTGATGGAGACAGACTATAGCCACTACGCTGTCCTGCACGAGGCCCAGCACAGCGAGGCAGAGCCCAGCACAGCGCTGCAGCTCCTCAGTGCGTGTTGGGAGTGGGGACCTGGCTCCTGGGAAGGGATGGGGGCACTGGCAGCAGGCAGGGGCTGGGGTCCCCGCCACTACCCAGGGCCACCACCAGCAGCATGCCATGTCCATCACCTAGGAAACTAATTTTGGGGTGAATAAAACCTTGCACTGAAGATATCTTCAGATGGTTGCGGGTTGAACCAGAACCCGCTGCAGTGTGCAAGCCCTGCAGTAGAAACCCAACCCTGCCCTCCAAGCGAATACCCCAGCCCACCCCATACCATCCCAAGCGAATGGGTCACTCATCCAAAGGGGCTTGTGCCCCTTTGCTGCCAGCCCAGGGCAGCTGTGGGTTACCTGGTGTCCACCCTGCATGTTCATGGCTTCACCTTAGCCCTTCCCTGGGGTCCAGCTGCTGCCCCACAGTAGCTGGACCCCCAGTGTGGGGCTGGCTGCTGGGATTCCTTGCACTCACCAGCCCCCACTTTGGTGTGTGGCTGTAGCAAGAGAGCAGGACGTGAGCCCCCAGCTCCTGCAGAATTTTATGGAGCTCATCTCCACCATGGGCCTGACCGAGGACATGCTGGCGATCCTGCCCAAGTCAGGTGAGTGGCCTTAGGGCACAGGGTGGCAGCTGCGGCCCCTCTGCAAGGGGACTCTGCACGGGGGCTCACGGTGCTGCCAATGGCACACTCACCCCTCTCTTTGCTTTCCAACAGATCAATGCACCAGGGACATCAGGTGAGTATGGCCAGGGAAAGCTGTGACTCCCTTCCAGCATGGCCTGGGCTGAGCAGGGACTTGCAGGCCCCGGGGGATCCCCCAGCTGCCTTGGGGCTCTGTCACCTTGGCTCTGCCCTGCTCTGACCAGTCGTCTGCCTGTCCTGCCTCTGCAGCTGAAGGACCATGTGTCCTCCACATCTAGTGGACGATGGGCTCTGCTCCCCACTCCGTGGTGCTCCTTCCCATCCTCCAGGCTCTGGCAAACCCTCTGCTCCACACCAGGATCATCTAAATAAATAGATGCAGAAGCTGCCCCAGAGCTTGGTCCTTTGTTGGCGGTAGCAGGGTGCTGCCAGGGTCCCCAGGCACCCTGAGCCCAACAGTCCTGGAGCTGACCCTTCCTGTCAGCCCCCCACAGGTGTTAGGGGGCTCCCTGGATGTGGTGTTTGCTGTGCCCAGCATGGGGAGGATGGGGAGCACAGGATGGGGAAGGTGCAGGGAAGCAGCTGCCAGGGCAGAGAAGAATGTAGCCAGGGTGAGCAGGGCCTGGCACAGCTGGGTGATCAGTAGCTCTGGGCAGACAGGGTTAAGCAGTCAGGCTGTCCAGTGCTGCCTGCAGGGACACCCCCAGGAAACCCCATTCCCTGCTCAGTCCTCTCCCAGGCCACCCAGCTGGAAGTGGGGTGGCACCAGGGCTGCCTATGGCAGGACTGGGACCCCCATGCCTGTCTGCCACCCACCTTGGTCCCCCATCTGACCAAAGTAAGGCCATGAGCCCCAAGGGCAGTTTTCATCCCCCTCCACTGATCCCCCCTCTGCCTCCCTGCCCCGGAGTCCCTCAGTGGCCAGGCAGGTGTCAGGCTGTGACCCCAGGAGCCCGGCAGAGCCAGGCCACAGGGGACATCACACTCTGGGAGGGACGGAGGGACACACTCCCACAGCGACATGAACCCCTTCTTCTGCCCGCCGTGCTCAGGGTGCAGCCCGCTCGGCAGACCCTGCGTGCCCCAGTGCAGGTGGGGAGGCCGGCGCAGGCACCGCGGGCCAGGCTGTGCCAGCCAAGGGCTGGATTTGGGCGGCACCCCAGCAGCTGCCCCGGGGCACGTTTCAGAAGAACGGGTCACCGAGGGCCTTGGCGAGCTGGGCAACGGGACTGCCCCGGGGCCGGGGCCGGGAAGAACCTCCCACTCCTCCTGGCAGCCCTCCGGCAGCCCGTTGGAAAACAACCGTTCGCTTTGTTCTTTCACAAGCAACTAAAAGAACCGGGGAAATACCAAATTTCAGCAGTGGTGCAACAGTTCCTGTAACCCCGTTTTGGGGCTGGCAGGCACAAGCCCCGCTCTGCCCCAGGGGTTTGTTCACCCTGGGCTGACTCCTGTCCTTCGAAGCCACCCCGCTGCCCAAGCCAACCCCAAGAGCGTTCCCGTGGGGCTCGGCACGGCTCCGGGGGGGGCGGAGGGGGGAGCACGGAGCTATAAATCCGACAGCCCCGGCACCACTCCCCATGCCACTGGTGAAGCTAGAGGAGCTGAGGCGAGATGAGGACCATGGGGCTGAGCCTGGGGCTGGTCCTGCTGTGCTTGCTGCGTGGGCAGGCTGGGGCCCTGGGAGCTGTGGAGCTGGACGTGAGCAAGGTGACCCTCAGCATCCCAGGAAGGGGAAGGGGAAGGGGAAGGTTGTGGTCTCCAGTCACCAGCAGAGCAGGGAGGACTGTAGAGGTGTTTTGGTACTGGGGACAGCTGGGGTCACTACAGCCATGGCTTTGCTGTCACGCTCAGGTGAGGACAGTCACCCAGCTCCTGCATAGGCGTTCCTGAGGGAATTTTGTTGCCTGGATGGGATGTGGCTGTTCCATGGACTGAGGTTGTCCTGGCTTGGTCCCTGAGGAGGGGACACTCTTGACTGCTCCTCTGGACTCACAGTCTGCTCTCACTGCCAGATTGCAGGGACATGGTACATCACTGCTATGGCCTCTGACTCCTTTTTGGCGAGCTACCTCCAAAAGAAGGACCAACTGAAGATGGCCATGGCCAACATTGAGGTCCTGGGGAATGGTGACCTGAAGGTCTCCTTTGCAATTTCCACGTAAGTCCCACATGCTTTTCTCCACAGGCTTCATTATCAACCTCCTCCCAGGACCTTCACTGGTGGGTTTTCACCTCAGTGCACTTCACCAGAGACCTGGACAGGGGTTGAGACAGGACCACCAGGGGCTTGGGGCAGCTGTGGGCATCTCCTCTTTAGAGCAGGCTCAGGGCAACACCAGCTAGGACCAGTGCCATCACAGAGGGTGGGACAGGATCCTACAATTACAACTTTCCCAGCAGAACCAGCCTCATCTCAGAAGCTTGGAGCGTGAGTGAGGGCATGGATAATCCCCAGGTGCCAGCACTGTCCCCTGCCAGCCCAGGTACCCATTGTTCCAAGGGTGGTATCTGTCCCCTCCTGCCCTGGCCACACCATCCCATCTCTGAACAGCAAGTCCCACCTCTGGGATAGCGACCCTGGAACAGGGGAGGGGAAAGGGAGTCACTTCACCTCAGCTGGAGCATCCTTCACTGTTTTGCAGCCCCGAGAGATGTATGAAGTTTGAATCGATCTACAAGCCAACAGGCAGCCTGGGTGAATACTACAGCTCTGGTGAGTGGGGGTGCCTGGCTCTTGGGGCTGGGTGGAGGCAAGTCCCATCATCCCTGTCTGAAGCAGCTGGCTGTTCCTGGGGACATGGCCCTCAGGACTGCCTGCCCCTCCTGTGTCCTGGGTGGGACATCCCTCTGTGTCCAGGGGCCAGCTGCACCCCAGGGTTGGTGGCCCAACAGCATGGCAGAACCCCCCAGTCCCTCCCTCTGGGATAAACACATTCAGAGCAAGCTTAAACCCTGGGAAAAGCAGGTTCATTCTGCAAAGAGGCTGTGAGTGGATGTTCCCAGGGGATGGAGCAGGAGTGGTTTTCCACCATTCCCAGCCCAAGGATCAGTCTGACACTGGCCAACAGCCTGCACTGACCATCTACAGCCCTTTCTGCCCTCACCTCCTCATCCCTCTGCTCTGTTGTGGTCTGTGGGCTCCCCCAGGCTTTCAGAGGAGCCTTAGCAAGAGACAAAACCAGGATGGGGAGACACTGAGAAAGATGGACTTGGTGGGCTTCATGCTCTTACAGCCCCTTTGCAACGTGAGGGTTTCCAGGAGGAGGTAATTAATTTTTCTCCACGTCCTTTTGCAGACAGAGGCAATAAGACGGTGCGGCTGGTGGATACCGACGGCAGTTCCTACATGGTTGTCTTTGCCACCAGAGAGAAGGACAGGAAGATCTTGCACATGCTGAGACTTTACAGTGCGTAGCCAGCAGTGGTGAACTGCTCAGAGGGGTTGGGTCCTCCTGAGGGTCCTGCAAGGCCAGGAGCCAGGGGGCAGAGGGTCTCCCTCTTCACTCCTGCCCTGGGTGAGGTGCAGGAGCAGAGCACAGGCTACCATGTGTTCCCCGTGTGGCAGGGAAGGGGCAGTGGTTTGGGGTGGCAGGGGAGGCTGGGGCTCAGGCTCCTGCACTGTGCTGCAAGTCCATGGCCTTGGGTAAGTTGCTTGGTGAAATGGGGTGGAGAATGGGGGTCCTGCTGCACAGGCGGAACAGGATCAGTGGGGACAGGAACCGAGAGAGGAGTCACTGTGCTGGTGTCAGGACCTCTGACTCATCTTGTTCCCTGGGTGGGGTGTCTCATGCCTGGCCACCACTGCTCTCCAGGACTTCCACCAGTGCCTCCAGCCTTCTCCCAGGGACTGCTATCCATCCCACCCTCGGCTGGACACACTCACCAGCTTCCCAGGAGATGCAGGATCAGGCACAGCCTGGAGCTAACTCATGTCTTTGTCTTTAGGCAGACCCCAGTGGGTGCCACACAAAATCAAATTCCTGTTCAGGAGACTTGCCAAGCTGAACGGCTTCACCAACGAGACGATCTGGATGTTACCCAGGCAGGGTGAGCACTGCCCGGGACCAATACAGGGATGTGCAGGCAGAGACCAGCTCAACCCATGAGTGCCACCACTTTGTAGTCTGAGCTGGCAAGAGAAAGTGCTGGCAGCTAGAGGTGCTCTGGCTGAGCATGCTGAGCAAGGAAAAACCCACAAGTTCCTTCTGAGTAGTCTATTTTGGGTGCTAAATGGGACTATTCAGACCACAGTGCTGGACTCAGGCTTTCTCTTTACTTCCACAGAGGAATGCAGACTTGATGAACCATAGGTGAGTTCCCACAGTGCGACATGGTGTTTGCAGTGTCCTCTCCTGGAAATTGTCCCTCTTGGTGCCCCAGCAAGGGCCACCAAGAACTCTTTGAATTCCTCTGGGGTTGAGCTGTTTGAACTGGTACTGGAGCTTGCACACAGGTAGGACCATTCCCTTGGATGCTGCTCTACAGTAGGGACCCCCAGGTAGCAGTACCCAGAGACTCCCAAGGAGCAGTGCCCAGAGACCCTCAGGGGGAAGTGCCTAGCACTGAACATGGGTACGTGAGCTGAAACCACCAGAGAAAGGGCTGCGTAGCCCTTTGAGCAGTGAGGGCTGGGACACCAGCTCCTGCCAAAGGGACCCTGGGCTTGTGGACTGGCAAACCTGCCCAGAGTGGGTTGGTGTCTCACCATGCAGAACAGGGATGTGCAGGATATTTGCTGTTGGCCCCCCCGGCCTGTGCTTTCCCACCACACAGCTGTAGGGGTTACTAGAAATCCATTGCTGGAGATGCCTCACCCTGCAAATCTGGGGAGAACTGAAGAAGAACGCACTGATGCCAACGGAGAGTCCCGCTGGTCTCCTTGCCTCACTCAGCCCCCGCCTCTCCCACCTGGTTTCCAGGAAGTGCGGACTGGCTCGTGGATGCTCCTGCCAAGTAATGCAAGACCCATGCTCTGAAGCTCCAGGCTGCTGCTCCACCATTCCTCTTCCAAACTCTATGGCCAAGGCTCTGATACAGTCCCTGCTCCTCCAGCGCACAGTCCCTGCTTTTTGCCAAATAAACAGAAACCCTCCCCAGATCTTGGTGTAGCTGTCTGGGGAAAACCTGGGGTGCTGGGGTCTGTGGTTCCTCCTGTTGTCCTCCTGGGGGCTGTGGATGGTGAACAGCAAGGAGTGATCCCGGCTGAGCTTGCCCAAGTGAGGGCAGCTTCAGAGACACAAGATTTTCCCTGCTGGGTGCCTCCCAGAGGGGCAGGACCAGGCCAGGCAGAGGAGAGATGAAGGGTGCACTGAGGCTGGGAATCCTGTGGGCAAGAGGGGATTAATGGAGAGTGGGGTTGGAGTTTGGAGGGCTGCATCCCCCGCACCATCCACCACCTTTCCTCCTCTTGCCCTGCGCTGGCTGCAGCTCTCTGCTCCCTGGGAGCCCCAGGAGCTCATCCAACAGTTCAGGCTGAGCAAAGGCAGGGCAAGATTCAGATATGGGACCTCTCTGCCCCGCTGCAAGAGGTTGTGGAACATGGCTGTCTGAATCCTCTGGAGCCAAACCTGGAGATCTGCCTGTGGTTTCTGCCCCTGTGCACCACACAAAGAAAACCCCTGCTGGAGCTGGGGTCCCAGAGCACACAAGCTGACAGTTCAGTGTTTCCTGGGTATGAGTCCCATCCATGCAGAGCAGGCAGTGGGGTCCCATCCAGTCCTCTATAGTCCCTCAGCCTTTCCATCCGGCTTGTATCTGTTTCTGCTGCTCATCCAACGTTCCTTTGTCCCCCCAGCAAATCTGGCCAGATATCATCATACATCTGATTAAAAGGGACTTTTCTTCCCTGAATGTTCCTAAGGCCTTTCTGGGTTTAGGCACCTACTCAGCAACGGTGCCATCCTGCAGCAAGAAGCTTCACCTGCCTCTGCTCTCCCTTTTGCTTGTCATGCTGGTTCCATCTTCAGCTGCTCAGCCAGGTGCCGTGGGAACACACCAGGGCTGCTGGGGACCAGGCTGGTGCAGTGGGGATCAGCCCAGACACTAGGGTCCTAAACACTGATGGGGAGAGCAGAGGGGTGTTGGGGCAAAGGAGGTGCTGGGACAGCCTTTGATGGCTGAGGAGCAGTTTGAGACTGGCAGCTGTTGGCTGCTGGTGATGCAAGATCATCTCCTCTATTCGTGCTCCTCATGCTGTTCCAGATCTTAAATCTTTGACAAGCCTCCTTGTCCTCCCAGCTTCCCCTCTCACCCTTCTCTCTCCCTCTCCTGTTCGGGCCATGTCCCTGCTGGGGCTGCGGGCCAGACCTGGACCTTCACCTCCCGGAAAAGGTGGGGGGTACAACTGAAATTTACATGGAGCCTTGTCCTATTCTCTGATTGTCTCCTAATGTCTCCTCATGCTGCCCCCTTTGGCACCCGCTGCATGTGGATGAGATGTTTTACCAGATGTTTGTCAGTCAGCACAGTGACCTCCCTGGATGACTTTCTTCCCTTTCTCTCTCTTTCAGCCACTCTTTACTGTGTGGGTGACCAAGCACTGGGACTGCCCAGACAGGCTGTGGAGTCGCATCTGGAGGAACTCAAAACCTGTCTGGACACAATTCTGAGTGACTGCACGGGGGGACTCTGCTTGAGAAGGGAGGTTGGACTGGATGATCTTCCAGCCTGAGTCATTCTGTGATTTATCTTAGTGAGATCTTCCTCCCTAGTCTGTGCCAGCTTGTCCCCTGAGAGCTTTGATAAAGACTCTTGCCAGCTGACCAGGGGATGTCCAACACCCATGTCTTGTTGACTCCTCCAGAGAGGTGTATTTCTGAGGTGTGACTTTCCTGTGCAAAAGTTGGATTCAGTCTGCCCCGTGTCATAGTTTGCTGAGACATCAACCAAATCTGGCATTTATTGCAGCTTTTGTGAGTATCTCCCACACTGTGAGGGGACCTACTCATCTGTTGTCCCTCTGACCACCTCTGCAGAGCCTGGCACATTCTCTTCTTCTCATCATCTGGTGAAAACTAGAAGGCACCAAAGGGAGTGTAAGTGGCAGATGGGGTGCCGCAGTGATGTTTGAGTTTCATGACTGACTTTGTCTGGAAATGTCATCTGCTCCATCTTATTACTCACTTGCCCTTCTCCATTGGCAGGACAGAACTTTTGAAGTGTTTGCAGAGGAGATTGTCCATTCTGGGGATCCACCAAAGCTCCTTCTTGGCCAAGGTGGATGCAAGGTTTCTTCACTTTTCTATCAGCTTATTTTCTTTGAATTTAACCAGCTACCTTCAAATATTTTCTGGTGTTAAATTCCTGCTGCCAGAGCCTTTGAATAAAGTGCAGATGTCATTTCTCAGAGCAGAGGAGCAAGGCGCCAAATTCTGGTGTCTTTTTTGTTTGTCTTACATTGTTGCCTTCAGCTGCCTTCAATAAGCTAAAGAATATTTATGCTATTTCTAATCAGATTCTTTAAATTGATGCAATCGTGCTGGGTTCCATTTAGGCTTCCCAATGTTGTTTGAGGTTTGTATTTGCTAATACCAGCTTAAGCACTCAGAGGGAAGCTAAGCTGGTCTTTCCAGACAATCTCTGTGCCATATGTGATAGTTAATCCTCTTGACTTTTCATTTTTTCTCTTTTTAAAAATAAAATGTGGCTATATGGGATCATCTCAGGTTATAAGAGTAGCACTGACTGGCACAAAGATGACCCTTTAATTTCAGCCTCTGAGCCAGGTCCCACTTGCTGCTCAGGGCCTGTGGGCTCTTGGCCATCCCAAAAAAAACTGAGTGCATGGGTGCGCAATGAAGCTGGCTGGAGCAGTCGTGTTAGAGGCTCCTGGATGTCCCTTTGCATGTGACGGATGCAGCACCAGTCACCAGCTGGTGGTGTGGTCACCACAGCAGGAATCACTCAGACAACATGCAGACATCAGGATGAGGCTTGTCCATCTGCCTTGGATGGTACAGAGTAAGACCACAGGGTTCCCCAAGTGCCACTGAGGTCTGGTGGGTGTGTGCCCAGAACAGCCTTTCCTCTCAATACGCATCCAAGGGTCTATCAAAATCACACTGGTGTCCCAAACCACTGAAGCTGCCAGACACACCCGTTGTGAGGAGAGGTGCAGGAGAGAAGGAGCAGCCCTGTGCTGGGGTCTCTGCCCTGGTCTGTTCTCTGCACCTCTTCCACAGCCAGCAGTCAGGGCTGTACTTGCTGCCTCTCTCCTGGCCGAGCAGCCAGAGGAGCACCTGCCTGAGGAGCACTCCATGCCAGCACAGGGTGTCTGGCTGTAGTGGGGTGACCCTGGCTGGACCCCAGGCACCCACCAAAGCCTCTCTATCTCTCCCTTCTGCAGCTGGACAGAGGAGAGAAAATGTAACAAAGGATTCATGAGTTAAGGACTGAGAGAGATCACTCACCAAATACCGTCACAGGCAAAACAGGCTCTAATTAGATATTTAATTGAATTTATTACTAACAAAATCAGAGCAGGATAATGAAAAGTAAAATAAGACCTCAAAAACACCTTCCCCCCCACCCCTCCCTACTTACCAGCTCTATCTTCTTACCCGCAATGGTGCAGGGAGACAAGGATGGGACGCTGCCCAGGGACAGAAGTCATTCCCCTGCTCCAGCATAGGGTCCCTCTCATGGGGGATAGTTCTCCATGAACTTCTCCAATGTGAGTCCAGCTCACAAGCAACAGTCCTTCCCAAACTGCTGCAATGTGAGTCGCTTTCCATGGGGTCAGTCCTTCAAGGATAGGTTGCTCCAGCGTGGGTCCCCCACGGGGTCACAGCTCCTGCCATCAAACCTGCTCCAGCATGGCCTCCTCTCTCCACAGGTCTGCAGGTCCCTGCCAGAATCCTGCTCCACCGTAGGCTCCCCACGGGGTCACAGCCTCCTCTCAGGCATCTCCCTGCTCCAGCATAGGCTCCTCCAGGGGCTGCAGGTGGATCTCTGCACTCCTGTGCCATCCTTGGGCTGCAGGGGCATCATGGTCTTTACCATGGGCTCAGGGGAATCTCAGCTCCAGCACCTGGAGCAGCTCCTTCCCCTCCTTCTCCACTGACCTTGGTGTCTGCAGAGCTTTCCTCTCACATATTCTCACCCTGCTCTTATCTGGCCACAATTACAACTGCACAAGAACCCTTTTTTTTTCCTTCTTAAATATGTAATCTCAGAAGCATTACCACTGCTCCTAATTCACCTAACCTTAGCCAGTGCCATGTCTGTCTTTGGAGCCAGCAGGGACTGGCTCTGCTGGACATGGTAGAAGCTTCTGGCAGCTTCTCACAGAAGCCACCCCTATACCCACCCCCTACCAAAGCCTGGCCACGCCAACCCGATACACTGGTGCATGTCTCAAAGTCCACAGCCTTGCAGGTCACCTGCAGGCAGCAGGGCAGGAGCCCTGCCCCGGCCACAAACCTGGCACTGCTCACCTGCAAGCGTGTCCCTCAGTCCCCTGTGCCACAGGGTGGTTCCTGGCGGTGTTCCTGGGATATGGCTCTCCATGCACATCAAGGCTGTGGAGCTGGCCTGTGCTTCACTTGAGCCTACCTCAAGCTCACTTGACTCATTAGATTTGATTGCAAATCAAATGCAATTTAATTAGCAGAAAGGCAAACAGCCCCTGCCTATGACTGGCTGATCATTCCCTAATGGCTATCAGATCAGCAGATGTAATTGCAAAGCCCTACAGTTATCAGAAAATGAACTGAAGATGCCACTTGCATCCCACTCACACAGCACCTCTGACATTTTTTCCTGCCTTGGCTCATGGGCTGGGGAGTTTTGCTGGGGGGAGGTGGGGGGAAGCCACACGGTCTGCTGTGCCTCGTCCCTCTGCACCCTCCAACTTCCAATAAGGCAACTGGTGCCAAAGAACCCAACCTGGCTTTCTGGTAGCCCAGACTGTGCTGCTGTCCTGGGGATACCAGCTCTCTGGTATGCCCTTGGTCATGGAGAGGTCGCAGGGTACAGGGAGGGAGCTGGGGGTCGGTGCCCACCCCAGGGGTCTTGTGCTGGGTCTGTCTGTGTGATACTTTCCCAGGAGGCCAGCCATGTAGTTTTCCATCTCTGCTTCATTAAATCAACTCAAAGGCTCTGTGAACACGGAATTGTAGCTAGAACAGGTTTATTTTTGGTAAAGGGAAAAGTTTTCAGTGATGACAAATGGACTTAGGAACCCAAACACCTCCTGTATTTGCCCCATGAAGTGAGCACTTTGGGCCCTGAATCTCTCGGGAAGGAGTGTGAGACTTCAGAATTCCCCAAGTGCCATTGGCCATGGGATCTGGTGGTTGTGAGCCCAGAAAAGCCTTTCCCTTTTCAATATACACCCAGGAGTATATTGAAACCACAGCAGTATCCCAAACCCTGTCCAAACCCTGGTGCATTAGATCTAAGGAGCTGATTCCTGGGTCAAAGTAATTTTTGGCTCTGGGTTTCAGTTGCTAGCTCTTGCGGGCTTGCCCCTCCAGGATGGCCCACAGCAGCATGCTCGAGCAAAGGGCTCTCCTCCCTGGTGCTGCAGCCATCTCCTGGCTGGGATTCGCTTCTTCAGGCTGACCATGTTGCTCCGTATCTTCTCCAATGGACTCTTTCCTCTTCAGGCAGACTCTTCCCTCTGACAGCCCAGCTCAGCTTCCTCCTCAAGTGGGCTCCCTGTTCAGCACCCAGAAAGGTCTCACTAACATAACACAGCATCAATATTTTCCCACACAGACTGGAACCCTTTGTCCTCATGGCCAGTTTGGCATCCTGTGCCATGCTGGTGGCTCAAGATTCCCCTGTGTTGACCAGACCACTGGCTCTCTAGTCAAGGATCCTGCAGGCAGGAAGACTGCTCTGCAGTCCCAGAGCTCTTATATCCACCAAGTTTTCTTTCTTTCTCCTGAAGCCTTGCAAATGTCTGGGGTCAGATTCCTCTTCTCCCTCATCACAAAAAGACTTTGCACCCTCACTGCTGGAGACACAACGTTCATTCTTCCTGAATCCAGGTGCAGCCACATTTCCCTCCCTCAGCAAATCTCTGAAGACTCTCCTCCCTTCGTGATGCTGCTGTCCCAGTGCCTTCATGTTGTCACTGGCCATAAATTATCATTGTCCTCTTGGAACATTGGGAGCAGGAGATGTCTGACCTCCAGGGCTCTGTACTGAAGACACAGCAGGACTGTCTGTCCCCAGCTACCTGGCTGAAGGGCGAATACTTATCCTATGTAACTCTGCAAGCCATTCTCATGGGCTCCCTGTACTCCTTCATCTTCCAGCACAGGCTCTTTTCTTTTCTTGCAGACATTCCACTCTTTCCAGAGACACTCCTTGGTGTCTGTGTGTTGCTTGTTTGCAAGGGGAGAAGCTCTATTTCACCAGCCTCTCCCTTGTGCTTAGAAGGGATTTTTTTTGTGCCTTTTCTTTCTCTTTTCTGTTTGCATGCTCAACTTCCCAAACCTGCCCAGCTGCAGGAACTAGCTCGCCTCACTTCTCCTGATTTGTGCTTGTTCTCGGCAACAGCCACCAATCTGCCCCTATTGATCTTCCCATTTACACCAAATGGCATTGACTCATGCTTACTGGAGCTGAAGTTATTTTCCCAAATAGCTCTTCTAAAAACAACCAAAAGGAACATGTACAAAAAAATCACCCCATCAGCTCACTTTATGTTGGTTATGTTATCCTCATATCCAAGGATAGCTAGAATGACCATTGCAGACAGGTGATTATAGCACCTCTGCCCCTCCAAAGAGCTATTCTTTCTGAAAGGATTTCTCTCCCAGGGAGTTGTCCTTGCCCCAAGCCGGCTGGGAGATCTGTGATGGGCTCCCAACACCACCCAGGCAGACATTCCTTTCCTTCCTTACAAAGGTAGTTTAGGTCCAGGAAGATATTTTGATGGCGTCTTTCAATGTCTTGTGCTGGCCTCTCTCCTCATCTCACGCTCCTGTCCCTCCTCCTGGGTCCTCTATCGCCTCTGCCCAGCTCACACCAGCTGCTTCTGCGACTCTGGGAGCATGTGTTCCCATGGGCAGTTCCATGTACCAGTCCGAGTTTCTCTACAGCAGCATTGCACAAGGCTACCATTGCTTGTGATCTTTCCCATGAGCCAGATGTGAAGACACCAGCCCATACTGCTCTCCCAGCTGCTCTTATCCTTCAGGTTCTTTCCTTCCCTCTGTGGTTGCCCACTTGTTTACCAGCTCCTACTCCTCATCACAACCCAAACCAGCATGTAGAGTACATGCCTCTCCTTCAATCTCCATTCCCTTCTTGGTTCAGAGCCTGGCATCACATCCCTGAAGGCTTCTCCCATCCCACTGGCATGCCTCCTCGCATTGAGGAGTGTGTCCATGAATGCCATGGCATCTATGCTCAGGCACCCCAGCCTTGGGCTGGCTGCTCACGTACCCCCACCCAGCTGCTGGGCACCAGGACAAACCCACAGCTCTCCCAACCCTCTGCATTGTAGAGCACATCCCCGGCATGGCAGGTTGCCCTGTTTCCTCTTGGAGGGCCCTTGCAATGTTGTTTGAGGGTGCTCAATCCTCTCAGCCTGGCACCCACCTTCTCTTCGCAGATGTTCCCACCCTTCTCTCTGGAAGGACCTGATGACAACTCTGTCAGCACCAGTAGGTTCTTACAGCCTTGTGTGAATCACTGATCATCTCCTGGCCTGCTCCTCCTGCAAACTCAGTAGTTTTAGTTTCACACTCAAAATCTTCTGTATCTCGTCTTCATTTACCCTTAGGCTCCAGTTTCTCGTTAGAACCACAGTCTTTCCTGCAGGCTGGTGTCTCTTCTTTCCCTTGCCACTCTCAAGCCTGATGGAACCACAGTCACCTTTGGATGCCATCCTGGTCCTCCAGGCTCTCAGAGGTACCTGCCTTATGTTGTTTTCTCAGTATGAACATGAGGCTGATATCTCCAGTGCAGTATTGGCCAGCAGGTACTTTGTCTGCAACATTTAAAGATTTTTATTTTTTTTTTGACATCTGCTTCCACAATCTGTGATGGAGAGGGCAAGCAGGACACCTTTCTGTACCTTCACTAAAGGTGTAAACCCAATGTGTTCCCATAAAGGGCAGCAGCTGCTAAGGTAGGGTCTGACCTGTCACGTTTTGTGGGCTCTTTAGACCAATCTCCAGTTCCAGGCCAGCAAACCTGGAAGGAGGAGAGGAGGTATTGTGTCTGTTCCCTGATCTTCTCCTACTACTGCATCTGCTCTTGTTTAACAGTGCCAGGTACCACCAGAAGAGCCCTGTGCATGTCCAGAATACAGTGCTGCCACGTTCTCAGATGTTAGAGAGGTCACTGAGGGAGCAGCTGGGTGACCTGAGAGACACTGAGTGACCCCCACCCTCCTGGCAGCAGGGACAGGTCTCTCAGTGACCCGGCACAGGGGAAGAGCCTGGGAATCCTGGTCAGGCAGTGCTGCTGGGGGCACAGCTGGCAGCTTCTCGCTCCCCCTCACCAGCACATCCAGACCTCTTACTGTCTGGGGGGACCCGGGGGCTGGGTCCCTAATTCACAGCATCCTCTCCCTCTGTGACTGAAAGTCCCCCACTGCTGGCTCAGACTCACAGTGCCAGCTCCAGAGAGTCCAGCTCTGCAGGTACAGCCCTCGATGGGTGAGGTGGGTCTCATCCCATCCCTAAAGCTGGGAACCAGTGCGGAGCACTGCACAGCTCCTCATCCTCTCAGAGGGGTGGCAGAAGGACGGCATGTAGCATCCTCTGGGATAGACTAGGAGGGGATTCTTTAACACTGCTAATTGTTTGGCCATAGGAATTCTCCCAATAAGCAATTCTGAGAACTCTTTCCATAAGAAATAAATACTGCCCAGATGGATAAACTGTGCTGGCTGTCCATATATTTCCTTGGCATGCCGATGCCCTTGGTAAGCCTTTTTTCTTTAATCTTTTATCTACACAAGGACTTTGTCAGGCTCCCTGGAAAGAGCTTTTATTCCCAAGCAGAGCCCTTTCTGAGGTGAAACAGTGCAAAGCACAGCAGTAATGCTCAGCTGTTTGCACTCCTGGTAAGTGCTGGATAATCTTGTCTGGGCTCGACTTGCAGACACTGCAGAGCCGGATGTCTTTCCCTTAATGCAATAAAATATGTATATGTGGGAAGACCATTGTCAGTGGACTGATCTTTATAGTGTCTGGAGCCAAAGTTAATCCTGGGAACAGGAAGCTGCTTCCACATGTGAAATGGCGATGAGGCAGGAGTGCAGGTGGGAGAGCAGATGGATCTTGTTCATCACATGCCTTCAGGAAGGGCTCAGGGACTCTCAGCACATGGAGCCAAGAGAATGGCACCTGGTGGTTGTAAATAAAGGGGTGGGAATGGATGTTTTGCTCAGTGTGTGCAGGGAGATCCAGCCACAGACACAGTGAAACGCATCCTCCCCGGACCTCAGCCCAGTGGGGATTACTTTACCAGCAAAACTCTGTAAGAATCCTACGGAGGAAAAATTATGGAAACCAGTGTCCTGTGATTGATGGAGCCAAGATTTCCCAGTGGGAACCCAACGTGCTTTATCCCACTCAGGTTAGGCTGCACTACATCCTCCCAGAAGACACGGACGAGGCAGGCTAGGTGAGGAACCCAGATTTTAGGACACCTACAAAATCAGCAGCTCCTCTGGAAATAAAATGGGAATTTCCCATCCCTTTTTACCCACGATTCCCAGGGCAGGGGTGGGTCAGAGCAATCTGCCACCCCTTTGTTCTCCTACTGCCAGGGAAACCTGAGAGTTCATGGCCACTCCTGCCAAGTGTAACTGCTTTAGTGTTGGGCTGGGAAGGCACCTTTGGAACTTATGGGCAGAGAGGGAGGATGGAGAATCCTTGTGGCAGGGAAGGGCTGGGTACCGTGAGTCCCAACTGTGTCTGTGCTTAGCCTTCATCAACTCAAGACACTGATAGATGAGACCACACCACAATATGGACCGGTGGAGCTTGCTGGAAGGACCAGCTTGCTGAAGGGACTTGCTGAAAGGACCAGTGTCACCAAGGATAAAAGAATCATGAATTCCTGTTGCCAGAGCTCAGGGGAGACCCCTGCTTCCTCCAGAGCTGCCAGGGTACGTGCAACTCCAGGGGTACACAGGACAATCCATTAATGTGCAGGAAGTATATTTGGTACAAATATACTTTGGTATTACATACTTGGTGCAAATATATACAAATTAATAAACAAAATAAAATAATATTTTTAAATTTGTTTTTAGTAAATCTTTATCTTGTCCTTTTAAAATGTCTATTCATGTGTATGTTTTACAATTGACATGTATATAACTTATGAATAAAAGGAGACATCCCTGCCAGAGGGCTGGAAGTGCCTGCAGTCAGGGTAGAGGCACAGATGGTTTCTCAAGCTTTCATCCAGCAGGATCTTGCAAGCCCTGAGGGTGGTGACCATGGCATCAGTGGGTCCCTCTCTGGCTCTCCCAGGAGATCAGGTCCCACCTTGCTGCCAGCCCTGCTTGTCCCTGATGTATCAGTGCTGGAGGATCCAACTCAGCCCCACTGTGATCGGGGCTCCTGTGGCCCCCTCCATCTCCCCACCCACCACTTGCTCCCAGATGAAGAAATAGTGCCCCTGCCCCATGGCTGAGTGTGATGCTGGGGAGTGCTGAGGACCCCACAGAGGTGCTGTTTTCAGTAAATGGTTTTTATCTCAACCCACCTTTTTGTGCCTCCAGTTCTCAGCTCCATTCCTAGAGCAGGAAGGAGGCGGTGGGGTGGGAGGGAGTGAGCAGCATCTGGTTTGGGCAGGGGGCACTAAATTGGGGAATGCCATTCCTAACCCATGACAGCAGCTTTTTCTTGGGGAAGTAAAATCCCAGACAGGGATTTTTTTTAGAAGTCCCTTTCTTAGGAGCAAAGGGCTTAGGAAAGGTAATTAAAGAATAAAGAAAATTTAAGAGGTAACTATTCTGCTGGGGGCAGATGACATGGCTGGCCCCATGCCATGCTGTCACCCACCTCTGCCTGGCACCTTCCTGCTCAGCCATGGTGGCAGGGGGAGCCACGGGCAGGTGACAGTTCCTTCCAGAGCCAAGCCTGGTGTCCCTGTCACACCACACCACGGCAGCTCGCTCTCAGCATTCCTTGGACAGGCTCGGAGCGGGCTGACAGCCTGCCAGGGCACCACTGACACTCTAACTGGGCTCCCGCTGCGAGCGTGTTGGCTGGGGCTGAGCCCAGCCACGCAGCATGGCACAGCCGTAGGAATCCCTACACTGAGAACCAGGCAGCACATGCTGGCTAGCAGGATCCCAGACAGCGGGTCCCATCCAGCATCACGTCATTGTGTCCGTGCCAAGGCCTCAGGTCTATGCCCAGAGCATGGGGCCAGAGATTGGACGCCAGGATTTTGCAGAGCATCCCCTGACTCCATGGGGGAAAACCTCGGGCAGCCTGGGAGCTCTGCAGCACACAGGGACAACCTGGCATCCCTGCTGGATATGGCTGTTGGCATGACTGGGGTGTCCATGTGGCATCTCTGGGGCTTGTGGCTGTGGAGGCGTATCTCCACCAAGCACCCACTGTCTTGCAGCCAGATGGGATATTTGTACTCTGAAGGGGACAGAGGGGCTGGAAAGCAAACCCTAGAGATGTGAGACTAATCCAGGATATGGAAAGAGGTTTTGCAAGGGAGTGACCCAGGGACGTGGCTCTGACTGGGAAGGGAGGGGGTGGTTTGGCAGTGCACGGCTCTATCCGGAGCCAATGGCTGCAGATGAGGTTTGACAAACTCAGCACTCACAGCCAGGTGCCACGGCTGCAGAGCAGGCAGGGATGAGACACCTCCAGCCATCAGCCTGAACATTACCCCAGCAGCCACACGACCAACAGGTGAGATTCCCCAGCTCCTCACTCCCAGTGTATGCCATTCATGTGGGACTGCGGGAATAACCAGATCCCAACACAGCATTGGGTTGGAAGGAACCTTTCAAGGTCATATAGTCCAACCCCCCTGCCATGGGCAGAGACACCTGCCACTAGAGCAGGTTGCTCAGAGCCCTGTCCAACCTAGCTTTGAACGTTTCCAGGGATGGGGCAGCCACAGCTTCTCTGGGCAACCTGTGCCAGGCGGGCCTTTCCACTCTCACAGGGAAGAATTTCTTCCCAATATCCCAAGTAACCCTGCCCTCTGGCAGTGGGAAGCCATTCCCCCTTGTCCTGTCGCTCCAGGCCCCCGTCCAAAGTCCCTCTCCAGCCCTCTGGAGCCCCCTTAGGCCCTGAAAGGGGCTCTGAGGCGCAGCGCCCGCACCACCCCCGTGCCGGGGACAGCGCAGCGCTCCCGCCGCGGGGCTCCGGGCGGGGCCCAACCGCGCTTCGCCCCGCCCCGCCGNATCCTTCCATCTGCGCCTCGCCCGTGCCGGTGAGTACCTCTTCGTTCCCCCCACTCCCGTGTCCGTGTCCTCTCCCTTCACCCGAGGATGCTCGTGTCCCCTCCCACGACGAACCCTGGTGCTGTTGCCCCCCTCTTCTCCCCTATTATGCCCATCCCCACGAGGGATCGGCATCCGCGGATGTTCGTGTTCTTGGGTGGAAGCAAGGTAGGAGGTGCCCCCGCCACGAAGCCCCACGGGGGTTTCTCACACCCCGCAGCGCTCCCCGGGGACGGGCAGCGCCGCCCCGTCACTCTCCTGCCCGCTGCTGCAGGCAGGGGCCTGGCAGCGGGTGGCAGCGCCGCAGGGCTGGTCCCCAGCAGCTGTTTGGGGGGCTGGAGGGACCCACAGATGTGGATCGTGGAGTGGGGAAGGAGCACATAGTCATGGGAGCGGCCCTCATGAAGCACCTTTATTGGTAGGAAAAAAATTAAAACAACATCAAAAAACACCGAAACAAAGAAAAAAACAAAGGTGCTGCAGTGACCGAGCCATCCCTGGGAGCCGCCGGGGACTGCACTGGAGGGAGCCCTGTTTGCCCACCTACCTCACTGCTCCGGGAGCGGCCGCAGCATCGCCCCGCGGGGCTACACCGGTGTCGATGACATTTCTGCTCACCGCCGGGGCAGAAGGAATGGGTGGCCTTCGCGCCCTCCCGCGCAGCACCGCCCTAAGCTGCCCTGCTGTCTGCTGAAGGGTTGTTTCGGGGCGTTCAGGTTT
The DNA here is from genome assembly GCA_013397845.1 of Melanocharis versteri. Taxonomy (NCBI): domain Eukaryota; kingdom Metazoa; phylum Chordata; class Aves; order Passeriformes; family Melanocharitidae; genus Melanocharis; species Melanocharis versteri. The sequence continues at coordinate 420,414 of VZTG01006295.1, forward strand.
GATTTGTTTGAGTTTCGGGATCTAGGTTAGGGCATTTCCCCTCTTGGGTGGTCTGGCGCTGGACATGCTCCATGTACCCTTGCTCTGTGCCCACTGCTGGGGTGCGCGGGGCTGTAATGGACACAAACAACGGCCCAAAAACCCCAGCCAGCTCCAAGCCCCGTTGCTGCCTGCGGCGAAGGCTGTGGCTGCCCGCCGCTGCCCGCCCCAGGGAGGTGCGTGTCCCTGCCTAGGTACGGCCTGTCTCGGGCAGGTGCTTTCCGCCTCGCTGGCGCAGGAGCCGGGAAGGGCCTCCTGGCTCCCAGCATTGTTTGCAGATCCGGTATTGTTTCCCTGCTGTGGCTCCCGGCAGGGCAGACGCCAGGCGGGCGGGCGCCGGGCAGGCAGCCTGCTGTCAGCCGGGGTCCGGGTGGCCTCGCCATGGTCCCACCTGCTCTGAGGGACAGCGGGAAGCTGCAATAATTTTTAAATCTCCCAGTGGATCAAAACGTCTGTGTGTTTCCACATCGGAGCGTTGGAGGCAGAGATGGGGGTGCTCCTGCACTCCCCCTCTTCGCATGAGCCAAGGCTGGGGTAGCCCAGCCAGAAGTGCTGCTGACACAGGCTGAGATGGAAGGAAGGAGATCTGGGCGGCTTGGATGAGCCACCAGTGATCCAGCATAATCTCCGCTGCTTCTGAATTTAAGGGGTTGGTGTGGGATCATCTGGCCTGGCAGTGCTGGTGGGGCAGGGTCCCTTGAGAGGCTGCTGGGGTGGCTGTGCCTGAGTGCTGTTGCGGGGGCGGGGTGTGGCAGTTTCCCCTTCCCCTCCCTTCCCAGCCCTAGGAAGATGCTGGAGGTGAGGTGAGCATGAGGGGCCTGGCACTGCATCAGCAGCCTGTTCCAGTGCTGGGATATTGCACGCTCTTGGCACATGTGGGGCTGGATTTTCAGCTCATCCTCCTTCCCCCGAGAGAAGCCGGGGACAGTGTCTTTGTGAGTCGCTGTCCCAACCCCACTGCCTTCCTCCCTGAGTGCAGTGGGGCACAGGACGCATTAGCTGTTTCTTCTCACTTTATAATTGCCTTTCCTGGGCAGATGGGGCCAAGCTTGGCTTTCTCTGGGGATTGCTGCGAGATGGAAGTGGCAGGCCCAGGAGCAGCTCCGGTTCTGTGGTGTGCTGGTGAAGCTGGCTCCTGGCAAGGAGAGAGCCAGGGAGAAGGTCCTGCACCACCATACCCACCATGTCCTCCTGCCTCTGTGGCTCCATCAAAGCTTCTTCAGATGGGGGTTGGCATCTCCTTCTCCTCCTCCTCCTCCTCACTTTCCTTGGCTGGTGCTGCGACCCAGAGCCCCTGCAGCAGATGCCATCTCATGGGATGCAACTGCACGTGGCACAGTAACATCCTCATCTTGCCGTGAGCCTCATCAGAGCTGGAGGAAGGGCAGCAGTGCTTTGGAGGTGCTGCAGGGTGGTTTAGGTTTGCTTGCTGCTCCTCTGCTGGGCTTTCTTCTCCCACGTGTCTCTATCCATCACACCAGGCTTTGGGCAGAGGCCCTGCCTTGCTTCGTTTTCTGGCTTCATTTCTTGGAACAAGTGAGAGGCATATTTTTCCCCCTTTCTTGAGTAACTAGGTTGCCAAATTTCATCTGTTACTATCATTGTTATTACTGTAAACAAAAAAAAAATGTTTTCCAAGTGGAATGACAGGCTAGAACCCCATTTTTTAATAATCCTGAACCCCACTGCCACAGCCATCACTTCACATCCCGAACATCTGGAAAAGGTGCTCAGCAAAACCTGAGTTGTTGTTTCCAGTCTAATTGACCCATTTGGCCATGTTTGACCTGCCGGCTCTGCACTGCTGCTCTTCCTTATGCTGCTCTTCCTCGTCCTGCTCCGCAGGGATGTGGGTGGGAGCATGGATGCTGGTGTTGATACTGGCTACCCTTGCTCTGCAGTGGTGCAGGGACTGCTCAAAGTTCCCAGCTGGGCATGGCTAGGCAGGAGCCATCCCCTGGGAAGTTCCCAGGCTCGGCCTGTGGTGGGATTGTCCATCTCTTGGCTTTTCCTCCTTGCCTGCTTGTCTATCGCTGCACTGGGGACAGGATTAGGACACAGTGAGCGCAGTGGTGCCAGGGACCCCCATGCTGACCCCTGAAGCTGCGGCAGCTCCAAGCCCCTCTTGGGAGCAAGACAGCAGGGCTGGTGCTGCGCCCGTGCTGCTTGCAGGGGCCTGGCCACCCTGCCGAGCTCCCCGGGGCTCTGCCCAGTGGGTGAACAGGGAGTGGTCTCTCAGCCCTGCAGCATCCTGTGAGTCGGTCTGCAGGAAGCAGCCCCAGTTTTTTCTTGAGGCACAGGAAAGGTTGTCTGGGTCCCCTCTTGGAGTGGTGGCGGTGGTGGGCAATGGTCCCACTCAGCCACCCCCATCCCTTCAAGCCTCCCATGGCTGCATGGTAGGGTTTCCTCTGCCACACTGGTGCAGACCAAGTGTTTCTCCATGCAGCAGCTGGGGTACTGCTCCCAAGTTTAGTTTTCCATGTGGTTTTGTTCTTGGAGATAATATCCCCACCTTGTTATCTGGGGTTACATGTGCTCAGCTGGCTCCCAGTGTGGGAAGGGAGCCCTTGTGGGGGTGAGGTGTGGAGGAGCTGGGATGTGGGGCACAGGCATCCCCTGGGGCTCCAAAGAGCCGGTACCCATGCCAGGGACATGGGCAGGGCTCTTTCTGCAGGCCTGAGGAGGGGGAATGGGTGGAAAGATGCCTGATAATTCCAATTGCAGAATCAGCATCAAGGAAGAGATGGGGTGAAAGTCCCTCATCCCTTTTGCTGTGTCTTTGTGGGGACTAACAAATCCATGTGCACCGCAGCAATACCCTGGGGGTGCCAGTGCAGGGAGAGCTGGAGCTCAGGGTGGGGAGACTGGGATTCCGGAGCCAGGGGCCTGCTGCTTGCACTGTGCAGGGTCAGGTCCTTTGGATCTGTGATTTCCTGGCAGCTCTGGAGATCAGTCCCCCACTCCAGGGATCCCTCAGTCCCCAGGGTGCCCGGGTCTTCCCGCAGCGCAAGGGAAGGTGCATCGATGTTTGCCTGAACCGTCTCTTCTGGGCCATGGGGGTATTAAGGGAGGTAATCGGCTTAGCCCTGTCGGGTGCTTCCGGGGGGGCACAGCGTCAGGGGGGTGACAGTGTGGTCGGGGCACTGGGGACAGGGAGGTTGGTGGTGGATGCTGGAGACTAGAGGAGTGATGGGGTGTATCAGGGGTGACAGTGTGGCAGGGGCAGGGGGAACAGAAGGGGTCATGGGATGGGCCGTGTGCCGGGGACCACAATGGGGACTCTGGGAATGAGAAAGTTGATGGGGGCCGCTACAGACAGGAGCGTCAATGTGGTGATGGGCGTGTTGTGGACAGGATGGGTGGTTTGGTGCCCAGGGACAAGAGGGCTGATGGGATGGCCTCTCCCCATGTGCAAGGTGCTGGGTCCCTGGGCACAGGCTACAGGAGCTGCCATCAGTCCCATCCCTGCATTAAATCCATAAACACAGTGCCCTGGTGTTTGGTCCCCACTAAAAGCTCTGGGTCTGGTCCATGAGGGGGGTAGTGGCTCCCCTGGGCTGGCTGGCCCCAAAACCCCAGGGCCTGGCCCCAAAGCCACTGCTAGCATTGAGGTATCTCCCTCCTGTGCCTGGGCATAACCCAGCACTGCTGCCGCTCCAAATGACAGCTGCAGGCCTGTAATTAGCCACTTCATGAGCTAATGAGAATTGGAACGGGAAGAAACTGGCTGTTATGTGCCTGGAGTGAGCTTTGAATTGGAGGAAGGAAGTGCAGCTGGAGGAGGTCCTGGTCCCTGCCTTATCCTGCCCTGGAGCACCATGGGCTGCAACTGCCCATGTTAACCCATGCACACTGTGGCACATGCTGGGGTACTTCCTGCACAGATGGAGGATGGCAAAGCCTATGAGAGGTATTTGCTGTTTGAGTGGGAACCCATCGCTCTGGGTGGGTGACATGAGAGGTGACATGTCAGCTGAGTGCTGGCAGGGACCCTGACTCATGGTGACGCAGGGGTTCCCTGGGCTCCTGGCCCCTGTTCATTCCTATAGGAAGGAGACTGTGGTGGAGGTGGAGGCAGGAGGTGTGGAAGGTACAGGTCTCCAGTGCACCCATAGCACCCATGGCTGCTGCTCGGGCTCGGCTGGGGGTCAGCAGGGGAGTGCTCCTGGGGAGCCCGCAGTTCTGTTGTGGGTGAGGAGCTGCTCTGCCTCGGGGAGTTCATCATCTGCACCTGTCAGAGAGAGAGAGGGCCCTAAATCGGGAGAGATGGCGGCCTGGTGAGCTGCTGTAATGTGACCCATCCTGCAGCCAGGCTTCCTGGCTAGGAAGTAGAGCAGCATATACCCCAAAATCTCTGGGTCCAGCTCTTTTGGCACCATCTGCAGCCCTTTTTCAAGAGCCCTGGGATGCTGCATGCGCCAGCACCCCTAGGATGCAGCTGTGCATCCCATGGACCCCCAGTTTCTGTGTTGATGAGGCCTCTCAGTTTCTGGGCTCTGCCCCATGGGACACGATGGCCCTGCAGGCCTTTATCGCTGGCGGTGGCTGAGTCAGCGCGGGTGTAGCCGTGGGTGCAGCCCCAGTGGGGTGGGTGCTGCAGCCCCTGTGTTTCTGCCTGCCTCTGCTCTTGCATGTCCACCGGTATGGGGAATGCCCACCCAGAGTCCCCTTGCCAGCCCTTGTTCTGAAGGCTGTTGTTCCAAAGGCTGTTCTTCTAATGGCTGCTCCAACAGCCATAAGGGTTGGCCCCTATTGCTCCAGCACCCGTGGGTGAGGAGCTATGTCCCCAGGCACCTGTTTCAGGGTGATGGGCTGGTGGGAGCACCAGGGCTGGTGCCAGGCAATGACTAGACAAAGGCAGCTGGACAGACAGACAGACTCCCTACCTTGAACAATGCCACCTCTGAGCTGCCCAAGTCATCAGCAAAATTATGCTGGTGCCTCTTTCCCAAAGGCTGCGGGATGTCTCTGGTGGTGGTGTGGGATGGCTCTGGCTTTGCTGAAGAGCATGTTGGCCCTGGTGGGCGCAGCAGTGCTGCTGCTCCAGGCGAGTATTTCCAGCCCAGTAGTGGGAGTGCATGGGAGCCTGTGGCTACTTTCGGATGACTGAGCTGTGGTGGACCCTGGCCTGGCAGCTCCTTGGCTGCTGAGCTGTGGAGTGGGCTGCCCTCTCCCACCTCTCTGCCATCACACAGGGAGAGCTCACCTAGTGCTGTGGCTCTACTGCAGCTCACTGGGCAGGTGTGTACCCATGGGGTGCTCTCCAGCTGATGGGTCAGTGCCCAGGAACGCCCGGAGGACAGGGCTGGACCCCACCCCTTCCCTCCAGACTGCTCAGCACTTCAGGTGGGTCTGTTGTGCCGGGACTGCCCATCCCCTGCAATGCCGGCACAGCAAGGGTCCAGCACAGTGGTGTGCTGCTCATTGGGGTGTTCCAGAGCACCTCAGGGGTGCGAGGAGGGGCCCCTCGCTGATGCTTGCTCTGCGCTGTAGCCCTGGCTGCCAGCTGCTTCGCTTGTGACGTGGTTCAAAACCTGCCCAATAAAAGGGGAATTAAAGAACCCAACCCCAGCCCCAGCAGGCTCAGGGCATGTACAAAGCTCGTTGTTATTTACTTGAGCAAAACCTGATAAACAAGACTTAAAGTGGGTGGTTCGGGCTGCAAAGAGCAGCCAGATGCATTGGGATGAGGTGGCATCGGTGGCAGCCTGGAGTCCTCCGTATGGGTGAGTGTGCATGCAGCAAAGCGAAGCCAGCGGCAGGTTTGGGCGGGCAGGCCTGGGGAAATGGCGTGTGGAACCTGGTTTGCCTTTTGCTTTCTTTTATTATTTCTTCTCTTCCTGAATATCTGAAGCCACTTGTGGCTGGAGACCCCCTGGCACAGCAGGGGCACAGGGGGGATGCAGTGGTGCACATCCTGGATGTGGCAGCCTCTGCAGGGCTGGAGCTGGGGCTGTCAGCATCCAGGGTTGTTGAGGCTGGGATACCAGCGGGGTCTTGCTGGCTTGATGCCCTCCTCACCAGCCACAGGCAAGGAGAGCTATGTACTCTTCTACCTCCTGGCTCTGCCCGGTCTCTGCTGGGGTCTGGATCTGTGGTTTGCTGGAGCTGTTTCCCCCCATCCTGGTGCTATCTCCTGTTCCCACAGCCCTGCCAATCCAGCTGTTTCGTTTGCACAGCAGGCAGGCTGTCAGAGCAAGGAATAGGGATTTTTGTGCCCCAGTTAAGGGCTTTGAGTAGTGATGACACAAAATTCCACTTCCTCAGCCTGGTGGAGATTGCCTGGTTCTGCCCCAGCCTGGAATCACAGGAGCAACTTGGGATTTTGGGGTGTTTGTAGATGGGTTCTCCTCTAGAGCAGGGACAGGCTCTGAGGGAGCATTGGTGGTTGGGAGGCAATCTGTTTGGGGATGCCGAGGGCTTGGCATCTCCCCACCTCTGTGGGAGCCTGGCTCAGCTCCTCCTGGCCCTCCCTTTCCCCCTTGGCATTGAACCTGAAGCAGGACAAGGCTCTGGAAGCCCATCATGATGGCCTCAGGGCTGCAGCTTAGGTGCCCACCACACTGTCTGCTCTGCCTGTAGGCCAGGGCCCTGGGCTGATGGCCCCAAAGCAGCAGCAGCAGGGAGAGGATGGGGGTGGGAGGTGGGAGTGGGGGTAGTGCTGATGAGGCCTTTTTCCATCGTTCCTGGGTGGGGCCATGTCTGGTCAGATTGTCCCATCAGTGGGACTGTCTCCTTGGTGGGAGCAGGGTGCAGTGAGGTGTTTGCTGTGCAGGCATGGGGAGTGTTCCCAGGGGTTCCCTATAGGTGTTCCCTGTCCCCAGCCTGTGACGCAAGGCTGCTGGCACTGTTTCTTGGCCATGACAGAAACTGTGCTGGAGATCATCTCTGCCAGCCAAAGCTGGGAGCCAGGGCACAAGCCCTGGTGGCCTCAGAGATGGGAGCTGGGGGCATGTGGCATCTACCTGACCAAATCTGCTGAAGCACAAAGAAGCACTTCCAGCTGCTCCCCCACTGGTGGACTGGCACGCACCAGTGCTGCTGCAGGACATGGGGCCAGACTGGTGGCCATGGCTGTGCCACATGCTCTGTCTCCAGCAGTGACGTGATGTGACCAGTGTCCCCTCACTCCTGTTTTGTGGGCTCAGCGCTGCAGAGAGCCCTGCTCTGCTGTCTCTGCGTGGGAGGGGGCTTGGCTGCTGCATTTTCAGGGGCAGGAGCACAGCGGTGACGTGAGCAGCTGCTGGCAGTGGCAGGGCTTGCACAGGGACTGCCCGAGCAGTGGTGCCAGCTGTGTCGATGAGTGGGCATTGCTCCAGGGGTTCAGCCCAGTCCACCTCCACCTGCTTCCTAGTGCAAGAGACAGCAGGGCGGGTGATGCAGCTGGGTCAGGAAACCTACCAGGTCTCGGACACCAGCAGGGTGTCCGTCCTGCAGTCACTCTATGTGTCACTCATGGCTGGTGTGTGTCACCTCTGGTTGGTGTATGTCACCCGTGGCTGGTGTGTACAGCATCCAGCCTGGCATTGTTACTGCAGCTGCTGGCAGTCACTGCCCCTGACTCACTTCAGGAGCCACATCCCTGGGCATGGGGCAGTGCAGGTGAGGTGCTGGGGTGCCTCAGCAGCCCCTGCTCCTGCCTGCTGCTGGACAGTAGCACTGCACCTGCCCAGGGAGGCTGTGGACAGGGAGAAGCAAGACCTCAGTGGCTGGGGTCTGGTGCGTGCATCATGCCAGCCTGCCTGCCTGATGCCTGCCCACCAGCCTGCCCAGGGCCTGCTCCAGAGCACTCCTTCAGAGCCAGGAGCACTTTGCAGAGTTGGGAGGGAGTCATGGCCAGTGCCAGCTGGCAGAGGAAGTACTGGGAGGGGAGGCAGGCTGCGGCAGGGCCCACAGCAGTTCCCTCATTACCTGGCTGGAGGGGGAGGATGAGGAAGAGGAGGAGGAGTGACCTTGGAGTGGAGCTGGCAGAGACCACACCACTGCAGGCCCTGCAGGGGCTGCTGCTGGGATTCTGTCATGCCCTTGCAGGGTCTTCCCTCAGCCTCAGCCAGCATGCAGGGGCCCGATGTGGGAGTGAGACCTGCACCCTGTTCCCCAGACACCCCGATATCCCCACATGCTCAGTGCCCGTGTCCCACCAGGGGCCGTGTCCTGCTGCCATAGAAGGGCCAGACCTAGTGGTCCTGGGCAGTCTGCTCTGTGCCCACATGGCTGAGCAGCCAGTGCCCAGTGGGCTCAGCCCATGCCCACTGGGCTCTGCCAGCTCACACTGTTGGCACTGGGGGTGGCAGCTGAGAGGGAGGCTGGATGTTGGCATTGTCAGGACCTTAAACATTTGCACCAGTGCTCAGCACTAATTAATTATCCTCTTACGTTCACTTTTATCTCTCTATCTGCAGCAGTGACACAGCAGGGGCTGTCCCTGCCTCCCTGGCCACACAGATGTCCTCCTCAGGTTTCTTTTTATTTCTTTTTCACCTGTATGTTTTGGCATGAGTGTGGAAGAGCTGCTCCACCCAGTCTGTGACTGCCGGTGGCTCCATGCCCTGCCTGGGCACCGCCTGTCACAAGCACTCTGCTGGCCCTGAGTACCACCCTGGGTGCCCGGCATAGCTCTTCCCAGGGATAGAGCTTTGTGCTCAGCTTTCCCCCATGGATAACACATCCAGAGGTCTTGCTGCTCACACGACCGTGTTTCCTCCTGGGCACTGGTCTGTTCCTGCTTACGTGTGTCCCCAGCTGATGCCCACCTGTTGTCTGTCTGTGCCAGCTGCTGAGTGTCCCATGCACCCGCTGGCCTTGGGCTCAGCCCTTGTCTGAGGTCCTGCATGCAGGGAGCCACTTGGCTCCTCCAGCACTGGCAGCTCAGCCCAGGCCTGAGCTCGGTTTAAGGGGTTACCCCAGTTGTGCTGTTCTGGGCTCCCTGCTCACCTGCACAGGAATTGAGCACCATGGCAGGATAATGACAGCAGCTGGAGCATCCACCTCCTCTGAACACCCCTGGCACATCTGGACCAGCAGCATCCTTGCTGTGCCATGTCTGGTGCTGGCCGCATGTTCCGTATCATTCATTGCTCGCTCCTCTGGTCTGTACTGTCCTGCTGGCAGGGCCATGCAGGGTTAGGGTCCCCACAGGACCCCAGCTTGGATCCCTCTGCCCATCTCACTTGTGGCCAGGCCATGCTGGGCTGCATTGGTGCCAAGCAGGGGGTGTGATTGGGGTGAGGGGATCCCAAACTCCCCCAGATTCAACAGCAGCCCTGCAGGTGCAGAGGCAAGACTGGGAGCTGCAGCAGGCATGCTGGCACTGATAACAGGTGGGTGGCATGGTGGTGGCATGGCCACAGCTGGGTGGAAGTGGGACCCACGTGCTGTGCCAGCCCCAGTACCCCACCTTGGGGGGACTGTTCAGGAGGGGGGACCCATGGCCAGAGTGTTGGGGAACACACCACCTGCCTGCTCAAGCACTGGACAGGTGGCACCAGCCCCCAGGAATGTGTGAGTGTGCGAGGGTGGGGTAGCAGTGGGTCAGTGTAGTTTGACAGCCCCCCAGGGTGGCAGCAGTCAGGGTTGGAGGTGCCCATGTGGCTCCTGGGTGCTGGCACACAGAGTGCTCGGTCCCCATCACCTAACATGGCACTGAGGTGCCCACTCCCACCAGCACAGGACTCTCACTGCTGGGCTTTGAGGTGGACTCCGAGAGTGGCAAAGCCCCTGGGAGCCCCCTCAGCCCACAGGGTACCCACACAGCGATGCCGGTTCACCAGTCACTGGCTGGTGACACATGGGGAGCTCTGAATTGCAGCCAGTGACAGCTGGGCAAGCACAGATCGTTCCTCAAACAGAGATAACAGCCTTCGCTGGGATCCAGCCTGGGCTTTATTTACCCAGTTGCTGGACTCTGGCTCAGGGCTCTGCCCCCATCACTCCTCACAAGGTGGCTCTGAGGGTTGTGTCGATGTCTGGCGCTGTGGGGTGACTCACACTGGGGTGGCTTCCTCCGCCAGTGATCGGCTGTTGGCAGCACCTGTTTTGGGGAGAAGTGTTTCCTTGAGCCTGTGGCACAGACAGGGGCTCCTACAGCTGTGTGCCCCACAGGGCTGTGACATGTCCCCAGCCTGAGGCTGCACAGTGCCACAGCCTGAGGCTGCACAGTGCCACAACCTCCTCCTGCCTCAATTTTTAAACACAGTGGCCTTGAGAGTAACCCTGGGGAGGTGAAGCCAGGAGCCAAGTCCAATTTCTGTGCTTAGACATCTGATTATTTGCCCATTAAGCACTAATTACCCCCCAGACACATGGCCGAGCCCCACATCATGCCGGAGGAGCAAATGGTCCAGCAAAAAACCCAGCTCCCATGGGCACGGTGGGCTCTTCCCCCTATCCCGAGTGCACCCCCTCCAGGCTGCTGTGCCTGGCGTGGGGGTCAACCAGCATTAAAATTGCAGTTGCTGCACCCTTGCCAATGCCAGCCGAGGCAGGGAAGGTGATGAGTTCCTCATGGGGTGCAGTGGAGAGTTGCCTGGGCACAGGCTGGGGGTTCTCAGTAGCAGCTGAACCCTCCAGGGAGCAGTTCAATGGTGAAATATGGCCATGCAAAGGCAGGGGGTTGCATATCCCGCTTCTGTGGCTTTGGGGTGACATCTTTCCTGTGCCCTTGCTTGGGGAGCAGAACTGTCATGATTCGTGTCCTGGCGGTTCCATCCTGTTTAGGACTCTCCACTGTGTACAGGGTGCTGCCCCCCTCGCCCCTGGTGTGCTGCAGGGCTGGGGATGCTCAGGACAGGCCCCACAGTTGTGGTGCCCCTTGCTGTGGAGTGCACCGGCGCTGTCCCCGGTGTTGCCGCCCCCAGGCACAGGCACAGGGACGGGCAGGTGGCCAGCGGGCTGCTGGTGCCGTTGTGGGCGGCGAGGGCTGGCAGGGACTGCTCGGAGCGCATGGGCCGGTGCTGGGAGCCGGCTCCTGCCGCGTCTCATTGCCAGGCTGGGTGCGGCCAGCCTGGCCCTGCTCCCAGTGCAGCCCCACAGTCCCGCTCCCTGCCTGCTGCTGCCTGCGGTGGTAGCGCTGCAGGCGTGGCCATGCACGGCAGGGTAAGGGGCAGAGTAGGGCAGCTGTGTGCCACACCCCCATCCTGCTGTGCATCCCCATCCAGCTGCGGCCCCAGCTCTTCCTCTCATGCAGTTGTGCCCAGCCTGAGCGCTGGGTGCACTGAAGGGCACCTGGTTGCACACTGTAACCAGCTTGTGAGGGAAAGACACTTGTGCTGCGACAGGACCAGCAGTGTCACCATCAAAGCCAGGACCCCAGTGCGTCCCCACAGCCCCCCACTGCTGGTGGTACCTGAGTGCTGGCCCTTCGTGTCATAGTTCCTGTCTCCAGCTCTGCACATGGTTTGCCACCATCACCTGGTTGAGGACTCAGCTTTGTATAGGACACGGGGACCTTGTGTCCCCCAGGGAGGTCCTGCTGGCCTGAGACCACCTGGGGTGAAGACCCAGCCATGATGGCACTGCCGTGGCAGGATGGGTTGGTGAGGCTGGAGCCTGGGGGACTCATGCTTGTAGCCAGGTAGTGGAGACTCCCTGGGGCTGACATGGGCATGAGGTGCCCCATGAAACTGTGAGTGGGGTTTGGGGTGTGTTGCAGTGCTAGGGAGGGCTGGCTCCCACTGTTTCCTCCAGGGAATGCTGAAGGGATGGGAGTCTATGTGCTGGTACCAGCACTGTCACACCCTGCTGAGGCTTTGAGGGAGTTGGTTTGGGACTTTCGGTTTGACAGTCACCACACAAGCATTGGTCTGTGCTGGTTGGATTTCATCTCCCCATGCAGGGCAGGCAGGGGCAGGAGATCCTGGTCACTGCCAGCTCTGCTGGGCTCAGTGTCCTGCAGCACTCCCACGGGGTGTCCTGCGGGGTGGTGGCACCCTGGGGCTGGGGACCCTTGGGGAGGATGGGCACTGCATGCTTATCACTGCAGGTGGCAAACTGCCTTGTGCAGTTCATGGAGTCACAGACTGTCTCGAGTTGGAAGGGACCCATGAAGATCATCGAGTCCAGCTCCTTGGTCATTAAGCTTGTGGTTAATTGCAGCTGGTAATGGCTTTGCAGAGGCAAAGCGGGGCCGAGGGGCGGTTGTGGTGAAGCCCATCGATAGCCAGGAGCTGCAGCAGGAGCAGCCATGGGCAGCCCGGGGCAGCTGGGTCCCACTCCAAGAGGCCATGAACAGACCTGGGGGCATTTGACCCCTCTCCTCCTCCTGAGCTGTTTTGTCCTGTCCCCACAGCAGCGTCGTGTCCCCGGAGCCTGGACTGTGCCCTGCAGCGCCGAGAGTTCTGCCCACCGGGGTCAGGTGCCTGCGGGCCCTGCCTGCCCCCTTTCCAGGAGGATGACCGCGGGCGCTGTGTCCAGAAGCAGCTCTCACCCAGTGGTAGGTGCACCCACCCTCCACCCCTCTGCCTGCACACCTACCTGCACACCTACCCTGCACCTCTGCAGCTCTGGGAGGTCCTATGCCTCAGGGCAGCCCCCTACCCCAGCAGTACCCCATTCTCTTCCTTCTCTCCATGGCAGCCATATCTCTGCGGGGATGGCTGCTCTTCTCCCTCTCACCCCACTCGCCTCAGCTGGGGGGGTGGTTTTGGGCTGGCAACCTCATCCTGCTCTACGTGCATCCTCCTCTGGTGACTGCGTGTGGCCCTGTCAGCCCTGTCAGCACTGTCAGGAGCTCAAGACCTCCAAGGACAGGAGTGGGACAGGCAGCTTCTGGAGATCTCCAGGGTCTGCCTGGCTGTTCCAGGGTTCAGGCTTTGCAGAAGCAGGGCAGCAGCTTTCAGCACACAGAGTGGTGACTTAAGCTGATTCTGTGGCTGACTAAAACAGGTGCCCATGGCCTCACCCATCCCAGGGCTGAGCTGGTGCCGGTGTTTGGGATTTCAGTGCCTGATTCCCTTTGGTTTGCAATGTTGGGCTGTGGTTCGGGACTGCTGTTCCCTCCTTGGGTGATGCCCAGCATCCGGGAGGGCTGGAGTCAGTTGTGATGGGCAGGACCACTCCCTGGCTGCACACCAGGGCATCGAGGGCTGCACTGGGTGTTATTCCTGGCTCCATCCCCGAGGAATCTGAGGGGCGGTGGCAGCCTGGGTGCAGCAGCCCATGGTCACCCATCCCAATGCTGCTGCAATTCTTGAAGGGTGCTCCCAGTGCAGCTTTGGCACCTGTGCCCCTGGTTCAGCTGCAAAGACAGTGGTGGGGGCCAGGCATAGGCATTTTTTAGCATGACAGTCAATTCTTCGTTCAGCTTGGAAAGCTGTGGCAGAGCTATTTCTGTGCCTCCTTATCATGAGTTCATCTCACAGGTGAGCTGAGACCATAATTACGGCTCCATGCAATTATGTATTGCTATAAAGTGGAGTGGCCTCTGTGGCTGGGGAAGAGTCCAGGACTGGCCATGCCCTCAGGCTGCTCCTGGTGGGTTCTGCTGGGGACTGCCTGGATGCAAGGTACTATGGAGCGCCTCTGAATCACCTCCTGGTGCAGAGCATATTGGCATCTCCCCCACCCCACCCTTCTCCACCTGCTCTCAACTCCCACTGCCCCCAGAAGTCTCCTGCTGAGGGGTTCCCAGCTCCTGGGGAGCTTCTGAAAACATGCAGGGTGGCTTGTCCTGCACCAGGCAGGATGGACAAGCGCTGGTCATTGAACCAGGGAGGCAGCTCCCCCTGCATCTGAACTCCATGCAGACATAGAGGGATCCTCTGGGTTTTGTGGGATTGCTTGTGTCAGAACCCAGTATGCCTTCAGTGCCATTCCTCCTGGCAGGAGAATTACCCTGTAAATCAGAGGGGAGACCCCCAAAGCAAGGCCCTTTGGCTGAAATGGGAGAGATGGCTGGGGGGGATGAGAGAGGATGGCACAGGGATGGGGTCTGGACTTGGCATTTGACAGCAGTCAGTACCCCTGCCACGGGCTCTTCATCCACTGGCACTGAATGGCTTTAGCAGTTGTTTATAGTTTATTTTTTAATGTGAAGTCTTGAGAGCAAATTCCCCTCTCGCAAGGGCTGCACATGCGTTGGCGTCTCCATAGCAACCCAGCTCCTTTCTGAAGGATGTGGCCACCGTTGCATCCTCACCCAGAGAGGTGCAGAACCATGGTGCCATCCTCTGAGAACCCACCATGGGATGATGGTGACACCAAGGTCTCTCCCGGTCCCATCCTGTTATCCTTGGCAATGCCACTAGCTTGTGGCAGCAAAAGTGTGGGGACTGGTAAATTAAAAATGGGGATCCCCTCCCAAATCCTGTATTTTAGCATCCTGAGGATGCCCAGCTCCTCTTGGCAGGGAGGCACCATTTATTTTTCTATGGGGGCTTTCTCATCCTGCCTGTACCTTTGTCTGGTAGCAGCACTGGAGAAGGCTGTGAGGATGAAGAGGGGCTGTGATAGCTGCATTTAGGGGGGGATGTGAGGCAAACAGGGGACTGCTGCAGCCCAAGGATACCTAAACCTTTAAAGGGGATACCCATGCAGTCCTTTTGCTGTGTAGGCAGCCCCTTTAGAGGGCTACGCATCCTTGAGCCACTAGTGACTGCTGGTGACGCCGCTCCCAGGATCCTGCCACTGTGCCATCCCCACAGTTCCCGGCAGGAGCCAGGGATCCTCTCCCAAGAACAGCTTTTTGGGGTGAAAAGCACTATTTGGGGTCTCAGGAGGGCAACGCATGTGGGTGGTGTGTTCCTGCCATTATGTGTAGGGGTCTTGGCGTACCCGGCACAGCATCAGCACAGAGGTGAGATGGGATGCATGGCATCTGGATACAGTGCATCCCACAGCTGGCTGTCTGCACCTGGCTGCTGCTGTCTCGCACAGGGCTCTGAGCCCCCCAAGATCCCACACACACCATGGTGCTGTATGTGTCTGTGCTGTGATGGGTTTGAGTGATGTGCTTTGAGACAGTGGGTCTCATCCCTGCTTCTGCTTGACCAGCATGGAGCCCCACTGGGCTGCAGGAAGCACTTTGGGAAAAGGGGGAGAAGGGGCCTCAGCTCACAGATGTGAGGGTTCCGCCTTCCCTGCTTGCTGTGCTGCCAGCACCAAGGAGGACATCAGCCATCCTGGGGCAGGACAGTAGAAATTAGTGTATTTGTAGGAATTTTGTGCTCTCCTGTGGACACTGTCAATCACAGGTTTCCTCAGCCCAGGGCAGAAGCCACATGTGTCTCTCCTTGGTCCCTGTTTCCCCAAACTGTCTGGGTAGGTGTGTGTCCCAGGGTTGAGCCCTGAGGAGGTGGAAGCCCTGAGGAGAAGCCAGGGGCAGAGCAGAGGGGCTCAGGGGCTGTGTGCCAGCCTGGCCATGCCATCCTGCTGCAGCAGTGGTGGTAACTACCATGAGGGGGCACCCGCGCCCTGCACAAGCCCTGCCTGCACCCCTGAGTGCCCCTGTGCATGTCCTGATCGTCCTGTGAGTGCCCATGTGCCCTGTCTTGTCCCTGCCCTGCATGCCCTGTGTGCCCTGCCTGGACCCTCTTCCTCCTCAGCATCTCTGCTCCTGCTCCTGGGGCAGTCAGGCAGGAGCTGGGGCTCACCCCGGCCCCCTGTTCCTTGGAGCAGCTCAGGGCCAGCATCTCACACACCCACAGTGCCTGGCAGGACCCAGCCCTCAGTGCCCTCAAATATGTGGTGGCAACTGTGGCATCACTGGGGGAGGTTTATCTGCTACACAGAATGGGAGGTGGGCAGCTTTTAGCCACTGGAAGAGAATTTGGGGATAAAGATGCTTAGTGCAGGTAAGTGGCACAGCCCAGGCCCTGCAGCAACGTCAGGACCCCAAACCACTGCCTCAGTTTCCCATGTGTCACTTCAGACACTCGCACAGGGTGGGAGACTCTGGGGGACCTGGCAGCTGCTCTGGCTACATTTTCAACTTTTTTTCCTTTTTCCAGCCACATCACATCCAACACCAATACAGCCTGATGGTGGCACACATGAGATGCACAGGATTGTCCCCTAGGTCCTATGGGGATGGGGACAGACCTTTCCCAGAGTGCAAAGGGGAGCTAGAGCCTGAATGTCTCCATCCCAGGCACTAGGATGTCCCCTGGCACAGGGCTGTCCCTATCCTGGGCTCCAGGATGTCCCCCTCAGGCACAGGGTTGTCACACTCAGTCCCATGCCAACTCCCTTGCCCATTGGGAGAGCTTGGCTCCGTGCTGGAACCTTGGCACCATGGCACTCACCTACTGGGCACAGCACTGGCACAGCCCCTGCCTGGCACCACTTGGCCATGGTGCTGCTCTGGGATGCAAATAACAGGGTGCGAAGAGCCAGGGAAACCCAGGGCTCCAGCCAAGGTAGGAGGCTGGGGGCAGTCTGGGGACACAAGGGCATGGAGGATGTGGGGACTCTTAGTGATTTTGTTTAAAGCAAGAATGTCCCCCTTTTTAATTGTTTTTTGGCACATGTGGCTCTGAGTCATGGGACAGCAAGGTGGCCTTTGTGCATGGCTCCAGAAGGAATCAGGGTTTATTTCCAAGTACTGGATGTGAGGAGAGATTCCAGAGGAGATGTAATTGTTATAACCTTGAATTACCTGGGAATGAAGCTGCCAGTAGCACCTTGCCTTCATATGTCTGGATTTATCCCCGAGGGCTTCCCTGAGGGGACAGTCTGAATATGGGCAAAGGAAGCAGGGATAGGATGGGGATTGAGGTGGGGACAGGGAAGGGGACATGGATATCTGCTGCCTTTGAAGTTGAGTTTAATCCTGTTAAAAGCAGTGGTGAGTGTCAGAGCTGGACTCTGCTTGGCAAGCCTGACAAGAGCAACTCCACTCTTGCTCCAATGCTGTCACCTCGTGGGTGGGCACCCCCAGGCCAGAGTGGGAGTCTTGCCTGTGCCTGATGCTGCAGGAGCCCCCTGAGGGGTGAATATCCCTGGTGAGCACTGTGCTGGGGCATGGGCTTGGACAGCCACCCATGAGATGCTGCTGGGGCCAGCCCCTGGGAGTACATCCCTCACTGCATGGAGCACCCCTGCTCCCTCCCCAAAGGAGCTGCATCCCACCAGGCACTGGGCAGGAACCAACCCCTCTACTGGAGCAAGGGCTCCCATGGTCTGCTGAACAGCCAAGCTGAGCCCTGCTCTGGGGTGGCTCCAGCCACCCTGGGCCGTAAAGGACAATTTGGGGTGAAAACCAGTGTTTGGGTGTCCCCTGACTGTAACTCACTGTGCTGAAGCTATTCCTCACCCCTGGGGCAGCAGGGCAGCTGGGGAGTGTCTGTCCTGGTCCAGCTCCCATCCCTCCTCACTTGGGGCTGCTGTGTGACCCCAGGGGCGGGGATGCAGGGCAGGTCCTGCACACCAGCTGCTGGCACCCTGCCCTCTCTCACAGAGTCTGCGGGACCTGCTGCCTCTGGCATGATGGCAGATGCTGTTGCTCCTGATCCTCCAGCATTTGTGGGGTGAAAATCCCACCGAAAGCAGCAAGGGCACACACAGGTCCCAGGGCCCAGCTTTGGGAGAGCTGCATCTGAGGGGTCTCGGACTCACCACCACCTGTGTTTGCAGGAGTCCTTTCCTGGGGATACTGGTCTGGCCCTGGGGGTGGGTGCACAGCTGTACCCTGCAGTGCCCGTCTCACACCTGTTCCCCCATAGGACGGACCTCTGTTCCCAGCTTGGAGGCAGAAATTGATTTTCTCGCAGATGTGCTGGCCAGGCAGGAAGCTCCTCACCACCACCCACTGCAGCATGGCAGACCCAGGAGTAAGTGCTCACTCCCTGCTCCCAGCGGTGCCAGGGACACCATGGCAGCCAGACCCTGCACCCCAGGCAGGTTTGCTGTCTGGAGCTGCCCGGGCACCGCTCACTGTTCTGTCTTCTCCTGCAGCCACCCTGGTGCCTGATGGCGGCAGACAGCGCGTGGCCAGTGGGCTGAGAGAGGGGCATCTGCAGCAGGGTCCCGCTGGCACCACGGCAGCCACCACCCTCCCCACCACTGCCACAGTCCAGAAGTACCCGGTGGAGGCGTCCCCCATCCCTGCAAATGACAACATGGTGCTCGGTGAGACCCTGGACTCAAAGGAAGGGGTTTCACACCCTCCCCAGGGAAGCATGGGCTGGTGTCACCATGCTGCCAGCTCACCTGCTGTCCCTTGGTGTCCCCTCTGCCTCTGCAGGGCTGATCGTGGTGTGCACAGTGGCCGGCATCTCAGCGCTGATTGTGGCGGCCATCTGCTGGTACAGGTGAGCTGGGGCGCCGGACAGTCCCTCAGTGTCCCTGTGCCCAGGGCAGTGCATTCCCACATTCCCCAGGCATGAGGGGTCGGAAGAGAGGCAATAGCTGCCCTTTCCAGTCCTGCCAGTCCCCCCAAGGCGTGGCATCAGCTGGCCAGGGCAGGAGGACAGTAGTGAGACACCCCCGTGCCAGATGCAGGCTCCTGGGAGCAGGTGGCACCTTGTGTGAGCATCGCTGTGACGCTGGGTGCTGACCCTGCCAGTACATTGGTGCCTTGTGCCCAGGCCCCGTGGGGTGGAGGTGGCTGTGATGTCATGGTGCCATCACAGGGAACAGGGCTGACTCTCCGAGGGTCACTGGCCCCTGAATGGCTCCCCACATCCACTAGGATGGACTAGAGAAGTCATTGTGCCCCACACTGGGCACTGGTGAGGCACCTCAAATCCTGGGTTCAGTTTTGGGCCCCTCATGGCAGTAAAGACATTGAGGGGCAGGAGCATGTCCAGAGAAGGGTATGGAGCTGGGGAAGGGTGTGGAACACAAGTCTTAAGAGGAGCAGCTGAGTGAGCTGTGAGGGCTCAGCCTGGAGAAAAGGAGGCTCAGGGGGACCTTGTGGCTCTCTACAACTCCCTGACAGGAGGGTGCAGCCAGGGGAGGGTCGGGCTCTGTTCCCAGGGAACAAGAGACAGGATGAGAGGAAATGGCCTCAAGCTGTTTCAGGGGAGATTTAGGCTGGATATTAGGGAAGATTCATGTCAAGGGTGGCCAGGCATTGGAAAGGGCTGCCCAGGGAGGTGGTGGAGTCACCATACCTGAAAGTGTTCAGAAAATATGTGGATGTGGCACCTGGGGACATGGTTTCGTTGTGGACTTTGGCAGTGTTGGGTTAATGGTTGGACTTGATTTTAGAGAGTTTTTCCAACCTTGGTGATTCCCTGATTCCAATTCCCCTCCCTGGCAGGCTGCAGAAGGAGGTCAGGCTGGCACAGAAAGCAGACTACTCAGCCCAGCGAGTAGCCAGCCCCCTGCCCTATGACAAGATCTCGGTAAGGCACCCACGTCCCTCCCTGTGGGGTATTTGGCACTTGGGCCCCAGTGCTCTGCTGGAGAGATTCCCACACGGTGGAGGCCCCCCACCGGCCAGGCTGGGGCCCTCCAAAAGCCAATCTGCACAGCTCTTCCTGCTCTCTCCACAGCCCGGGGACAAGACGCTGGCTCAGAGTGCCCAAATGTACCACTACCAGCACCAAAAGCAGCAGATGCTCTCCCTGGAGAAGTAAGCAGCCTGGGAGCAGACAGCCTGTCCTGACATTAACTGAGATGGCCCTAATCATCCCACTGGGCTTCACCCCCTCTCTACATCTTCTTCCCCCCAGGCATAAAGAGGAGCCCAAGCTGCCAGACTCGGCATCATCTGATGAGGAGAATGAGGATGGAGACTTCACCGTGTATGAGTGTCCTGGGCTGGCTCCGGTATGTGGGTGCAGGAGGGCCAGGGGTCCCTGTGCATGTAGGGGTGTCCAGCATGTGCCTGGGATGCGCACTTCTGTGTGAGGAGCCTTTTCCACATGTTCTTCATCAAACCTTGAGGTGGTCCAGCCCCTCTGCTCCCCCCATGTCTCTGGCCAGCTCCCATTGAAGCTCTCCAGTGGGCAGGAGTGCATGTCCTGGCACAAGGCTTTTCTCCGGGAGCAGAGAACTAGAGCAGCCCTTGGCACACCTGGCCCACCATCCCTGTCGTGACAGGGACATGGTCACCCCTCAGGCTCCTGGGCACCGGGGCTGGGGGGGCTCGTCCTTGTGCCACCCCAAGGCCTGGAGTGCAGACCTGCGACCCCTCACAGCCAGAGAGGATGTTCCTGGCTAGCAGGGGACCTCGGGGAAGGGCAGCTCTTAACAGCCCTAGGTACAAAGAGCACAAAGGGACGAAGAGGAGCCTTTTACATGGTAATAGCTGCGGAGCGCAGCCATCAGGGCCCAGATCGAGGGTCATCAGTGGGTCTTTACAGGCCCATTAAAGGGCACTTGATGGCAGGCAGGCAGTCTGGGCAGGGCACCCCATTCCTGCCAGCCGTGCTGGGGGGCCCGTCCTGGGGTCCCTGGTCTGAGCAAAGAACTCTATTCCTGCCAGCCAGCCCGTCCTGGGGTCCCCAGCCCAGCTGTGGGGTCCCATCCCGCCCAAGACTTTGGGTTTTACATATCACTCCGCCCCATCCCCTCCTGCCAGGGAGGCAGTTCCTTTCCAGGGTGATGGGAGTCCTAGTGTTTGTCATCCATCGCAGCCCACTAGGTCGCCCCGTCCTCCTCTCTGCTGGGCTGGGGTTCAGACCCAAACCCCTTGGGATGGGGCAGCTAAATACCAACTGTTTTCTGACTTCCTGCCTTTTCCTTCCCCCATCCCTCTTCCTCCGCCACGGCAGACCGGAGAAATGGAAGTGAGAAACCCGCTGTTTGACGACTCCTCCTTACACCCCTCCAACCCCAAGTCACACCAGTAACAAGCCCGTCTCCTGCGCCCGAGCTCGCTACAGACTGTGCCCGCGGCTGTGCCCGGTGGGGCAGCTGTGCTGGAGGGGCACCCACAGCTGGGCCGAGGGACGCTGACCCCGCGCTGCCAGACTGTTCGACGCCTGCCCAATAAACACCCACTAACAGCTATGGGGGGGGGGGATTGCCCCCGTTTCCAGCGTCCTTGTCCTCTTTGCTGCTGTGATCGTGTCCCTACCTTGCCCTTTGCTCATAGCTCTCGCGGGCGCAGGGGGGCGGCTGCTTTGGCACAGAAATTGGTGAGGGCTGCAGCACTGTCCCTTTGTAGGTGGCTTTGAGGAGGGGGCTGCTGTCCTGGCTGCAGCTAGGCTGATGCATAGCAGCTGGGAAGGAGCCAGAGAGAGGGCCAGAAAGCAGGAGAGGGCCAGGAGGGCTGGGCATGCTCATGCCTGGCATCAGGGCTGCCAGCCTGCCCAGAGCCCCTCAGCCAGAGATGGAGCCTTTCCCTGGAGCAGGTGGCATCACTGGGGGCTTCAGGGCCCATTCTGCCCCATCCACTCCAGCCTGGGCAGCTCCTGGCAGCAGGATAGTGCTCTGGGAGCCAATGGCAGGAGCAGGAGCAGCTCAAGCAGGCACTGGCATCACTCCCAGGGATGCTCTTTCAAATGCTGCCCTGTGCTCTGACCCCTTTAGAGGTGCTGGGCTTCAGAGGCCGTGGGGCATGGACAGTGCCAGTGCCACTGTGGCCTGAAAGCCCACATCAGTCTGTGCTGGCAGAGGATGGGCTCTCTTTCCACAGGCCTCAGTGGGGTAAAAGCTCAGAAAAAGGGTTCAAGGTTTTGTTTTTAAGCTTATGTGGCTGTGGGGGAGGAAGGAACAGGACCGGAGGGAGTTGGGGTGGCTGAGAGGCATAGCCAAGGCATGGGGGCTTTGCTGTGCTGCTTCCAACCCCACAGAGCCCATGCCCTGGCAGCATCCCTGTGGAGCCTGGAACTGTGTGTTCTCTGGGCATCCCTCTGTGGCAGGCGACAGTCTCAACTGCTCCATCCCAGCACCTCTCGGGCCTCAGACACTCCCTGCACCCCTCTGTTGCCCGTGTCCAGCCTCACCAGCCCTCACCAACATGTTCTTGCTTGGAGCCCAGTGCTGCTCCTCAAAGCCTCCAGGGTGCATAGGCCATGGACCCCTCCAGTGGAAGACCCAGAACAGGGTTTGGGGTACTCTGCACAGGTGTGGCTTCATGTCCCGACCCTGTTGTGTACTGTCACGGCCACAGGTGACCTGTTGTGCCCACTGGAGCCATTGCACACTCAGGCAGGTATGGGCAGGGCAGGCAGCAGTGGCAGGGAAGTGCTGGTGAGTGATGGTGGCATGGGACCGTCCCTGTCCCTGATGGGGTGGCTGATGGAGGCCATCGCGGCACAGATTCTGTCCCCATGTCCTGCCCTCCCCTTCCCCTGGGCTGCTTCCACTCTCCCCACACCTCTCGTTGTATGAACTGTAGTCCTTTTAAAAGAAGATTTTATTAAACGACCATGTTTGAGACCCATGAGAGTGTGTGGTGTGGGGCCCACGGCTCAGCGGGCTCCTCTCGGCAGTGGGGTGGGACAAGGGGACAGGGAGGGAGGATGCTGTGGGTCCCCAAACCTTCCCTACGGAACAGTGAGCAGCCATCCTGCTTCTGCAGCTGGAGGAGCATTCAAACCCTTCCCAAGGGTTTTCCCAGGCACAGAAAGAACCAGGGATCATTTTCTTGTCTCAGTATTTGCCAGGAGAGGTTTCTCCAGCGAAAGGTCGGGTGGGAGACCCTGCACCCCGCCCTGCAGCACCCACCACCCACCCGCTCTCCGCCCCCAGGGCCCTTCGCACCTCGGGGATGACAGATAAGGGCTATCACGTCCCCACATTGTGTGCAGCCCAGCTCCTTTGATCACGCCATCCCCCCCATCAGGCTGATACCATCTCTCCTGGTTTCAGCAGCCGGAGGTGGGTGCTGACTCACCGCCAAAGCACCCACCCGGGATACTTCTCTCACGGAGGTCTCCAGCTGCACCCCTGGGCGATGCACACCCCAAATAACCCAAGATGCCCCCAGGGCTCAGTCCTGGGGAAGCCCAGCCTCGAACCTACTCCCCTCTGCCGAAGTCTCCAAATTTGTCCTTCCTTTGCTCCCACAACCCAGCAATCTCTTGGAGCACATCCAGACATTTTGGGAAGCTCTAGCTTATAGTAAAACTTGACTGTTCTGCCTGGGAAGAACCCCTTGCTCTGGGCATGGTGGGCACAGAGCCCTGTGTCCCCTGGGAATCCCTGTCCCTACCACACATCCAGGCATGAAAGAGTCATTTGTCCAAGGACAGGGCACCTGTACTGCAGACATCCAAGGGCTTCAGCCCCCACCTCATTTCCTGCAGCTGTAACACAATAGGGTGGGCCCACTGGTGTGTTCAGGCAATGTAGTGGTGTGGGTGAGACCCACATTACAGCCCAGGGCCTTCGTAATGAGGAGACAGAACTGAACCAAAACACCCTCTGTGATTTTCCCCTGGGCCAGGTTTGGAAGCACTGACTCCATCCTGTCCTCCTAGGCCAGCTGTGCTGACTGGGAGGAGACTGGTGTTCCTCCAGGCATGGGGTTTCTGGAGATGAACCCCCTGTCCAGCCCTCTCTAGATGGTCCTGGAGTGATCCCCTCACCATGGGACCATGACCCACCACGTGCAGGACTGCAGCCCCTCTTCAGTGGGCAACTCGGGTATCCAGCACAGCCCCAATGGCCTTTCCATCACCTGTCACAGAAAAGGATGGCCTGACCATGAATAAATCATCCGTGCTCATCCACGCTCTTAAAATCTTGTCCCCAAGCACCAGTGCCACACCAGCACATCCAGCAAAGGGAGGATGAGCAGATGTACATCTTGGCCCTCTCCAGCCTGCTGCCATCTCAGCGAGCCAGTAAAGCAGATGAGTTTCTTTCTGCTCCCATTTTCTTAGCAGGATCTCACCGATCCCTGGCTGCCTTAGACGGAGCCTGGCCAAGCCTGGAACACCAGGAGGTTCCAGATATGGGCTGATGGAAGGATGCATCCATCCATCTCCTCTGGAGCAGGCAGAAGAGACGTAGTAACTGGTGCTCAAAGACCCTGCACAATAACCTCACACAGCCCCCCCAAAATCACCCAAAATCATTAAAATGTATGGGGGGGGGNCCCGGGGGGATGGAGAGAAAAAGTAGGTTGGCAGGAGGAGGGGGTCCAGCCCGGGAACAATAAATCAAAGGGAAAGGGAGTTACTGCCCGGCCAAGGAGCTTCTGAAACCCTGGGCCGCAGCAGGAGCCCGGGTGGAGCAGGGCTGATGGCTGCCATCGGGGTCCCGCAGAGAGATTTCCTCTGCCCGCTGGCAGTGGGGCAGGCAGCAGCGCAGCAGGCAGTGGGCAGGTCTGCCTGCACAGCGCTGGGTCCAGCACCCCCAGCAGCACGGTCCAGGTCGGCCCTTGGCAGATTGAATCCAGCCCCTGCTGAGAAAGGTGCTTCACCACTCCGGGCATGGGACCCCCCTAGCTCCAGAAGCCACAGGGCTCACTCAGGGCTGCCCATGTCCCCACTGACAAGGTTTTTGAATACTTAGTTCATTTTCCTGGGGCTGCTCTCCCTCCTAGAGTGGTCTGGCACTGCCAGGATGGGCAGCCCGGTACATGTCCTGCCAGGCATCAGGAACAGACATTAATTCCAGCTCATTCACTGGGCCATTTTTTTTCCTTAGAGGAATATCATTAAGAGGCTTAGCTGTTCCATTTCCCTGACATGCAATAGTGCCATGTGCTTGGGCCAGGGGCTGCTGCTGGCATTGCGGATATCAGCCCCTGGGTGCCAGTCCCTAGATATCAGTCCCTGGATGCCGGCTATGGGTAGGAGTTCCTGTCTGCCAGCCCTGGGGTGCTTGTGCCAGGACATCTCTCCCTGGGTGCCACTAACTGGATTCCAGCTGTCTCGGGAGCCAAAGCAAGTACTTCATAATCATCATCAAGCACCTTCCCCAAGTCCCCCCCGCCCACAGCCCCATTCCCATCCCACTTCGGGGGAGGCTGCTCCAGCCTATCTCCTCAGCATATCTCCAGCGCGAGACGGCAGCAGCTCCCGGTAATCCGGGTTAATAAACAGGCAGCAGTGTCGGCAGTGGGATCACTCCCTGCCTTGCTCCGGCTGGGATCACGGGGTACTGGCAGAAGGACCATCCCTCGCCTTGCTCCAGCTGAGGTCAGGGGGTGCCCACACCATTGGTACCTGCCCGTATGCAGGAGCTGGCATCGGGCAGAGCCAAGCAGAGGCTGATATGACGGCAGTATCGGGATCGGGAAGGTTCCCGGTGCTGAGCCAGGAGGAAACGAAAGGGGAAATGACTGGAGCCAGCCCTGGTAGNCCAAAACCACCCAAAACCATTAAAATGTATGGGGGGGGGCACACACAGAGAACCCCCACTGACTCCTTCCACATCCCCCAGCTAAAACCATCACCGCCACAATGGGCCCCGCGCCTACAAAGGGGCCGGTTCAAAGTCAACGTCTCCCTTCCCCTCTGTCTGTATATGAAAGGACCAGGAATGCGTTTGAGGGCGGG
>VZTG01006295.1:446518-501988 GCA_013397845.1 Melanocharis versteri
TGAGGTCAGGGGGTGCCCACACCATTGGTACCTGCCCGTATGCAGGAGCTGGCATCGGGCAGAGCCAAGCAGAGGCTGATATGACGGCAGTATCGGGATCGGGAAGGTTCCCGGTGCTGAGCCAGGAGGAAACGAAAGGGGAAATGACTGGAGCCAGCCCTGGTAGCGCTGTGAAGTGCAGCGTGAAGGGAAAGTCTTTTAAGTCTGGAGCGTGCTTCATTGCAGAGCCGATGGACACGATAGCTGGGGCTGCAATTCCTTCCCTGGCAGCACACCCCAAGCTCTGGGGCCCCAGGGACAGACATGCTCCTCCGAGCCACAACCCTTCTCTGCAGAGTGAGGAAGAGGAGTGGGATGGCGAGAATATAAGGGGCCCCGGGAGCCTCAGCTCTGTCCATACTCCCCAAGGAGCTAAGGCTCAGTCAACAAGACCAGGCATCAAGAGGGCAAGAGGGTGATGGGCAAGCCCTGGATCATCGTGGCTGCTGCACGATGACACCGGCATGGCGCAGCTTTGTCCTATGTACTGGGAACAAGTAGCTGCCGCAGCTGGATGGGCTACCCTCACACCAGGCCCTGACCCCGGTTCATGCTGCCAATAGCTCCCCAAAGCCATCCTGTTTCTTGCCTAGGCTCCGTAGCGCTGGGGGTTCCCAGGTGGTAAGACCCCGGTGCTGCTGCTGCTGCCCTAACACTGGCGCGGTGCCCCCCGAGCAGCGTGGGGCCGCAGGGGTGCGGGGGACGTGGGTCTCCTCGAGTCCCCCGGGACCGGAGGGGTGCCAAGCCCCGCGACAGGATCGGTGTCCTCCCCCTCCCTGTCCCATCGGGGCCGCCCCGTCCACCTCCCCGCCGGCGCTGGGTGCGGGCCGGCGCAGCCCCCTCCCATCGCACCTTCTCTCAGTGCCCCCCGCCCCCCTGGGGGATCAAGTTCACGCCCGACCCACCGATGCGGGGCCCAATGGGGCCAGGGCCCATTTCCATCCGGCCCGGCCCGGCCTCGCCGCTCTCAGAGGCCCCGGTGGCGCCGCAGCAGGGAGGCAGCGGCCGGCAGCCCCCGCATGGAGCCCTAGGGCAGCGGGCAGCATGTTCAGCCCGGACGGNCTGCCCGGGCCGCCCTTCCCTGGCCCGGCCGCCCCTGCCTTCCCTGGCCCCCAGCTCTGCCCCGCCGCGCTGCAGCCGGGCTCCGGCGGCCCCTCGGGTCTGGGCAGCAGCGGCAGCTCCAGCGGCGCCGCCAGCGAGGGCGGACACTCCAGCGACAGCGGTGAGGAGGTGAGACCCGACGGGACGGGGATGGGGCGGGCTGCCGTGCCTCGCTCCTGCCGTCCGCACACGGTGTTTCCCTGGGGCTTTCCTCCCCGTCCGGAGCCGCGGTTCGCCGCCCCGTCGGCAGGAGCTGCCCGGCTGCTCTCGCGGATCCCCGAGACGCCGCCGGTGCCACCTGCCCGGCCCCGCCATCGGGTGCCCCCGGGAGAAGCCCTGACCCGGCGCTGGGGGTCGTCCTGCAAATGTCAGACTCTCCGCATGGAGAGAGCCTTGGGGAGGCTGCTTTGGGGTAAGAAGAGGGGATTTGGGAACTCGGGAGAGTAGCTTCCCCTACTCGATGCGGCGGGGCCGTCCCGGGTAGCGATGCCGAAGGCCTGCTCAGGCGAGATACTCGAGGCAGCGCAGCGCGGTCACCGAGGGCTCCTGGCCAGCCCCCTCAGTCCCCCTCGGTCGGCTGCGTCCCCGGCCGGAGCTGCACGGGCACTGAGGTCTGCTTAGGCAGGGACAGCCCGGAGATGAGGGCGGGAGGAAGACGGGGACAGCTGGGCTGGTTCACGGCACGACTGAATTTGTGATTTGCTCTGGTTTTTAATATTTTTCTATGTTGACGTAACACGAGCCCGCCCCGGGGACAGCAGCGGCGGCAGATGCCGAGGGCTGGCTGGTCCCTGACGGGGTTGGGAGGATTTGCGCTGCCGCCAGCGGGTGGGAGCTGCGGGAGGTCCCACGACTGCGTTCGGTGCATGTGTGTCTTCGGGCCGCAACCGGCCGCGCTGGGTGGGGAGTTGTCACGAATGGCGTTTCCTAGCTGTGGGACGGCATCCCTCCCCCGTGGGTCGGATGCTCTGAGTTTACCGGTGCCGATTTACGCCAGAAATTAAAAGCCGTGGCTCGGTGACAGGAAGAACGCCTGGAAAACCCGAAACTCCACTGAAAATGTGGAAATTGGGTAAAAGGCTTCAAAATGCCCCTGCAGAGGCTGAAGGCTGCGCGGCAGGAAGGTGGGAAGCGCCTGGGTAGCCTCTTGCCAGAAGGGAAGAGCCTGCTGGTGGTAAAGAGGTGCTTAAGTCCCACGCGGCTCACGGGTGCTTTTGTGCCTCTCTTCACGGGAGCCTTTTCCCTGCTCCGGACGCAGGCGGGAGAGCGGCTGGTGAGGGGCTGCCTCAGCCCGAGAGCCATGGGGAAGTGGCCCACGCCGCAGGAGAACTGAACGTCGCCGTGCGCACATGTCGTGAGATGAGTGAGAATGGGGCGAATCTGGGGCTCAGCCAATGTGATCATCGGTGCTGCCTCTGCCCAGGGCAGGAGGGTGCGAGCCAGAGGACAAAGGAAACATTTCCAGGGCGTGTTGAGGCAGCGCGGGAGCTCTTGGTGCCCTTGTGCTACCCTTGGCTGCCGCCGCGCCAGATTGCGTCGAGCTGAGCAGTGTGCATGGTCGGAGTGGGTCCTGTGTGAACCTGGTCGGTGTCAGTGCTGCCGAGGGCTCAGCCGAGCCCTCACGAGTTGTCCCCTCTCAGTGTCTTTCTGCCCCTGCCAGGATGCGCCAACCTCAGGAGAGCTGGAGCAGTTCGCCAAGGACCTCAAGCACAAGCGCATCATGCTGGGCTTCACCCAGGCTGACGTGGGGCTGGCGCTGGGCACACTCTACGGTGAGGGGTCGGGGGAGGGGTCGGTTGCCTTCCCCCACAGCCGGTGGGAAGGGAGAGGCCCGGGAGGGGTTTGGAATCACCTGGGTTAATGATTTCTGCTCCTTAACGACCCGCAAAGGAGGCACCAAGCACCAGCCCCGGGTCTCCTGGAGGGGTGTCCCCAGATCTGCGGTGAGCTGGAAGGTTCAAGCTCACACGGAACTGGTTTGAAATGGCTACAGTTGCTCGTTGAGACACGTTTAAGGGCTTTAAATACCTGCTGAAGGAACGGGGAGAATGCCTTTCCTGGTCTCCCAGGAGCAGAGAAAGCTCGGGGGTGGCAATCCTGGGGAGCTGCTGGCAAGGGAAGCTGCGCGGTGTGTAATGCCCTGCCTGCCTTGCCTGCGCAGGGAAGATGTTCAGCCAGACAACCATCTGCCGCTTCGAAGCGCTCCAGCTCAGCTTCAAGAACATGTGCAAGCTCAAGCCGCTGCTGCAGCGCTGGCTTAACGAGGCGGAGAACACGGACAACATGCAAGAGGTGCAGGGCTGAGGGGGCTGGGAGCTGAGTACCTGCAAGCCCTCAAGTCACAGATTCTCTCTCTCCCATCTGCTTTTGTGGAGAGAAGATGGGAACAGAAAGCATCTTGTGCCACAGCACCATCTTGCTGCAGGGCTTAAGTCTGCCTTAAAGGCAGACCACTGGGTATCACCTTCTGCTGGGCCGGGGAAGGAAGCCCAATCCCCCTGCAGACACCTTGTGGTTGTGGCTGCTCCAAAATGGGAGCTGCTGGAATCTCAGGTAGACTGAATGTGCGGCTTACTGCTCCCTGGGGAGCCTGGGGGGGGGTGCTGAAAGATGTGTCCAGCCTCACTGCTGGCAGTGCTGGAACACTGGGAGTGGCCCCAGTCACAGTGGAATGATGCACAGTGGAGAATCACAGGGGCACAACCTGTGCCCCAACCTCTGCAGCCAGCTACACGTGTGTCCCAAGCCTGGTGGAGACTCTTCCACCTCGTAACCAAACATATTCCCTCCCTCATTCCCAGATGTGCAATGCAGAGCAAGTACTGGCCCAAGCCCGGAAGAGAAAACGCAGGACTAGCATCGAGACCAACGTGAAAGGGACACTGGAGAGCTTCTTCCGCAAGTGCGTGAAGCCCAGTCCCCAGGAGATCTCCCAGATCGCCGAGGACCTCAACCTGGATAAAGATGTAGGTTGGGCGGGTGGGGAGGATGGGTGCTCAAATGGCACCAGCCTCTGAGCCCCTGCCAGTTTGATACTTTGGCTCAGAGCAAAAATGAAATGCATACGGAGAGATGTGAATAACTGCCCTTAGCTTTGCCAGACAGTTAGGATATATACAGCTCATCAATATGAAAAAGAAAAACCCACTTGCTTCCAGAGAAGACTTTTGTTCACAGACAAAAATAGTTCCCAGACCCGACTACAGGCATCTGTGTTTGTGTATATGCACATAAATATATGAAAGTAATCCTGTAAAAGTAATCCTGTGATACTAATTCATCTCCAAAGAACCCGATTTTTGCCCCCAAGAACCCACATGGAAAGTTACAATGTTTTTCTTCTGAAGTGGAAATGTACCAGAAGAGAGACAAACCACAACCTACTAACAATACAAGTTTGTGTATTGGCTTCACCTGGCTATGCCACCAGCCTTCCGAGAGGAGCCTTTCTTTCGATTCGTTATCTTCTTTCCTGTTTAACATTCGCCATTTCTGTCATCTCTCGACTCTGAAAGCAGTGGGAAAGTGGTCATGGCTGAAGTTTGTTGGAGTCCAGCCTAGCAAGGAGTTGTGGCGACGAGGGGGCTGCACTGGCAGGTTGGGGTGCTGTGGAGATGCCACCAGCAGAAGGTGGCACCTTATCACCCATACAGTGTGTCTGGGTCATCCCCTCACTCTTCTCTGTCTCCCTTCCCACAGGTGGTCCGGGTCTGGTTTTGCAACCGGCGTCAGAAAGGCAAACGGCTGCTGCTGCCCTATGGCAACGAGGCAGAGGGGATGATGTATGACATGAACCAGCCCCTGGTGCCTTCTGCCCTGCCCATCCCAGTGACGTCCCAGGGCTACAGCCTGGCACCCTCCCCTCCTGTCTACATGCCGACCTTCCACAAAGCCGAGATGTTCCCACAAGCGCTGCAGCCTGGGCTCTCCATGAGTAACAGCGGCCACTGAACCAGGGGCTGTGGGGTCACTGCAGGTGGGCTGGTGCTCTGGGGCAGCCCCCCTTGCCCTGGGCTCGCACAGGCACAGCCCTGCTTCTGCTTACTAGGCTGATGTGTGGGGCTTTTGGGGTGCGAGGGGCTGAGAGCCTGGCACAGGGATGGTGCCTGCTTTCTGCAGATGCTCCCAGCCCTTCCCATTTATGTGAGCTTACTGGTCCCAGCAGCATTGGCCCCCCTCTGACCTCTCCTGGGGGCAGCTCCTTCTGCCCCACTGCACCCTCTGAAGCCACATGTGCCCAGGGCTCTCAAGCCTGTGCCTGGCCCCAGCCCAACTGCTCTCCTGCAGGACCCAGAAAAAAATATTTTTTAGATTTTGGGAAGGGTGGGGGGAGGGGGTGGTTTTATTATTTTTTTAAAGGTTTTTGGTTGTAGTTTTTTAAAAGCAAAAATTTTTGTAGTGATCTAGTTTCCCAGGTATCTCCTTCCGCCCTGTCATGTAGAGCGGGGCTGGGGTGCAGTGCTCAGGGCCGATGGCCTTGGTGGCTCTGCCCACCCTCCGGGGCAGCCAGGGTGAGTAAAGGGCTGGGGCAAGGGGAGAACGTGAGTCCCCCCATCACCCCTCACCCTGTGGCACAAGAGAGCTTCACCCCTTTGTGGGGCAGCTGATGAGGCTTGTTTGGGTTTGGAGGTCCTCACCAGTGCTTTGTACCCAGCATCTCCCCCAGGCCCTCCCTGCTCTCCAGCCGCTGTCCCCCTGCCCCAGCCCAGCTGCCCAAAGACCACCTTTCCCTGGAGAGCCCAGCCCAGGGGGCCTATACTACCCTGTCCATGCTGCTAGCACCCCATGCCTTCCAGCCTGCTGTAGTTAATGATGATTGTTAATTTTTTTGTTCTTAATCACATTCCCTCTGGCAGTGAAATAAATATCAGAGTTCTTTGAGGCAAGAATGAGTTAACCCTTTCCTTGCCTTCCTTGCATCCCTGCTCCTGCAGCCCAGCAGTTGAGGTTTGGCTGCATGCAGGGGTATAGCAGGGCTGGAGCAAGGCACCCTGAGAAGGTGGACATGTCCTCATCATGCCAGCAACACCCAGCTCTTGGCTGCCTGCGGCTTGGCCTCACGCCATTACTAGTGACAGCTTGGCCCTGGAGTGGTACCAGCTTGTCAGGGCTGTTGGCCCCCAAAAGCAGAGGGGGTCAAAAGTGAAGGGAGGGGGTCATGTTCCACCCAGTTCCACCCAGCTGATTTGCTGCAGCTGCTTCTGGGACAGTTGGAAGCAGTGTGAGCTTACTTGTAGGCTGCTCCAGCAGCTGCCGGGGACAGAGAAGGACTAAGGAGGATGTAGCAGGATGGGCAGTGAAGAGGTCTGGAAAGCTGGGGCTGTCCTCATTGTAGTATGCTGCTGACAGGGGAGGGATGGATATTCCTGTGTGTGTGGTCCAGCTGAGGCAGTCTCTGGTGGGGTGATAGCAACCCAACCATGTAGGTCCATTGGGCACTGGGAGCTGAGCTGGTGGGATCAGAGATGTCTGGGGAATGACCCTTTGCTCTTCCCCACCACAGTCTCTCAGTTGGTTTGCCCCCAGTCCATTCTCTCAAGAGCCCTTCTGAGCAGAATGAAATCCCCGACCAAGCCTGTAGGGAAACTTCTGGAAAGCTGTTTTCAGCTTGATGGCTGGTAGCTGGGGCTTTGCTCTCTAGGGCTGCCTGGAGTAGGGGCACTGAAGGCAGCTGCTCACAGGGCACCTCGGGACCCTGCAAAGGGCTGGGCTGGGCTAGATGCCAGCCCTGTGGGGCAGGGCCCCCCTGAATCCCTGCTTGCTCCCCAGAGCCCCGTGCTTGCCTGCCCACAGGGTAGGGGCACAGTTGTGTGTGGCATCCACCCGAAACTGCCCCCTGTTGCTGTTGCCCAGTGCTGCCTGGCACTTGAGGGGTGCAGGAGGTTGGCAGGGTCAGGAGCAGAAATCTGAGACAGATGTCATCTCCCAAAGATACGGATATGCTTCTCTCCACATTTCCACTATCTGGTTTTCTGCTTACAGCCATGCAAGAGCTGCAGCCCACCATGGGACCCCCACACCCTGCTACCCTGGGCAGCCCACCAAGGGACCCCCTGCCCATGAGTATCCAGCATCTGTCTGCGGGCACCCACAGCCCCTCCTGTTCCACTTCTGGTTGACCCAGAAAACAACAAAGTGGAAATCGGAAGCCACAGAAGTCAGAAGAGCACAGTGTGTCTGTCCAGCTGTCACCTCACCAGGGCTGGGCCAGGGGAGGGATGTCCCCCTCTGCCGACTCTGTCCTGCTGGGCACCCAGCAGCTTGCAGGGTAGCAGAGGTGGGGTTTGGTGACTTCAGGGCCACAGGGAAGAAAACTGGAAAGAAAACTTGTGGCATTGAGAGTTGTTTATATCAAGGGAGTTGATGGCACGGAGTAGAGGAGTAAAGAGCAAGGCACAGATGGAGCAGTCATGTCTTACCCTTGGTCCTGTCACTCAACCCCAATATCACCACTGATTCCAGGTGGGTGCTTCCTCTTGGGATGCCCGTGGCGCAGTGTGCCCACGGTGCAGGGTTTCTCCAGTGCAATGTGTGCAAGTTGCCCATGGGACTGGCTTTGCTTCAGGGTTGTGCAAGCCTCCTGAGGCTGTGAGCTCACTGGCTTCCTGTCACAGCAGGGAGGGAGTGAAAAACCACAGTGTCCCTCTGACTGCCTGGCGGCACTGAGATTGCTCTGAGAGCATCCGCTGTCCTGTGGCTCCTCACTGGCACAGTGACACCCACAGCTCAGGGTTGGGGGGCAGGAAATGGGTGCTGCTGGGAAGAGGAGGAGCAGATGCTGTCCTTCCTCCCTGGCCATGGGGTAATGGCCCCCCACCCAGGGCTGACCCCGACTCCTCCCACCCGGCCACAAATGTCACCACGGGGCCTCTGCTGCCAGGACATTGGCACTCAGCAGAAGGTGCTGGGGGGCATTGAGGATCACAGGGGAAGGCTGGGGAGCCCTGAGCCACCCACCACACCCCTGCCCAGCCCACACTACATGCACAGCCTCAGCAGCACTGTGCCACTTATTTCCAAAGCACCCTCTGGTCCTGCCAGCACCCTGACAAGGTGTTCAGTGTTGGGTCAGGGTGATAAGTCCTGTTTCACAAGAAAGGAAGTCATGTGGAGTTGCTTGAAGTCGCAGTGTGGCAACAGCAGGGTTGGGAGGAGAGTGGGGGCTCCTGTCCTTGCTCCACATCCTGTGTGTGGGTGGGTGCCTCACACATCTCCCACCCCTGCCTGCATTCATCCTAAGGGTCCTGGCACACACTAGGAGTTGAACCAGCTCTGCAGGTCAGGATAGAGGTGGCCGTGGGGCAGGCAGGGGTAGGCCATGCAGATGGCACAGATCCGCTCCCTCCAGTCTGTGTAAAGCTTCACACTGAACCTCCTCTGCCAGGCAAAGAACTGCTGGTAGCGGCTGGAGTTCATGGTCTTCAGGAAGGTGGCCAGCTCCTCCAGGGAGCCAAAGTCGTTGACATGGATGAAGGAGTCTGCAGGAACAAATTGCTCATAGTTGGCCCTGGGTGGCCCCAGCACTACAGGCACGGTGCCAGCCAGCAGTGAGTTCCTCCAGAGTTTCTCTGTGATGTAGTCCCGGTGGATGGAGTTCTCGAAGGCCAGGTAGAACTTGGACTTGGATATTGTTGGCAAGAGGCAGTCCTTGCAGAGGGGCTTGTTGTTTGCTTTCCCATATATATTCACATGGAGGTACCTGGAGAGGTTTCTGTAGACTTCAGCTCTTTTCTGAGTCCTGTGGTAGTTGCTGATAACCCAGGACACCAAGTTGGTCTTTGCAGGGATGTTTACAGTGGCTGACCGGTTGGGCACAAGCTTGCCATAGGGGATGAAGATGTCTGAATCCTGTCTGTAGGTCATAACCCAGTTGAAGGTCTGGTTCCATGCTGCAAGAGCTCTAGTGTTGGAGGGGGACTCCAGGGAGACCCACACCCAGTTCTGCCCTGGCAGCTTCTCCTTGGGCAGTTTGTCCCGGCCAGGCTGGAGCCTGGAGTGCGGGAACACCACCACATTGGCCTGGCGCAGGAGCTGCCGCTCTGTGGTGAGCTGGCAGCCTGTGATGCCGTACAGCTCATGGCACACATCTCTGCTGACATTTGGGACATGTTTGGAGGGCCATTCCCACACCAGGATCACCAGTGTCTCCCTGTGTTTAGAGTCTTCTCCAGAGCCCTTGGAGGGGTTGTGGAAGAACCTCAGGTTCCAGAGGGTGGCTACAAACACCCCGGCAGTGACCAAGGCCTTCACAACAGGCCTGCCCCATGGTGACCATCGCAGCGGCAATGTCCAGGGCATGCTGGTGGGTTGGCTGTCACCTCGTCAGGTGACAGAGCCAACACCTGTGAGAGAGGAGAGGCCACCAAGGGCCATCAGCTCGGCTTGCCAGGGGCGAGGGGTGATGGGGAGGCACTGTGGACAGAGGGGCCAGAGAAAGGGCTTCTTCATGAAGCCTGGGCCTCAGCATCACCCCAGGACCC
This sequence comes from Melanocharis versteri, assembly GCA_013397845.1. Classification (NCBI taxonomy): domain Eukaryota; kingdom Metazoa; phylum Chordata; class Aves; order Passeriformes; family Melanocharitidae; genus Melanocharis; species Melanocharis versteri. Next base: position 456,139 of record VZTG01006295.1, read on the forward strand.
TCTGCTTCCCTGTGCCACAGAGTTCTCCATGCACCTGGTGTCACCCCAGGGTAGCCTTTGTTCATGCTCCTGCAGTCCCTGGTGACCTTTGGGGGAGCACAGATGCTGCTGGGAGGTGCAGAGCTGAGGGGAAGTAGCCACCTGTGCCCCTCTGCTCCACCTGGCTGGCCCCACTACAGACAGTCCTTGCTTGCTCTGTGCCTCAGTTTCCCTACCTGACACACATCCACAGTCTCAGTCCTCACTTCTTGCTTTGCCCATAATAGGTCAAACCTGACATCCAGCCAGCCTTGCCACTGCTGTGCAGCAAAGGACTAGAGGGAACATCCCAGTCCCACCTGAATAGCCCCATGGTGAGGCCTTAGCTGCAAAATGGAGTGACTGACTCTGAAGTCCAAAACTCTGACGAGGGTCGAGTTTGGGAGTGTCCTGCCCAAGAAGTGCCCGCTCCCCCCAGCATTATCCTGTGACAATGGCAAGGCAATTCCCAGGCTCGAGGTGCCCACCCCTGGTCAGGGTGCACTCCCCAGTCTCTAAGGGCATCAGGAGCCCCAGCAGGCTGGGAGCTCATAGCCTCAGTGCTCCAAACACTGACATCTTATACTTAGGATGTCCCAGATGGCCATTGCTCCACTGTGTGGGCACAGAGGGGAGGGAGGACAGGGAGAGCAGGGAGGACAGTGCAGCACTTGGGGCTGCCACTGGTGGGGCTCAGCTTGCAGGCACATGGGCCCCCCAGCTGTGGGATGCTCACCCTGCCAGGGTGCCCATCTGCCTGCCTCAGGCCTCTGTCAGGAGTGCTGTGGTTTAACCAGCAGCACTGCTGGGAGCAGAGCAGTGGTGGAGGTGGAGAGGGGGATGGTTGGCTGCACTGGGGACCAGCCACCAGCTTAAGCCCCCCCTGGAGAGCTGGTCCCACTGCAGGGCTCAGAGCATTCAGCACCAAAGGTGGTTTTCCCTTTTGTGGAAACCTCTGGAAACATGCAGGCTGCCTGAGCCCCGCTGCCAGCTGGGGCTGAGCCAGTGCCTCCAGTATTGGACTCTCCTGGAAAGCAGTGCCCTACTTTGCCACGCACCCCAGCACTGCAGCTTGGCTGCAAAAAATCCCTTCCCCACCTTGGCCCACTCCATCTGTCCTGCTAAAATACATGAGCTAAGTTTAGGCTCCAGACAAATCTGACATGGGAAGCAGAAAGGGCTGGGAAAGCTTTGCTAGTTCCCTGCACTGCACATCAGTGCTGCAGGTCCCTGTCCCCAGCAGTGGGAATGTTGCTCCTGTCTTGGGGATGTTGTCCCCATTTTGGGGATGTTCTGAAAAAGAAACCCTTGCTCTATCAGTGGCAGGGGCCACCCCATTTCTCAGCCCCTCTCCCCTCGGTGGTCAGTAATGTTGAACTCAGACTTACCGTGATGGAGGTGTGTGAGGTGCCAGGTGCGTCTGCCCGGGTGCTGCTGGTCTGGGCTGGGGCACTCGAGGGCTTCCTCTTTTTTTCAGTTTTGCCTTGTCCCAGCCCCACAACAGGTCCTTCCTGCCCCACGTGGCAGCTGGCACACCCCGCTCCCAGCACTTCCCCTGCACTGCACTGGGGGGTGGGTACCCTGAGACTGGGTGGGTGCCCCACAGTTGGGTGAGTACCTTCTGGCCAAATGGGCACCCCATGGTGGGTGTGTGGCCTAGAACAAGGTGGGTGCCCCGTGGCTGGGTAGGTGCTCTCAGCCTTAACGAGGTGCCACCCATCTGCCACCCACAGCTTGGTTGCAAACAGGATACCAACTCCCACTGACTCATCCTGAAACCATCAACTAACAGCCCCAAAGTGCCACCGAGCCCCAGGCACTGTCCTGTCCGGGATGTTTCCTGCCAAAAGGGGAAGCAGGCACATGTGAGCCTCAGCAGTGTGTGCACAGAGAACTGCCTCCTCTGCCCCTGCTCCCAGTCCAGCTCAGTTGTGTCCTTTGCTGGCATTGCTGTTCAGGATCCAAGTCTCTGTGAAAGCCCTGGCAGGCAAAATGAGGTGGGGAAACTGAGGCAGATGCAAGGAGGGGAGCATCAAGGCATGCAGCGCTGTCCCTGAAGCTGGCAAGGGTATGCCCTATGCCTTGGCACACACAGAGCTGGGAACACGGCTCCAAACTGCTCCCTGGGGTTTCTCAAGCTGCTCCAATGCCCCTGGGATCTGCATCCTCATTCCTGCTGGCTGCCAGCCTCTTGGGATCCCTGTTGGGCACAATGCCATGCCACCATGCCAGGGTGTAGCAGGGCTCTGTGGTTTCAGTGGCACCCCAGGAGCCCTCAGAGGCCAACTGCAAGCCCAAGGAAGGGTGTTCCTTCTTCCGCAGCCATGTCCGTTTCCTGTCATCTTTTCTCACTCCTTTTCTTCATTTCTTTCCCTGCATGATTGAGAGCCCAGATATCACAGTCCATGGGTACCATTCCCAGCCTTGTCTGCCCTAGCCCTGCTGGCTGTGGGCAGTAGTCCCTGCCTGGCTGGAGCATTCAGCATCATCCTGCTGCTGTCCCATAGCTTGAGGACCCAGGGCCACATGGGCTGGGGCCATTCCTCTCCATGGAGGACAGCACTAGGGACAGCATTTCCATAGGGTGTTCAGGATGGCTGGTAGAGCAGCAGCGAGCTTTCCCCTGGCACTTAATAGCTGTCATGTATGGGTGCTGCCCCAGGACACCCTGGGTGCAGGGACAATGCTCTGGGAGGACTTGCAGCCAGTGTATCCAAACACCCTGACCCTGTGGCCCAAGGGACATGGCTCTGAGCCAGGCAGGGAGCCAGGGCCAGTGCTGCTTGGGTGGGCTGGGCAGAGATCAAGGCCAGGGGCCAGGCCATGAGACCATCGGGAATGCTGGACAGCACCAGCATAGGGCGGGGAGATGTATGTGTGTGGGTACTGCCACCTGCAGATGACTTCACACAGAGAGAGAAGCCTGGTCACCCCGGAAGGAAGTGCCCTGAGAGGTACTCAGGGCTCCATGTTCCCAAGTCTTCAGGACCCCTGGTCCATGGAGGAGATGGGCCACAAGATCGTTGGAGCTTCTAGCCCATGGAGGGGTTGGGCCACTGGGTCTGCTTCAGGGCCTGGGCCCTTGGAGAAGATTTGGCACCATGTCCCTGAGGCTGTGCTGCCCTGTGGTACACTGCTGGGTCTGTCCCTTGCTGGCTTCTCGGGGTTTCTGTGGCCATGCCAAACAGAAGAGCAGCCGTGAAGCTCCCCAAGACCCACCCAAGGGGCAGCAGGAATGAAGGAGCAGGAGACCCAGGTCAGGGCTTTGACCCACCCACAGGTCACTCCACTGTGCCCCTCCAAGCTGGGGACACACTCTGCTGCAGGGCAGAGGTTTTGAGGTGCTCCTTGTGTGGGCTGTGGGCAAACCACGCACAATTCTTTGCAGGGAGCCCAGGGTGACTGCATCCTTCCTTCCCCAGGGACCTGGTAAAAGCTCAGCTACCCCCAATTCTGGGCAGCTCTGCTGCCTGTAGCCCTGCCCGTGCACCCAGCAACCCTCCCAAACCAGTCACCCTCCCTAGAGCATGGAGCTGGGCACACAGTGCCTCTCCACCACCACATCATCAGGCATCCTTTGTCCTCCTGGACCTCAGCACAGTGTTTTGCCCAGAAGTTTGGGGAATAATGCTGCTTTGTGTTGGACAAGGGGAGCTTTTGTTAGCCCCGGGCGCTGCCAAAGGACCTGCCCTGAACACAGGCACCCTTAGCAGCACCACTGGGGCTGGGGCAGCCAGAGAGGGATTCACCACTCCCAGCTATACTTGGCCCAGGAAGCAGGATAGAGAGCAAGATGGTTACAGAGAGCTGGAGGAAAGGAGAGGGAAGGAGGCGAGATGGCTGCAAGAGCAGGAAGAGGGAGGGACAGGTGGGAAATGGAGAGAACCAGAAGGACAGGAAAAGGGAGGGAAAGAAGGATGGGGAAATGGATGGAACCAAGGACAGATGGAAGGAAGAAAAGATGGCAGGAAGGAGGAAAAGAAGGAAGAAAGGATGGAAGGAAGGATGGAAGAAAGGATAGATGGATGGATGGGTGGATGGATGGATGAAAGGAAATATGGATGGGAGGAAGGATGGAAGAATGGCAGGAAAAAAGGATGGATAGAAGGATGGATAGAAAGAAGACTGGATGGGATGAAGGAGGAGAGCTGGCCTGGTTCAGTCCTTACTGCTGCTGAGGGCATCCAGCCCTGGGTTCAGAGCTGACAGGGGACAGATGTGGCAGCAGGTTGGTCCCTCCAAAAACACCCGTGGACGCCCCAGCACATGCCCGTGGGAGAGGTCAGGCAGAAGCCAAATGGGCAGCATTCAAGTGCAGGGACAGCCGTGGCACCCTGGTACACAGACCCCGCAGCCACGGGCTACTTCGTCCTGTCCGGGGGGTGCACCAGGGGCAGAGGCGCGGAGGTGATCCGTGTATGGCTGAGGGGCGAGAGGGCGGCGGCTCGAAGGGAGCGAGGCTTCCCCGGTCCCTGGGGCAGCAGCCCGGCTCCGGACAGCCAGCACTGGGTCCACTGCTGCCGGGATAAGCTGGACCCGGGCCGCGCTGTGCCGGGGCCGCCGTGCGGGCGGAGCGGGCGGGTCCGGCGGTGCCTTTAAGAGGCGGCCGCCGCGGGCCGGGGGCGCTGCTGGTGCTGCGCAGGGTCGGGGTGGGTGCGGCGGAGCCAGGCCCGGGCCGAGGCCGCTCCGCTTCCTCGCAACCCACGGCAAGCAGTAGCTGGCGGCTGGGAGGGGATGGCGGTGGGCAGCGGGTGACCGCGAAGCTGAGCGCGGCGCGGCCCTTCGGCGTGGCGGGCCCGACCCGACCATGGGGTTCCTGCATCAGCTCCATCTTCTGCTCTGGAAGAACGTGACACTGAAGCGGCGCAGCCCGGTGAGCGGGGGTGGGGGGGCCCTGCAGCCCCGAGGGGCGAGGCCGGGCCTCGCGCGGAAGTGGTGCCGAAGGGTCCCCCCAGTCCCTCGGCCCGGGGGTGTCCACTTGCCTCGGGCCGCCCGTGCACGAATCCTCCGGCCCGGCGCGCTCCCGGGCCCCTGTGCGGCCGCAACAGTTGGGGCTCTCCCGCTTCGCTGTCACGTCCGTGGGGCCGCCCGGACCCGGGGGCCGCAGGAGGAGCCCCGGACCGGGGCTGTATGTCGGCCCCCCCCAGGTGGGATCGCTCCCCGAGCCCCGATACCCGCCGGGTATAAATAGGTTCTCAGCCTATATGTGGGTCGGGGCCACCTGTCTTCCCTGGGCTGGAGAAGAGCTGCGCTTCGTGGGGTTGAGGGCCGAGGCGCTGGCGTGTGTTCCTCCCGGGCTGGCAGAAGGGGCAAGATGGCATCGACCGTGCTGGGGCCTCGGGGCCGCTGTCACCCTGTCGCAGGCTCCCTGTGTGGGGTCACCCATCAGCCTCCCGAGGGAGCCGTGGGCCGAGCGACCCCGCGGCCGTGGGCAGGGGGTGGGTGCGCGGCCCGAGGGAGCCGGTTATTTTTAGCGGCTGGGGGAGGGGAGCGAGCTGCTGGTCGCAAGCTGGCATCGCTTTTCTCTTCCACTCCCAAATATCCCGCAGGCCCGATCCTGCTGTTCCTCACCGGCAGCTGCCAGCACCAGCCCCCGTGTCCCGGTAGCTGGAGCAGCAGAGGCCCCTGTGACAGGAGCAGGGCCGAGCCTGGCTCTGCGGGCAGGTTTCCCTGCATTTGGTGCCCCCAAAATGGATGAGGGGGATGATGCTCTTTGGCTGAGTCATCTCCCCTCTTTACCCTGAGCAGAGCTGCTTATCCACGACAGTGGCTGCCCCGGATCCCCGCCCGCAAGGATTAGTGGCCTGGCAAAGCTGGGCCCTCATACAAACCAGCTGACCCGGCCCTGGCTGCCATGGCCATTGGGTTACAGAGCAGGTGTGCATACAGCTTTTGGGGACCCATTTCTCCGTGACCCTCCCCACCAGCCCCGTGAGCAGCATGGGGGTGCAGCGCAGGAAGCTGTGGCCAGAGGAGGAGCATGAGGAGCCCAGGCCCCATCACCTCCGTGTGTATGGACTGTTGCTGGAGTGCCACTGCTGCAGGCAGGGTGGCAGGGTATGGAGCAGCCCCTCCTTGCCCACCCAGCGATGCCGTGGGTGCATGGGGTATGCAGGGGACCAGCTGTGTGCCAGGACGAGAGCTGGTCCCAGTGCCGCGGGTGCTCGTGGATGGATTTGGTGCAGTCCCTGGGACAGCTGTGCCCTGAGGATGCGTGTGCCCTGTGTATGTCACCTCCTTCCATGTGCTACTGTTGTGTGTGAATCCCAGAGTCACTTGATGTCCCTGGTCTGCGCAGGGGCTATCATCCTGCCTACTCCCTGCAGAGCTGTGCTCTCTCTGAGCGGTGCTGGGCCGACCTGCCTGTGCTGGCAGGGCAGAGCCAGGCCTTGTGTGGCGGCTGCGCCTGGCATTCAACAGTGGATTCCCCAGTGCAGGTCTGCCCTGGCAGCGGCTGCAGATGGATATTTCACTGAGAGAAACCAGCTCCCACTGGGGTGATCTTACTGCAGCAGCCAGTGGCTGGGGGACTGGAGCAGGGAAGGGGTGATCTACTACTAGCCCATTCTCCTGCTGGGTGCTCACCCAGGGGCAGGCAGAGTTGGGGGTTGCTGGGCTTCTCCCAGCCTCAGAGGGGGAGTGTGGGCACCAGCAGCTGCCTTTTGGCACAGCCTGGTGCTGCAGGTGCTCCCCTGGGGTCAGTCCTTGCCACCATGAGCTCCCCTCCTGGCAATAGGTGGAGCAGCAAACCCAGTGCTGCAGGATGGGGTGGGAAGCAGAGACCCCAGGTTTGACTGAGAGCTCTGGGCTGGGACTTGAGAGCCGGAGCAGTTCTGTGTTCTGCCCATGAATGTTGGTGGCCTGAGGGCATCCCCATTGTCCCTGGCAGCCAGAGCTGTTCAGGAGCAGGATTGTAGTAGGGTACAGCCATGGTTTTGGGACAGGCTTTATTCACAGGCACTTGGTGAGGGCTTGGCCAGGCCACTTATGGGTGAGTGGTGGGTGCAGGGAGACCTGCAGCATGGCCAGGGGGATGGCCAGGCACTGTCCCGTGGCACCTCTATAAGGCCTTGTTCCCAGCCCATGGTGGCTTTGGACCTTGTCTAGTGTAGCTGAGCTGTTCCGGGGGCTGCTCTGGGGTTTGGCCCCAGTTTTATTCTTTCCAGAGCAGAAATTCAGGCAGGAACCCTGGGATGATGGAGGTCTGAGCAGAACAGCATCAATGGCTCTTGGTGGAGGGAAGCCTGGGGTGCCCATGGCAGCCCTGGGGATTGCTGGCTGTGCATTGAGTCTGCTGGGACATGAATTGTTGAAGGATAGGCTCTCCCATACCTTTGGTGTCTGTTTTAAACCTGTGTTGGATGTAAGATTAGCAGGTGCTCTCTCAAAAGTCACAGGCACAGGCACAGTTCAGGGTGTTCACCCGCCTGCCCTGGGGCTGTTTGCGCCCATTCGTTTGGGATGGGCAGGCAGCCACAGCTGGAGCTCCCAGTGATGGAAGTGTGCTGCCAGTTTGCTTGGTCCTGGGGAAGGGTTGGTGGGCAGGTGAAGGCTCTTTTGGGGGAATGGTGGGAGCAGTTCTGTGCTGTTTTGGTGCTGCATCACATTGGTGGGGCTCCCTGTGGCATGGGCCCTGGGATGACGGAAGGGGTCTAGGGAGAGCTGACAGCAGCATGGCTGTTCTGCTCTGTGCAGGATCTGTGCCTTCTGCACTTTGTCCTGAAGATGGAAAACTCTGCACACAGGAGCTGGCAGATCTTTCTCTTGCCGCTGGCTGGTGGCAGAGACCTGGGGGAAAACTGATGCTCCCAGAAGAAGAAAGGCTGAAATTTGGGGTGCTGGGGGGCTGTAACAGTGCCTCTCCTGGTGCAGTGTCCCTAGGACCCTGTGCCTGTGGCCCTCCTAGCTCCTGCTGCCAGGGCTGGGAGGATGCTGGTACCAGATCCTGCAGCAGGAATCGGTTGGGTATTGCCCTGGCTCTGGGTGCTCTCTGCCTCCTCGTTGTTTGCAGCCGGTATGGGGAGGGGAAGCAGGGGTTTGGCAGGGGTGTGCTGGCCCAGCAGTGTCTCTGTGAGTCCCTGTTGGTAGGGCAGCCGGGGGGCATCTGTTGCAGCCACCTTCCTCCACACTGGCTGCTGGCATGACCCTGTGCTCGGGTCAGGCATCTTGTGCCAGTGGGAGGGTTGCCATGTCCCGGTGCTGTGTGGTCCTTGCACAGGGCACTGATGATGATGTGCTCCCTTGGCCCAGCACACAGATGCCTGGCTGACGCTTGCAGGAATGGGGAGAACCGTGGTGGGTGTTCCTGGGTCCTCAGGACAGTTGTTGACAAACCCCAGCAGGGATTTCTTCCTCCTCCAGCCTCCCCAAGGCAGGACCCCAGGCTGCCATGCCAGGGCTGTCAGGGGTGGGGCTGTGCCCATGCTAGAGGCAGGGGGTAGTGGGACAGGAGGCAATGGACATAACTGGAAGTGACCAGAGGCAGAGGTGAGGGCAGCCAGGCCTTGGCAGGATGGGAGTTGGCAGCCCCTGGACTTGGCCTTGTCTGTCCTCATGGGGCAGGTGACCTTGAGGAAGTCTCTCAGGTGCACACCTGGGTGGTGACCATCAGTGGGTGTCCATGGTCAGGTCCCCACTGGAGCTGGGCGGCTTGGCACAGCCTCATGCATTTTGGGGCCTATTTTGCCCCAGAGCTCTCATGCTCATCTTTCCCAGTGACCATGGCTTTACCTGCTTGTGCTTTCTGGCTGTGGGCGAAAGTGGGCATTTAACAGTGATAAAAGTCTGGAGCTGTGAAAATTTAAAGGTATTTCTGCAGCCTTAAAATGCTGTTGGAAAAACTGGATTCTGCAGGAGCTGAGAGCCCTACCCCTCAGGGCTCCTGCAGGCCAGCACCTGTTGCCAGTTCCTGCAGGCACTGCGGGCAGCACGGGGATGGGCAGGCAGGCTGGCATGGAGTAGGCAGCAGCTCCTTCCTCCCATGAGGAGCACAGGCAGACCCTCCCCTGTCCTCTGGGATTTTGGGTGCTGTGTGTGATGCTGGTTTGCCTGTGTTGGAGCCAATAAACCCCCTTGCAGGTGCCAGGCTATGGGAGAGGAGGGCTGACATGGCAGGTTTGGGGTGCAGGGGTGTCGCTGGAGTTGCCAGCTTGAGAGTCTTAGTATGGGGGTGCCCAGCCCCTGACTGCCCCTCTCCCACACAACTGGCTGGAGGCTGTGGCTGTGGGCGTCAGGCATTGCTGGGGGCAGGCAGGAGGGAATTGAGCGGACTTTTGGGTGACAGCAATGGACAGGAAGAGCTGCCTCTACCTGGCCTGGCTGTCCCCATGAGGACTGCCCCTGGGCTACTGGGACGTGAGTGCTGCCACATCCTGGGGACACCAGTGGAGTTGTGCAGTTGTCTATGACCCAACACCCATGTCTGTGCTGACCCTGGCTCCAGCACATCTCCCAGCTGTCCCAGTGCTGGCTGGAGGGTGGGCATGGGGGCACCATTGTGCTGGGCTGGGCTGTTTGCTCTGTTTGCACCATGGTCTGGCTTTTTGACCTGGCTGTGAGGGAGCTGTGTGTCACAGCAGGCACTGCTGCCTCCTGCTTGGCCTCCTCACAGCCTCTTGCTCCCATCTGACAGTGTGGCAGAGGATGGGCACAGGCGTTCACTGTCCCAATGCTCCAGGAGAGACATGTCCCCCTGCCAGGGGCCAGCACCCTGCTGTGGCACCCACCCAGCTCTGCCTCCCTGCTGGGGGACCAGGGCAGGATCCCACCACCCCTGCCTTCAGCCAAGGGCAGGGCCAAACGTGGGACAAGTTCCCTCCCTGTCTGTAGGGTGGCAGGTAGACACCCAGCACTTGTGCAAACCTGGACGGCACTGGCTCACATCCAACCAGGTTGAAATGGACATGTGGCAGGGGATGTGGAAGGAGTGAATGCCACCACCCAGGAGCTGTCTCTGGCCCCCACAGCCACTTCAACCTGGTACAAGGGCTCCTGGGACCAGTGTCCCACCCTTGGTCCTGCACCTGTGCCCTTGTCAAGAGAGGAGGGAGGCAGGGGATGGGTGAGAGGGCAGGGCAGACTAGCTGGTGTAATCGTGGCCAGCTGCTGGCAGGGACCAGCCCTTCTCTTCTCCTCTCCTTGGCCCTCTTCTACCTTCTGGTGAGCATTTCCTTCTCAGCTGCTTGCATCCTGGCCTTTCCTCCTTGCTTCCTCACATAATCCCAAAATGTCCCCCAGTGTCTTGCACCTGCAGGCAGGGACCCCACCATCCTCAGGCTGTGCTAGTGTCCCTGCGGGGTGTCTCTCTGGAAGTCTGAGGCTCCCTTGGGCCCCGCTGCATGCCAGTGCCCCACTGTGGGTGTGGAGCAGCCCTGGCCTCTCCACCTCTGGGAAGTTCCCATGGAGGCAGCCCTGGGGACCAGCGGGGCAAGGTCAGTCCTAGAGGTGCAGCCTGGTAAACAGCCATCTGCTGCCATGTCTGCCCATCACCATGTCACTCTGGGTGCCAAAGGTGTGGGGCAGCCTGCTGTGACACTGGGGTATGTGGCAGTGCAGAAGGGGCTGGGGACAAGGGACATCTCTGGGGATGGAGATGAGCAGAAGTCAATGACTCCTGTCGAAAAAATCGATAACAACAAGCAGGTTCCAACAAGCTGTTGCCACCAAGGACAGTCCCCACACGAGCCTGGTACAGCCCAGCATGGGTGTGTGGGGATGGTCCCCTCAGTGCCCGGGCACAGAGGCTCCGTTGTGTGCCTGGTAAACAGGCAGGGGGCGGGGCAGGAGCCACGGGACAGCAGTGTTTGTCAGGGTGTCCCCTGCTATCCTGTCTTGTGCAGGAACAGTGACGCCAGGGACTGTCCCTGGGACTGGTGTTATCAGAAAGATGAGGATTCTCAGGCGCTGCTCCTGGGGCATTTTCCGTCTCCTCCAGCCCTTCTTCCTCTCCAAAACCAGGAACTGTGGCGTAGCATGGGTAGCACCCATGGGTGCAGTTGTGCTCATCCTACAGCAGTAGCACTGTGGCCATTTGCTGGCAGGGACCTGGGTGCAGGGCTGCCTCTGCTCACTGCCATTTGGGACTGCTCTGACTTTCTTGACAGAATGTTGCCAGCCCCTGGGTGGGGCAGCATGGAGGTGATGTTGGAGACAGGAGGGCCTGACCCTGTCACCTGTTGGCAGCTGCATCCTTCATGTTAAAGTCCGTTCTTGCCACCCCATGGCCTTGCCCATTGGCACTGGTCACTGGTGGGAGGCTGGTGTGGTGGTGTAGCAAGCACTTTCCCAGCAGTGGACCTGGGCCCTGCCCTGCCTGTGGTGGCAGCAGGTTTCAGGGTCGCGGCAGCTGCCTTGGGTCTGATCTGGCCCTGGAGCGAGCCAGAGTTGGTGCCTCAGTTGCTGAACCTGCAGTGGTTCCCTGTCGCTGGGCAGTGGGGCTGTGACGGTGTCCAGGCACTCCGGTGCAAAGTGGCAGCAGCTGTGCTGGCACTGTGCCAGGAGCTTGCTCCTGCTGGTGGCTGGAGATGCTGATGCCTGTCCCTAGGGCCTCTGGGCACAGAGCCTAGCTTGGACTTCTGAGCTGCTGTGGCCAGGAATTCCTGGGGATTTGCTGTTATTTACCATATGCTGCCAGTGGGAATTCCTTGCAGCCAGAGCCTTTTGGGAGGGCACGGAAGGGGTGCCAGGATGGCCCAGTTGCACCTGGAGCTGGTGCCAGGGCCTGGCTGAACTGAAGGTCTACCCTCTGCTATTAGACTCAGCTATTGAACCTGGTGAGATCCAGCAGTGGTGCAGGTGACAAGGGGACATGGTGCTGTTCCAGCTCTGAGGACACTAGCCTTCAGGACTTGAGGTCTTCTCCCTGGGCAACCCCAGCTATGGTGGACCATCGAGACTGAGCTCAAGCCCCAGCACCCCATTCACACTGCTGGAGGAGGAATCCATCCCCTCTGTGTACCCTGCCCTGTCCTGCAGTGCTCTGGACAGGGTGGTGCAGGCAGGAGGTTGTGGGATGCCCAGGAACCTGTTTGCTGCTGGCTGAGCTGTGACAGAGCCACCGGCCATCTGCAATATGTGGACACAGTGCTGCACTGCACCAGTGCCTGAGGACCCCTGTACTGCCTGTGCTTCTCCCTGCTGGCTGGGTTCTGTCCCTAAGCATCCTGTTCCCTCTGCTCTGTGTCATCCCCAGTGGGTGCTGGCCTTCGAGATCTTCATCCCCCTGGTGCTCTTCTTCATCCTCCTGGGGCTGCGGCAGAAGAAGCCAACCATCCCTGTGAAGGAAGGTGAGTCCCAGCAAGGAGGTTCTTGGGGGCACCCTGAGGCTCTGTGGAGGTGCTCCAGCCTGGGGGCAGGAGAGACCTAGAGAGGCCTTTTGGGGGACATTGCACTGGGCAGAGGCTACAACCAAGGGCTGGTGGGGCAGATGTGATGGGTGGAAGTAGCAGAGTCTGTCCCAGCCCGGGGGGGCTCCCCTGGGGGTGGCAGCACCAACCAGCCTGTGCCTGTCATCGGCGCCGATGTTTTGCTTGGGGAAGGGCGAGCTGGATGGTGCTGGAACAGCCGCAGTCCCCTCAAGTAGTCAAGGGTCAGCTGGAGTGGCTCTGGGAAGGGCTCCCCAGCAGGGGGGAAAGTGACCTACAGGAAGCCCTACGCCTGGCCCTGGGTGGCTCAGAGGCCTGGCAGGATGATAAATTGATGGGACTGGAGCTGAGGGCTCTGGGAGAATTCCAGCTGGAGCTTTGGCCTGGGCTCTGGTTGCCTACAGGCTGTGCTGCTGGGAGGAGGCAGCGGAGTGGAGCTGCCAGCTCTCAAGGGCCCGTGAATGCCCACCTTGATGGGTGCCCTGGCACAGGTGGCACAGCAGGGCGAGGGGAAATGCTGGGCACTGGTGGTGACCCCACGTAACGATGGTTTGAGCCTGTGTTTCAGTGTGTGCCAGCGAGGGAGAGCCCAGCTGCCAGCGCGGTCCGGCTGCGGCAGGCACTGCCCGGGCTCTTGCCCTGGCGCTGACATGCACTCTATGTTGTGTGGTTTTTGGTTTGGTTTTCGTTCTTTTTTGCTCATGTTTTCTTTTTCCTTCCCGCCATCTCCCCTCCCTGCCTGCCCTTCATGCCTCAACTGCATGCGCCAGTCTGTAAGTTGGTGGGACGAGTGGGCACCTCCCCCCATTCCCTTGCCAGTGCCGGCCTTGTAGTCTGGGGAGGAAAAGCCTCATTTAGATCAACTCATTCTGACCTAATCCATGCCTCTGTAAACCCCTTGCCTTCCTCCACAGCTGGTGAAGATGAGCTTGGGCAGCACAGTATGGCCCCTGCCTGCTCCTCTCTGGGGACTGACCAGCCATGGTGGTGTACCCCCTTGGTTGATGGTGCTGGGTTCCCAGGTGCTGGGGCCACTGGTGACTGTGTCCCAGGCCTCCTGGGCTGCATAGGGCTCTCCAGGCAAGGTGGAGGCTTGTCTTACCTCTTCTTCTTGCCTCCCTCCTGGAGCAAAGTCTGCTGGGTCCTGTCACCCACGTGGTGGCCTGTGGTCACCCCATCTTGCCCAGTCACCAGGGGGTTGGGACTGGCTCCCACCCTGGCACCACCACCAGGTCCCTGTCTTGGCCCCTCATGGCTGGGACAAGCGAGGATTTGGCACTAGAGGAGCCTCAAGGCCAACAAGATGCCATGCACTGACTTTGTCACCAAACGGTGGCGTGGCACCCCAGCAGGCTGCTGGCCCATCCCATGCTGCACCTGTCCCTTGTTCCTGGCAGAAGCCCATCTTCACCAGTGCCTGCTGACTGTGGCCGTGCTAATAGCACTGACCTATCTCTAACCACAGGGTCATCAGCCGGGTGGCGTGAGCAGGGTCCCTGCCTGGCACTGCCAGGTGACAACCTGTGGTCTCCATTGGGCAGGGGCATTCTGGGCTTGCCCTGCCCTGGAGAAGGACACAGGAGGGTCCCAGCAGGGATGATGGCTCAGTGCCAGTGGAGGGGGGAAGGTTTGTCAGCTGTTTGCTGCTTCTTGTTTCTTCCATCTCGCCGCCTTGTGTCTCTATTTCCACCCACCTCCAGCCGCCGCACATTGGGGCAGCCGGGTTGGGGGGAGGCTGGGGGCTCTGGGAGCTGCAGGTGACAACTCTATTTTCCCTGTCCTATTTTTCCTCCTTTTCCTGTGGAGATCCACCACGGCCGCTGAGGCTACTAACAGGAGGGGCTGGGAGCCTGGAGGAGGTTGGTGGCCATCTTGGGGACAAGTGGCAGAAATTGGTGTCGTCGTGTGGCTCAAGGGAGCCATCATCCAGGGAAGAGTGGGTGGGGGCAGGAGGGCTGGACCCAAGGGTACTGGAGCTGCCTGCAGCCCCACAGAGTCACCAGCCAGGACAGCCCTGGTGGGAAAGCTGCTGACTTCTGACCATGGCCGCCAGCCTCCCATGGGCTCACAGACCCCAGCGCGTGCTTTTCTGAACTGAGTGTCTGTTTCTCTGGTGGCCCCTTCCCCCTCCCTGCCTCTTTGCCTCTCCTCCCCGCTGCCCGCACTTTCCTTGTCCTCTTCTGCACTCTTACTGGCTCCAGCTTTCTACACGGCGGCCCCGCTCACGTCAGCCGGGATCCTGCCGGTCATGCAGTCCCTGTGCCCTGACGGCCAGCGTGATGAGTTTGGCTTCCTGCAGTACTCCAACTCCACGTGAGTCCTGCCCTCACCATGCACTTCCTCTCCCACCCCTCATGCTCCTGCACAGAGCCTGCCCCTTTCCACGTTGGCACTGCCACCCTGGGGCTGAGGCAGAAGCTGGCATCCCCCAAAGTGCTTGGGTGCAGACCACTGTGTCCTTGGTGCAGGGGACACCTCAGTTTGTTCTGCTGTGGGCTCCCAGGTGTTCGGTGCTGGGAGGAGGATGGAGGTGGCCCTTGGAGACACCTTGGGGTGCTGGGGCTCTCCTCTGAACCCTGGCACACTGGATTTAGTGCACAGGCAAGGGCAGTGGTGCCTCGTTTCAGACAGGACTGCTGTCCCCTGCACCTGAGGGGCTCTTTCCCCCAGAGCTCTGGGGAAGGTGTCCCCATCCCTCTGTCCCTGAAGCCAGGGTGGTGCTGGGCTCTCGCAGGGTGACACAGATTCTGGAACACCTCAGCGAGGCAGTAGAGCAAAGCAGCCTCTTCGACCCGCAGCACCCAGGACTGGAGGAAGAGCTGGAATCGCTGCGCCGGCACCTGGAGGCCCTCAGCAGCCCTGAGCCCAGCTCCATGGAGACCCACTTCAGCAGCCGAGCAGGTGGGTTGTGCTCTGCCTGCCCCCACTGCCTGTGCAGGCAGGGACAGAGAGCGCCAGCTTGCCCAGCACCCAGTAAAGCAGTGGTGTGTGGCCGTGCTCTGCCATTGTCCTGCATTGCTGCATCAGGCAGGGCCGGCTCTGGGGCCATGCCATGTCCCTGATGCTGGTGGGCTGCTCTGACCTGCCACCTTGTTCCTTGGCAGGGTCTGGCTTCACACTGGCGTGGGCGGCCAGAGACCAGGGTGAGCTGCGGCGCTTTCTGATGCAGAACCTGTCCCTCCCCAACAGCACGGCTGAGCTGCTCCTGGGCTCCAGCATTGACCTGCGGGAGGTGGGTGACCTCTGGGCTTTGCAGGGGTCTGCGCTGCTCTGTGAATGGCACCCAGCTGGGATTTGTCCTACCCTGCCACCCCATGCCAGGGCCTTTATGGGCAAGCAGGTGCAGCACTGGTGCTCCACTCTTGGCACACCTGGCAGTCCTGCTCTCATCTCGGTGCAGGTGTACCGGCAGTTTTTTGATTCCTTTCCTTTGGTACCTGATGAGAGCCATGAACGAGACCTGTGGGATGGGTTTGGCCCCAGCAAGAAGATGACACAGCTGGAGGTGAGGAGCGGTGCTGCATGCAGGGGACATGGTAGGGTAGAGCCTGTCCTCTTGTCCCCTCCATATCCCACCCCAGGTGATCTGGGCATGTCTGTCCCAGTAGAGGGGCTGTGTCAGAACACTGTCAAGGGGCAGGGTGGCAGCAGGGATGACTGGGGTCCACCCTGGTGCTGCCACCAATTCCTCCAGTGTTATGAGACATGCCAGTGCCTATGTCTGGGTTTACCATTGCAGTGGGGGTTGGTGCTGCCTGGGTCGTGGCTGTGAAGGGAGCAGGGGAGATTGTTCCCCCCTTGTGTCTGGCATGTGGGGGACCCCTGCTCCCTGCATCTGCACATCCCTTTTCTTCCCCACTGCATGGAGACCATGGATGCTGTGGGGCTGTTCATGTATGCCTGGGGACACACAAGGAGGGGGGATCAGAGGGGAGCCCCCATCCCACCAGCCATCCCCATTCTTCATCTTGCAGAAGAGCCTCCCCAGTGGCTGGAGGAGCCTGCAGGAAGGGCTGGTTCACAGGGTGCTGCAGGACCCAGTGGCAGCCTCGCGCCGGCCGGCACTGCTCCACATGCTCTCCCAGGCTCTGGGCCTCACCAGCACTGCTGTGGCACCTGCCATCTCTGATAGCCCCCAGGCCTTCGTCACCGAGATGGAGGTGAGCACCTCGTGGGGCAACCTGGGCTGCTCCGCCAGAGTAGGCACTGCAGCGCTGTCCCTACAACTTCCTGCCCTGTAGAGTGTCCTCTTCACCGGGCCAATGCTGGAGCAGCTGACATGTGAGCAGAACCCAGGGGCACTGCGCCACCTCCTGAACGTGTCCCCCAGGCAGCAGCCGCTGCTGGCAGCATACCGGGCGCTGGCCTGCAATGGCAGCCGAGCCACCCGCCAGGAGCGCTTTGCCCAGCTGGCCTCCAAGCTCCAGGAGCAGCTGGACACCCCCAAGATCATCAGCAGGGTGAGAGCTGGGCACCTGGGGCAGGCTGGTGGCAGGGATGAGACTTGTGCAAGGTTTTCTGCTCAGCTGGCATTGTGTTTGGATGGGGAACAGTTACATGGCCTGGCTTCTCTGGTCACCCCCTTCTCTGACATGAGCACCCACCACCCAGCTGCATGGTAAGATCCCAGGTGATTTCCCCTCTAGCACTTACTTGGACACTGCCTGTTGGATGGGACTGGGTGTTCCCAACATCTTCCTAGGTGTCCCTGCCAGCTTCTCTCCCCAGGACTGGCAAGGCCCTTGGTGGCACAGCTCAAGCCTGACTCTGAGGTCCTATTCCTTGTCCCATCCAAGATCAATGTGTCCTTTGTAGGAACAGAGGACCACCATTCGTGTCTTGAGTGATATCTCATGTCCTCACACAAGTCCCTGCCTGCATTTGCCTCCATTCTCACTGCCTCATAGCCACAGATGCATAGCAATGAGTCCAGGGCCTTACCTGGGCACAGCTCCAACCTTTTAGCCAAGAAAGTGGAGTTGCTACTGCTTGGGGTACCCGTTGGTCCCTTCCCAATGGCAAGCAGGACGCTGTTGTTCCAGCAATGAGTAACTCCTTGTCCACTCATGCTCGCAGCTGAAGCTGGAGGAGGTGAACAGCACAGCCACCCAGCACCGCCTCCGTGCCCTCCTTGAGGACCTGGTGGAGATGGAGAAGGTTCTCCGGGACATGGACATCCTCTCGGCACTGGCTAAGCTGCTGCCCAGGGGAGCCTGTGCCAGCAAGGCCCCGCTGCCCACGGCCAACAGCACCAGCTGGGCCAGCGCCAATGCCACAGCTGGCAATGCCACAGCAGAGGAGGAGGAGGGTGCAGGGGAGGGCCCGTCTGGCATCGACAACCCCCAGGGGCAGTTCTCAGCATTCGTGCAGCTCTGGGCGGGGCTGCAGCCCATCCTCTGCGGCAACAACCGGTAGGAGTGCTGGGGGAGGGCTCCAGGTTCCCCCTGCACCGGCCAGGGGTGTCACCCCTTGCTGAGCAGGCAGGATGGGTGCTGTACCACAGCCTTGTGCTGCAGCCAAGGATGCTCCCTGTGTTGGGCAGCACCACGCAGGCACTGGAGTCAGTGTGAAGGCCTGTCATGGGCAGGGGTTGGGGCTGCCTGCAGCAAGGGGCGCTGAGCCTGAAGCAGAGCGGAAAGCCTGAGCTCCCTTTGCAGGACCATCGAGCCTGAGGCACTGAAGCAGGGCAACATGAGCTCGCTGGGCTTCACCAGCAAGGAGCAGCGGAACTTGGGCCTCCTTGTGCATCTGATGACCAGCAACCCCAAAATCCTGTATGCACCTGTGGGCACTGAAGTTGACAAGGTCATCCTGAAGGTGAGGATACGTAGACTGGGACTCCCGTCCTTCTTCTCCCACCAGTCCTGCTCTGCAGATGGGTTGTGCAGCAGGGAAGAGGTTGACTGCCAGACACAGGCAGCTTCCACAGCCAGTGGGAGGTGGGCAAGTATCTCTATGGCTGCTAGCCATCCCAGAGGGCAGGAAGCCCCTGCCTCTGCCTGCTGTATGACCTTCTGCCTGGCCCCCAGGCCAACGAGACCTTTGCCTTTGTGGGCAACGTTACCCACTATGCCAAGGCGTGGCTGAATATCTCCCCCGAGATCCGAGCCTACCTGGAGGAGGGCAGACTGCAGAGGCGCATCCGCTGGCTCCAGCAGGTAGGACAGTGTGGTGAGGATGAGCCTGCCTGGGATTTACTGCCCTGGCGGTGGAGAAGGGGTTGTCCTCCCCACAAATACCCTGTAACTTCTTCATGGGGTACTCCCTGGTATCCACCTTGCTCTTGTGGAGACTAGTCTGGATCCCTGCACAGTGTGCACACTGTCCTCCATCCCCAGGAGGAGCTTTGGGCCCTACCTGTGTCTATGGGGGGGGACAGTGACCTGAGAGGCAGGGCATACCCCAACTTCTCCCTCCCATGTTTTCCTCTCTGTCTCAGTTGACCGCTGACCTCCACAAGCACCCAGAGATCCTGAACGTCTCCGACAGTGATGTTCTCCACAACTTTATCAACGGCAACTTCTCCCTGCCCAATGCCAGCATCCTGCTCCAGCAGCTGGATGCCATTGACAATGCTGCCTGTGGCTGGGTCCGCTTCATGGCCAAGGTGAGGTGGAGCCCACCTGTGGGAAGGTTGAAACACCCACAGCCAGGCTCTGTTGGGCTGAAGAGGGTCAGATCCACTGAGACCTTCTAAGAGCATGGGACAGGACCACTGGGGGAGGTGGTGGCTCGTGCAGTGTCCAGAGCTTTGGGGTAGATGTCTAGGGTGGAGATGCTCACGCACTGTTGACTTCGGGGGCTGGGGTTGGCTTTGGGTGGCACATGCTGTGCTGTGTGCAGGCTCTGTGTGCTAGACCTGTCTGGGGCCTTGGGATCTCACTGGCCTGCTGGAGCATGTCCAGAGAAGGGCAGTGGAGCCAGGGAAGGTTCTGGAGCACAGGTCTGATGGGGAGGGACTGAGAGCTGGGGGAGCTCAGCCTGGAGAAAAGGAGGCTCAGGAGAGACCTTCTAAGTCTGTACAATTACCTAGAAGGATGTTGCAGCCAGGTGGCAGTTGGTCTTTTCCCCCAGGCAACAAGGGACAGAACAACAGGAAACAGCCTATAGTTGTAGCAGGGGAGGTTTAGATGGGATTTCAGGGAAAATTTCTTCACTGAAAGTGTGGTCAGCACTGGAACAGGCTGCCCACGGCAGTGGTACTACCCCTGGAAGTGTTCAAAAAGTGTGTGAATTTGACACCTGGGGACATGGTTTAGTGCTGGGCTTGATAGTGTTTGGGTTGATGGACTCAATGATCTTTGAGGGCTTTTCCAATCTTAGTGATTCTGTGATTCTCCTCCCACTAGGTCAGCGTGGACATCTTCAAAGGCTTCCCGGATGAAGAGAGCATTGTCAACTACACGCTGAACCAGGCCTATCAGGACAATGTCACAGTCTTTGCCAGTATGTCCCTGGGAACCAGCCCTTCTCAAGGGTCCCTGAAACTTTGCCCTTCTCTAGCTGTGCCCTGGAGCTACTAGCTTCAGGATGTGGGTCCCTTGGTGCACGTGTTGCGTGGATGAGGGGGCTGAGTAACTCATGGTGCCCATCCTCTACCCCATGCTGCTGTGCTGGCTCTCCCACTGACACAGCCTGCTGTCTGTGTGCCCTTGCATCCCATGGGGATCTCACATCCCCAGCCATACCACCCATCTCATCCATGGCATCCCTCACAGTGCCCTCCCCATCTGTGCCTGTTGCTGTGGGCTAGCTGATGTGGCTGGCCCCTCTGGACTCCCTGTCTCTTCTGTTGCCCACAGGCGTCATCTTCCAGACCAACAGGGATGGCTCATTGCCCCCCCATGTCATGTACAAGATCCGGCAGAATTCCAGCTTCACAGAGAAGACCAACGAGATCCGTCGGGCATACTGGCGGCCCGGCCCCAACACCGGTGGCCGCTTCTACTTCCTCTACGGCTTCGTCTGGATCCAGGGTAAGTGTCAACACCCTGCCACAGCTGCCTGCGGCCCTGGCCCCTGCGTGTTCAACCTAGCCTCTCCTCCTCTTCCACAGACATGATGGAGCGCGCCCTCATCAACACATTTGTTGGCCACGATGTGGTGGAGCCTGGCAACTATGTACAGATGTTCCCATACCCGTGCTATACCCGGGATGAGTGAGTAACACTCACCTACAGGACCTTCTTCCTTCTACTTTGGGCCAGGATACTTTAGCTGGGAAAAGGGAACAAGTTTGGGGACCTGAAAGAGATTGGTGACACTGGGAGTGATGAGCAACCAGTTAAGTCCAATTCCTTGGACTACCAGTCTCAGGAGGGCAGGGGAAAGTAAAGGAATGGCACATGGATCTGTCAGTTGTTACGGATTACGGTGGTCTGGAGGCAGCACCTGCGGAAGTCCCAGAGCTCACCAACACTCCTGGGCAGGAGGTTGGTGAGGGCCCCATCCAGACCAGGATAAGGCAGGGCCCTGGGCTGAGCCCGTTGCTACTACCTGCCTGCAAGGGCCTGCCAGCCATGACGCTGGATTGTCCTGTGGGCTCATTGGAGAAGTTCTTTTAGGGCACTAAGGAGGTGCTGGGTTAGAGACTGGTTATCCCTGAGTGGTGGGAGAGCCCCTCCAAGGCCCCGTGCCCCAGGGTCTCTGCAGGTCTCTGTGGCAGTGCTACCATCCAGTTCTCCCCTCTCTTCCCCTACCCCATCAGCTTTCTCTTTGTCATCGAGCACATGATGCCACTCTGCATGGTGATCTCCTGGGTCTACTCAGTGGCCATGATGATCCAGCACATCGTGACAGAGAAGGAGCATCGTCTGAAAGAGGTAGGGATTGTGGAAGAGATTCTTGGGGAGGAGTGGGCATGTCTGAGCTCTGCGTTCTGTGCTTTGTCCCTGGTCACCTTCCTTGTATTTCTGGGTTACATGAACTAGGGCAGATGCAGATCACAAACCCCTGGG
This sequence comes from Melanocharis versteri, assembly GCA_013397845.1. Taxonomy (NCBI): domain Eukaryota; kingdom Metazoa; phylum Chordata; class Aves; order Passeriformes; family Melanocharitidae; genus Melanocharis; species Melanocharis versteri. The sequence continues at coordinate 477,476 of VZTG01006295.1, forward strand.
CTGAGTTGGTCCTTCTGGGTGTCCCCAGCATGAGATGCGCCCTGCCTGGCACTGGAGGGAGCTGAGCTTCTTGGCACCCCGATACGGGGTTCTGTGTCCTGCCCACTCCCAGCAGCTCCCTTGGTGCTACCCCTTGCTCTCCCAGCCCAGTGAGAATGGAAGCAGGGGTGCACAGGGTTGGGGACAGCCCTGCTGAGTAGTTTTGGCCTCACAGGTGATGAAGATGATGGGCCTGAACAATGCGGTGCACTGGGTGGCTTGGTTCATCACTGGCTTTGTCCAGCTCTCCATCTCAGTCACAGCACTCACTGCCATTCTCAAGTACGGCAAGGTCCTGATGCACAGCGACGTCCTTATCATATGGCTCTTCCTCGCCATCTATGCCGTGGCCACCATCATGTTCTGGTGAGCTGCCTGGTCTGTGCTGGGCAGTAAAGGGGCATGGGCAGTGCCAGGTTCTTGTGCCATGGAGCGAGGGTGCTGGGAGCTCTGTGGGCAAGGGCCAGTGGAGGGGCACAAGTCCCTCCAAGCAGCTGATTTGAGGAACCAATTTATTGCCTCAACACCACCAAAACCAGATGGTGTGGGGAAAGTCCTGGTGGGGTGGGATCCAAGGAGATGCTGTCCTCCCTGCAGCTTTCTGGTGTCGGTGCTCTACTCCAAGGCCAAGCTGGCCTCTGCCTGTGGCGGCATCATCTACTTCCTCAGCTACGTGCCCTACATGTATGTGGCCATCCGGGAGGAGGTGGCGCATGACAAGATCACAGCCTTTGAGAAGTGCATTGCGGTGAGTTGGCTGCAGCAGCTGGGGACATGCTTGGTCCCAGGTTTGCCTCAGGCACCTCATGTCCAGTACAAAGCCACCAAGCAGTCGCCAAGCCCTGGGCAAGCCATTGCCTGTATGAACCAGCTCCCTGTGGGGCTTTGGAGGTATCTCAAGAAGGTTTGGTGCCTCTCAGGGCCAGGAGCATTTCCATGGGGCTGGGTGGGGCAGCACTGGGTAGGAATTCACCCCAACCTGTTCTTCTGGAGCTGGCCTGTGGTTCCTGCTGACCTCCCATTCCCTTCCCTCCACCTCTTCACAGTCCCTTATGTCCACCACGGCCTTTGGGTTGGGCTCCAAGTACTTTGCGCTATATGAGGTGGCTGGCGTGGGTATCCAGTGGCACACCTTCAGCCAGTCACCCGTGGAAGGAGATGACTTCAACCTGCTGCTGTCCATGATGATGCTGGTCGTGGATGCCATGGTGTATGGGGTGCTCACGTGGTACATCGAGGCCGTGCACCCGGGTACGTGTGGGCAGAGGGGCATGAGGGCACCCCCAACCTTACAGGAGCCTCTTTGCTGGGGGACGCCTGCCCACATGTCCTGATCTGCTGGTGTCAGCCACGTGTGTCAATTCAGGGGCCAGCTATAGCAAAGCCAGATGTCCACAGCTGGGATACCAATCCCCCTTATCCCCCCCATGTGGAAGCATCTCAGCTGCTCCCTGTTTTTTTCATTGTAAAGCTGAAGCATCAGCCAACCCAACCTGAATCCCAAAGGACTTCGTTTCTTGACACAGCCCACAGAGCTGCCCTGAGCCCCAACTGGCTGGAGTGTTCACAGCCCCCACCCTGCAGTGGTAACCTGACCTGGGAAAACCCCCAAACCCATGCCCATGTCAAGCTCTGACCCAGTCCTCAGCAGCTTCTGCATGGCCCTGGGTGTAGGGTCGGCCCTGACTCCGTGGGGCTGTGGTTGCAGGCATGTTCGGCCTGCCACGGCCCTGGTACTTCCCTTTCCAGAAGTCTTACTGGCTGGGCAATGGGCGTGTGGAGACCTGGGAGTGGACCTGGCCATGGTCACGCACCACCCGCCTCAGCATCATGGAGGAGGATCAGGCCTGTGCCATGGAGAGCAGGAGGCTGGGTGAGGGCAGCTGGGGGCGGCAGTGGGTGGCACAAGGGTGGCCCTGGCTCTGCCACAGGGTCTTGCCTTGGCCATAGACCCCTGTGCTCTTGTCAGGACAGGATACTGGGCCAAGCACTGTGGCCTCTCTGGGAGCTGCCACTGTGGTGTGGGAGAGGGAAAACTCTGTGGTGTGGTGAGAAGCAGAGGAGAAGGGACCACAAGCCAGCATAGCCACCAGGGGATGGAGGCGGGTTGATTCATTCCCAGGGGGCCCCACTCAAAGCCTGGCTTCCCTGCCCTCCTCTGGCTCCTCACTATCCCACTGTCACAGCAGAGGAGACGAGGGGCATCGAGGAGGAGCCGACCCACCTCCCCTTGGTTGTCTGCATCGACAAGCTTACCAAAGTCTACAAGACGGACAAGAAGCTGGCGCTAAACAAGCTGAGCCTCAACCTCTACGAGAACCAGGTTGTGTCCTTCCTGGGGCACAATGGTGCAGGCAAGACCACCACCATGTGAGTGTCTGTCCAGGCAGACAGAGACCCTGTTCCTCTGGCCAGCTGCAGGGTGTGAGGCAGGGGCTTTGGGATGTCCCTGCAGGGCCCTGTGGCAGCTGGTGCCATGCCCGGAGGGCAGCAGTGTGGTTGTGGGGCTGGCACAAACATGGGACAGGAAGTAGGCTCGTGGCCCTGTGCTGATTACTGCTCTGCCTGGGGCCCAGCAGATGCTCCCAGAGGTGGTGGTTGGGATTGGGACCAGACAGGAATATGAGCTCCCTCATACTGTTGCCTTTCTCCATCCATCCAGGTCCATCCTCACTGGCTTGTTCCCTCCAACATCGGGCTCTGCTACCATCTATGGCCATGATATCCGTACGGAGATGGAGAAGATCCGGAAGAACCTGGGCATGTGTCCCCAGCACAACGTGCTCTTTGACAGGCTGACGGTGGAGGAGCATCTCTGGTTCTACTCGCAGCTCAAGAGCATGGCAGAGGAGGAGATCCGCAAGGAGATGGACAAGTAGGCACCCTCCAGCTTCTTTGTCTTCATCCATGCCTTTCATATGAGTGAGTCTCCTTCCTGCCGGCTGTGCCTTGGGGGGTGATCTGGTGGCAGAGGTGTCCCGTGGAGCAGCTCCACCAAATGTTTTCCCACCCTGGGGGTGTCAGGCTGTGGAAGTGAGCAGAAGATGCTCATAGCCTGAGTGCAACTGGGCAGTCCCAGCAGCCGGAGGCCACAGGTACCATATGGGGAAGAGGCATTACATACTCCCCACGGGCATTGGGCGCCACTACAGGCCCCCCAGCATTCTTGGTGCTTCTGCCCTGTCTCCAGGATGATTGAGGACCTGGAACTCTCCAATAAACGGCACTGCCAAGTGCAGACTCTCTCGGGCGGCATGAAGAGGAAGCTGTCGGTGGCCATTGCCTTCGTGGGTGGGTCACGGGCTGTTATCTTGGATGAGCCCACAGCTGGTGTGGACCCATATGCCCGAAGGGCCATCTGGGACCTCATCCTCAAGTACAAGCCAGGTGAGCAGAGCTGGGCAGAGACTGGCATGCTCCTCTGTGGTAGCCCTGGCCCCTCTGCTGAGGCTTTGTGCTGCCGTCAGGGAGGACCATCTTGCTCTCCACACACCACATGGATGAGGCTGACCTGCTGGGGGACCGCATTGCCATCATCTCCCATGGCAAGCTCAAGTGCTGTGGTTCCCCATTGTTCCTCAAGAGCACCTATGGTGACGGCTACAAGCTGACAGTGGTGAAGAAGCAGTCAGACACCAGGAACAGCACAGGTCTGGGGAGTAGTGGGACCCTTTGTTAGAGGAGTAGATGGCACCAGCCCTTCTTCAGCCCAGCAAAGGAGAGGTCAACACCCAAGTACTCCCATCCTGAGTCTCCTTAGGCCACATGGAGGGCAGAGGGGATGGGGCGAGGGTGTGGGAGGTCGGTCCCATTGCTCAGCCCTAATTTTTCCAAGCTGGGTCCTTGACCAGACCCTACACAGTGTCATTTGTCTCCGGGTGCTGGTTCTGTCCAGCCTGTGGGTTGCCCACTGAGATGTCCAGTGTAGGCCACATTGCAGAGCACCATGCCCAGGCTAGTCAGGGTGACAGGGAAGCCCCTATGGCACTGGGGAGTAGGGGAAATGTGGTGGGTCTTGGTGGCAGGGTGAGTGTGAAGTGACTGATGGGTACTGCCCCTCTGCCCCAGAGCCAGGCCAGCCACACAGCCCCCCAGGCCACTCCTCTGTCAGCCCCTGCTCTGAGCCTCGTGTCTCCCAGTTCATCAAGAAGTACGTGGCCTCCTGCCTCCTCATCTCAGACACCAACACAGAGCTCTCCTACATCCTGCCCAGTGAGGCTGTCAGGAAAGGCTGCTTTGAGAGGCTCTTCCAGGTACCTGCAGGGGCTGGCAGGGTAGGCAGGCAAGGGGCTGTGGCACTGTGAACATCTGCCTTCTTTATGCAGCACTTTACTCCCACAGCACTTGGAGCAGAGCCTGGAGGAGCTGGACCTCACCAGTTTTGGGCTGATGGACACCACACTGGAGGAGGTCTTCCTGAAGGTGTCCGAGGAGGACCAGTCTCTGGAGAACAGTGACGTGGGTATGGGCGCTGGGGAGGCACAAGGTGCTGCTGGGGCTAGTGAGGGGCTGTGTGATCTTGCTGGGCTTGGTGGCTACAGGAGTCTCCTGTCCCAGGTGGAGGAGAGATTTCCAGCAGAGCCCATCCTGGCCAAGGGCAGCCAGCCTCTGCTCCACTTTGGGTTTACTCCCACCTGGAATAGTGTCTAGCTCTGGTGTCCTCAGCACAGGTCTCCAGAGGATGCCACGGAGATGCTCCGAGGGCTGGAGCACCTCTGCCATGGAGCCAGGCTGAGAGAGCTGGGAGTGTTGACCTGGAGAAGAGAAGGCTCCAGGGAGACCTTATGGCACTTTCTAGTGCCTAAAGGGGGCTTGAAAAAATGAGTGAGAAGGACTTTACATGGGCAGATAGTGTTAGGACAAGGGGGAATGGTTTTAAACTTAAAGAGGAAAAGTTTAGATTAGATGTTAGAAGGAAATTCTCCCCTGTGAGGGTGGTGAGGCCCTGGCACAGGTCGTGCAGAGGAGCTGTGGGTGCACAATCCCTGGAAGTGTTCAAGGCCAGGTTGGATGGGGCTCGAAGCAACCTGGTCTAGCGAAAGGTGTCCCTGTGCATGGCAGGGGGGTGGAATGACATGAAGTCCCTTCCAACCCAAACTAGTCTGTGATTCTGTGATACGATCCATCCCCAGTCGGTGCCATGCTGCAGTGAAGAGTAGCATGGCTGGTGGCAACCCACATTTTTTCTTTCAGACATGAAGGAGTCCAAGGATGCCCTGCAGCCACCTGCCTCTGAGCTGGGCCCTAAGTCTGAAGCCAACGGAGAGCCCCTGGACGAAGCAGCCATGCCAGAGAAGCCCGAGGTGGAGCTCAGCAACCTGGTGACCTGCTCCAAGCTGGCGCAGTCGCAGGCATCCCTGCGCTCAGCGTCCTCAGTGGGCTCTGTGCGCGGTGATGAAGGTGGGGCTTATTCCGAATTCTTTGGGGATTACGCACCCCTGTTCGATAACCAGCAGGACCCTGATAACGTCAGTCTGCAAGGTTGGTGCCACTGGTGCCCGGCCAGCGGCAAGGGCTGGGGGAGGCACTCAGCTGGGACGCGGAGGGTTCGCCCAGGGTGGGCAGAGCTGGCCCTGGTCCCACGGGGTATGTGTTTGTGTCTGAGATGGGTGGCTGTGACTGCTGGGACATGAGCCCATGGGGAGGGGGCTGATGGGGCATCCAGCAACACAGCACCCAGAGAGCCACAGCCTGGGTGGGAGGGCTGGGAATGGGCTCTTTCCACAAGTTTGCACCCCATACTGGTAGAGTGTGCATGAGGGTCTTGTGCCAAGGCATGGAGCCAGTGAGGGCAGCCAGTGTTGGCTCTGCCTCCTGTGGGTCTCCAGTGCCACCTTGCAGACTTCCCCCACTAACATGCCCTCTCCTCACACTGGCACCAGTTGGGTTTCTCCTCTTGGTCCTTGGGCACAGAGTCACCTTCCAGATGGTGGCTTCACCTGTCATACCCTGCTGCAGGTGCGAGGCTCTCCCTGCTTGGATGCTGGGGTTGCTGGATATGGAGGGTGCAGGCAGGTGCCTCGAGGTTGTTGCTGTAGTCACAGATCCTGTTCTGGGTTATCTCACAATTCTTGTGGCTAATTTAGGGATGTGCCATCTCTTCCCCCCACCAGGGCTGTGGGAGGCAGAGCTGGGACAGTGCTGTGGCAGACCTCCCACTGTCTTGCTGAGACTCCCACCCGTGTCTTGTCCCCTGTTCCTGACTGTGCTGACTCCCCACCAGCTGGCGGAGCTGATGGGAAAATGGAGGGGTCCTAGAAAAAAGCACCAAATTAGGTTGTTTTTTTAAAACTATTGTCTAAATTTTCCTTTTGGGGCCAAAAGGAACGTGCCAGCCAGCTGCCTTGCTTCCCCACTGCACTGCTGCTGTGGCTTGGTGGCAGAGTTGGGGTTGCGTGCTGCCTGACCCTTGGGGTGGCTGAGCAGGGCTGGGTGTCTGGCTCAGCTTCCTGGGAGCCCAGGCGGGTGTGGGAGCAACTGTGCCGGGGGGCTGATGTCCCTCTCCCTTCCAGAGCAAGAAGGAGAGGTGGAAGCAGAAGGTCGTGACCTGGCAGGTCAGGGGAGCTTCAAGCTGGAAGGCTCATGGCTGAAGCTGCGCCAGTTCCACGGGCTGATCGTCAAACGCTTCCACTGCGCCAAGCGCAACACCAAGGCCCTCTTCTCGCAGATCCTCCTGCCCGCCTTTTTCGTCTGCGTGGCCATGACTGTGGCGCTCTCCGTGCCCGAAATAGGTGCATGCAAGCCACTTACCTACCTGCATGCTGGGTGGCCTGTTCTGCCTGCCCCAGTGGGGCCAGTGTGGCCACTGGCTGCAGGAGGACAAGGCCAAGGCAGTCTCCCTGTGTGCAGTGGTGCTGTGGGTGTGAGCACCTGTCCTTGTCCCCACAGGTGACCTGCCACCCCTCATCCTCTCGCCATCCCAATACCACAACTATACTCAGCCCAAGGGCAACTTCATTCCTTATGCCAACGAGGAGCGGCATGAGTACCGGTGAGAGCTGCCACCGCTGGTGACCAGCACCCTGTGCCCAAGGCCCATCCCTGTCTCCATCCGTGGGACTGCAAGGGGGGCAAGTGGGGAGGGCAGCCCACAGTAGGCCTAGTGCCAGGGCTGGCCCAGGCTTGAAGCAGAGCCTGGCTGGTGCCATGTCCCCTGGCAGAAAGCAACCTCTGTCCTGGCCAGGGTGTCTCTGGGAGATGTGCCAGCCCTGACACTGTGACTAGCAGCTCAGTCATGCCAGGCGCAGGCTGTGTGTGCCCATGATAAGTGCCAAGGCCTCAGGGAGGTCCCAGAAGAAGATGGCCATGGTGCTGAGATCTGTGTCTCCTGCTCCTTGCTCCTTCTCACTGGCTTCTTTCCTTGCAGCATTAGGCTGTCTCCAGATGCCAGCCCTCAGCAGCTCGTGAACACTTTCCATCTGCCCTCTGGTGTGGGGGCCACCTGTGTGCTCAAGACACCCTTCAACAACACGCTGGACCAGCCCATGCAGACCCTCAACCTCAACAGCAATGAGTCCAAAATGCTGGCAGCCAAGTACTTCGATGCCATGTGCATCGACTCCTTCACCCAGGGCCTTCCACTTTCCAACTTCGTGCCACCACCTCCGTCCCCAGCTCCTTCTGACTACCCCATGTCAGTGGATGAGGACCTGCTCCGTGCCTGGAATTCCACAACCTTCTCTGCTGTTAAAGGTATCACCTGTGCTGGGTGCTCTTGTGTCTGAGATTTGTCTCCAGCAGGGAGATGATGGCTCTCCTCACAGAAGTGGCTCCAGGGACACCTGGGAGTACCTGTTAGTCTGGCCTGGCCACACAGCAGAGCTTTGTTGGGCTGAACTTGTGGCTTTGGCCCTGGAACACTGTCCCCATTCAGCCCCAGCCATGCCAGTAGAGCCCTTTGGATGATGACACTGTCACAAAGCCCTGTGGCCAGCCTTGTGTCACCTTTGCCAGATGTGGTCCCCAGCCCTTTCTTTCTCCAGCCACACCTCATGGCCCATCTCTGAATCTCTGTCCCCCCAAAGTTTTTCACACATCCATGTCTTGGTCACCAGGACCCTGCCTGGCCAGCTGCCCAACCCTCGTGCTGTCCCCTGCAGCTGGGGCAGGCAGGAGCCTGGCTGTGAGCCACCCCTTCTGCTCTTCAGGGACCGTGACCTCAGCCCCCGCCCTGCCTCACGTCATCCATGAACCCATCAAATGCACATGCTCCATGCAGGGGACCGGCTTCTCCTGCCCTAGTGGCGTGGGCGGCCATCCCCCACAGATGAAGGTGGTGACGGGGGACATCCTGACAGACATCACAGGGCGCAACGTCTCTGAGTATCTGCTCTACACCTCGGACCGCTTCCGGCTGCACAGGCAAGAGGGGAGGCTGGGAGGGTCTGCCCTGCACCATAGAGCAGGGGTGAGAACCAGGGGCCTGGGGATACCTGCCCCAGAGTGCTGGCTGGAGTCAGCAACATGCTTAAGCATGGTTCCAACCCTGGAGGTGGGGGACAGCAGTTGCAGCTTCCTCAGCAGTGCCTTGTCCCACAGGTATGGGGCACTCACGTTTGGCAACGTCCAGAAATCCATCCCGGCCTCCTTCGGAGCCAGGGCTCCCGCCACAGTGCGCAAGATTGCTGTGCGGAGAACAGCCCAGGTGGGACAGCACTGCATCTCAGGGCAGGGGAGATAGGTGGGGAGGAAAGGGGGCAGGCAGGGACCCCTGGGACTGCTCTTCTGCAGTGCTCTCCAAGTACTTTGGGAGGCTCCAGCTATGGGGGAGTGGTCAGCAGGTCAGGCTCAGCACAGTCAGCCATGGCCTATTCTCCCCACAGCCTTGAGCACAGGATGCCTGTCCTGTGGCTGGCTGTCCATCCCATCCTATCCCTCCCTCCCAGTACACCTCTGGGCCCAGCTCTTTTGCCGCCTTCCACTGTTTCTCTCTCCTCCTCCAGGTCTTCTACAACAACAAGGGCTACCACAGCATGCCCACTTACCTCAATGCCCTCAACAATGCCATCTTGAGAGCCAACCTGCCCAAGAGCAAGGGCAACCCTGCTGCCTATGGTGAGGATCTGGGGGTGTTTGAGGGCAGGAGCATGTCAGGAGCAGCATTAGGGCATGGTCCAACCAGGCTCCAAAGTGCAGTGTCCACCTTGGGCCAAGCAGGCTAGTGTCCAACTGGAACAGGGGTTCACACACCTCAGCTCTGAGATATGAGAGCTGGGATGAGCTTTTTGTCAGGAGCTGGGCTGGAATGTCCCAAAGTACTTCCTGAAAGTGCCTGGGCTTGTGACATGTCCAAGGGTGCTCTCCAGCGAGAGAGGGCTTAGCCTTGAGGTGCTGAGTTACTTCAGAGAGCCCAGCTCCTGCTGAACCTCAGGTTGGAAACCTGTCCTGCTCAGAGCCAGGACCAGGCAGACTGGGGACAGGGGTCTGTGTCCCAAGCCAGTTTTCATGCTTCCATGTTTCTTCTTGGTCGTTGTTGCAGGCATCACAGTCACCAATCACCCCATGAACAAAACGAGTGCCAGCCTGTCCCTGGATTACCTGTAGGTCCAAGAAGAGGGTCTGAGGGAGGGTGGCTGTCCCATGGGAGGTATGGGGCTTCTTACTGGTGGTTGCAAGGGAAGGCCGACGCTTCTGCTCCACAAGCTGCATGGTGGGGAGGGACAGGGTGGCTGTGACATCGGGGCCCCTGTGCCATGCCCTGCGCTGTGCACAGTGACTGTCCCACACCAGGCTGGGTGGCTCCTCCCCAGGCGACTGAGGGTGATGGAGTCCCTGCTGTCCTTGTTCCCCATCCAGCCTACAAGGCACAGATGTGGTGATCGCCATCTTCATCATTGTGGCCATGTCCTTCGTCCCAGCCAGCTTTGTGGTATTCCTGGTGGCCGAAAAGGCCACCAAGGCCAAACATCTGCAGTTTGTGAGCGGCTGTGACCCCGTCATCTACTGGTTGGCCAACTACGTGTGGGACATGGTAAGCAGGACACATGACCCCACCAGCCAAGCCTCTGGGGCTGTGCCAGGGACTGGGCAGTCACGGAAGTTTCTGTCTTCTCCAGCTAAACTACCTGGTGCCAGCCACGTGCTGCATCATCATCCTGTTCGTGTTTGACCTCCCAGCATATACCTCTCCCACCAACTTCCCCGCTGTCCTCTCCCTCTTCCTGCTCTATGGGTATGTTGCTCAGAGAGGGGTGGTCAGGAGGCACTGTAGATGCCCCCAGAGTCTTACAGTGTGGTGGTTTTAAACTAAAAGATAGACATTTAGACCAGATATCAAGAAGAAATTTTTCATGATGGGGGTGGTGAGGCCCTGGCACAGATTGCCTGGAGAAGCTATGGCTGCCCCATTCATGGAAATGTTCAAGGCCAGGTTGGGCAGCTTGGAGCCCTAGTGGGAGGTGTCCCTGCCAATGGCCAGGGACTGGATTAGATGACCTTGAAAGGTCCTTTCCAATCCAAACCATTCTGTGATGTTCTGCCGCCCCCATAGCTGGTTGGGTGGGGTGGCTGTGAGGGCTGGGGTGGGAGAGCCTGGGAACAGCAGGCTGGAAATGGGCAGTCCCAAGGCTGAGGGCCCCTCTGCTGCCATACTGACCTGTGCTGCTTCTTCCCACCTCCCCAGCTGGTCCATCACCCCTATCATGTACCCGGCCTCCTTCTGGTTTGAGGTGCCCAGCTCTGCTTACGTCTTCCTCATCGTCATCAACCTCTTCATTGGCATCACAGCCACTGTCGCCACGTTCCTGCTGCAGCTCTTTGAGCACGACAAGGTACGGCATTCACAGCTCTGCTGAGGGCCACTGGGAAGGGAGATGCTGACATCTGTTTGTGGGGCGGCTCAAGCTGGGAGGGACCAGCAGGATCAGCTGTGAGACCTGACTGGGCTGGATCCTGATCCTACTGCTTACTCAGGGTTGTTTGATGGTCGTATCCTCTCTGCTGTCCCCACAGGACCTGAAGGTGGTGAATAGCTACCTGAAGAGCTGCTTCCTTGTGTTCCCTAACTACAACCTGGGCCATGGCCTGATGGAGATGGCCTACAATGAATATATCAATGAGTACTATGCCAAGATTGGTATGGTTTCTTGTTCTCTCCCTCCCTTGCTCCAGGGCATGTAAGGCTGGAGGGGACCACGATGCTGGCACATCCCCTCTGCCTGCCCCATGGAGGTGTCCCAAGGCCCAGAGCAACCTGGAGCAAAAAGCCAAGGGGGTGGACTAGATGGGACACAGAAGGAGACACGGCTGAGGGTCAGCTGTGGCATGGTGCCAGCATTGCTGAAAGTGGTTCCTTGGGCCATCCCAAGTAGCAGCCCCATGGGGAGAAGAGGGTATGAGCCGTGACAGGGATGTGTGGTTCTGCTGCTGCTGCACACTGCCTGTGGTGGGCCATGGTGAGGCTGTGGTGAATCTTAGTGGGGCCATAGTGTAGCTGTGGTGGGCCATGGTGGGTCTGTGCTGTGACGGGAGAGATGGGGGCTACAGGGACTCTCCTTCCAGACAGGGTTTCTTGGGGGCTGTACTGCCCAACCAACACAAGCTTTCTGCCACTTACAGCTTCAGCCTGGCCTCAGAAGCTCCCATGCTGTCTGCTTTTTGAGCAGCTTCTGTACGTAACCCAGGTGCTGCTGGCGTCATGAGGGACAATTTTGGGTCAGGATTTGACAAATCCCTCTGATACCACCCTCAGCTGGGTTGATTCATCCTACTGAGGTTGAAAACTTGCCGGATGATTTCCACAGCACCCATGCTCTGAGAGGGAATTGGGTTGCAACCAGCGCAGGCACAGCTGTGGCTGGCAAGCATGGGAGCAGTGTCATTGTCATAGGTCAGCTCAGGAGGTACAACCAAGCTGTCCCCATGGGAAGGAGTCCCCAGCTGCTCTCTCCTCTTCCTCCTACTCAGGGCAGTTCGATAAAATGAAATCACCCTTCGAATGGGACATCGTGACACGAGGGCTTGTTGCCATGACAATTGAAGGCTTTGTTGGCTTCTTCATCACCATCATGTGCCAGTACAACTTCTTCCGGAAGCCCCAGTAAGTGTGGCACAGGGCAGGGATGTTTGGGCTGGCCATGAGGTAAAGATTTGCCATTGGGACCCTTGAGCTTCAGGCTGCCTTTCTGGCGGTGTTGAGTGGGAGCTGCCCCGGCCTGTCAGGGGTGCAGTGCCTGGTCCCACATTCCCTCCTGCTTCTGCTCCCTCCCACAGGCGCCTGCCTGTCTCCACCAAACCCATCGAGGATGACATTGATGTGGCCAATGAGAGGCACCGGGTCCTGCGTGGTGACGCTGACAATGACATGCTAAAGATTGAGAACCTCACAAAGGTGGGGGCTGCATGAGGCTGCAAGGAGACTCCTGGGACCAGCCCAGCATAGGGGTGTGGGTGGGGCAGCAGGTCTAGGTGGCTCCTGGTAGGCTGAGTCCCCATCTTCTTCCTTGCCAGGTGTACAAGTCCCGCAAGATTGGGCGCATCCTGGCTGTGGACCGGCTGTGTGTGGGTGTGCGTCCCGGGGAATGCTTTGGGCTGCTGGGTGTCAACGGTGCAGGCAAGACCACAACATTCAAGATGCTGACAGGGGATGAGAGCACCACGGGTGGAGAGGCCTTCATTAACGGACACAGGTAAGGAGGCCCTGGGGGCTGTCTGCTTTCTTGGGGATGGGATGGGGTCTGCTTGGAAGGCTCCCAGGATAAAGCAGCATGAATGAGCTTGTGTGTCCCCGTGGGACTCTGCAGCCTTGTGTCCTCCTGGGTGACCATCAACCTGGGATGTGGAGCAAGAGACAGTGGCTCTGGGCTGAGGCTGCCCAGTGGGGTTTTACCTGGGGGAAGATGCTCCAGTGTAAAGGTGTATGAAAGGGGGCTCAGCAGCAGTCCTCACAAAAAGAATTCCTTCCTCCCACAACCCCTCAATCCTCTCCCACAGCATCCTGAAGGAGCTCCTGCAGGTCCAGCAGAGCTTGGGCTACTGCCCCCAGTTCGACGCGCTCTTTGATGAGCTGACGGCCCAGGAGCACCTGGAGCTCTACACCCGCCTGCGTGGCATCCCCTGGAAGGATGAGGAGCGGGTAGGGCTCTGGGCAAGCAGTTGGCAGCATCCAAGGGCTGGTGCTGTGCCACAGGGATGGCATCTCACTGGGCAGCAGCGGCAGCCTGAGCCAGTGCTGCTGCTCTTGTGGCAGTGCCACCCTGGCAGTGTGCCCGCATGGGCTGCCAGGGGCAAGCACATGCACTCGCAGGTCCCCACCAGTGCTCATGGCTGTGCTGGGGGCTGCCATGGGCTCTCCTGATTGGCACATGGCTTGTAGTCCCCTCGGCAGCTGACGTGCCAGGGAGCCCAACCCTTGCCAGTTCTGCCTGCCTCGTGGCCTTGGTAGGATGACAGCAGCCCCCCACGCCTTGCAGGTGGTCAAGTGGGCACTGAAGAAGCTGGAGTTGACCAAGTATGCAGACAAGCCTGCCAGCACCTACAGCGGGGGCAACAAGAGGAAGCTGTCCACAGCCATCGCGCTCATCGGATACCCAGCCTTCATTTTCCTGGTGCGCCCTGAGGGTGGAAGTGTGACTCCGGGTGGGAGCTGCCCCCCCCGAGCTTCACCACACACCATGAATCTCCTGGAGTGTGGAGTGGTGGCCTGAGCTGGACTCAGGACAGGAAGGGAGTGGCAGGGTCCCTCCCATGGCTGGCAAGCTGAGGATGCTGTCTGTCCCCCAGGATGAGCCAACCACAGGGATGGACCCCAAGGCACGGCGCTTCCTCTGGAACCTCATACTGGATGTCATCAAAACGGGTCGTTCCGTAGTGCTCACGTCTCACAGGTCCAGAGGGGTTCTATGCCCATAATGCCTCCAAGCACCTGGGGTGCTGTGTGGGAGGGAGGGGGCTCCCCAGTCCCCAGGGAATGGCATTTGGTAGGGGCATGAGGAGCAGGGGGAGCCTGGGACACCCTCTGTTGCCTTCTCTCATCCCTGGTGGTGGGGCCACAGCACTTTGGTGATGGCCTGGGGGGCCCAGCTCCCCACCTACCCCCACCATGGCCCTGGCACTGTCCTCCCATGCTCCCCGCTGAACCCTACCTTGTCACCCCAGCATGGAGGAGTGTGAGGCCCTCTGCACGCGCCTGGCCATCATGGTGAATGGGCGGCTCAAGTGTCTCGGCAGCATTCAGCACCTGAAGAATAGGTAAGAGCCTGGCAGGAGCCCAGTATGCCTGCATGGGGCCCAGCAGCCTGTGTGTGCTGCTGGGCAGGAGGGGGCTAGAGCTCCATGGTTGGGTGACAGTGTGGCATCCGTGACAAGATACCAGCCCTCTGTGTGGGTGCTGCTTTAGAGGTGAGCAGGGAACAGGGTCACTGAAGTGCTCTGCCACTGGCCTGGTGTCCAGTAGTGGCTGCCTGAGAGCATTGTCCCCTTCTATAGGGTTGTGGGGGTGCAGATGAGAGGACAGGTCCTCATGGGGTACCTTGTTCATCTGCAGGTTCGGTGATGGCTACATGATCACGGTGCGCACCAAGTCCAGCCTCAATGTCAAGGAGGTGGTGAGGTTCTTCAACCGTAACTTCCCTGAGGCTGTCCTCAAGGTGAGCTGCCCATGGTGATCATGCTGTCCCCTGCCAGCCCCCACTTTGGGGTGCAAGCAGCCTTCATCCTCCATGGGGTGATGGGAGGGAGTCTCAGAGTGAGGGCTCAGTACCCTCTCTGTGACTACCCCCCAGGAGCGTCATCACACCAAGGCCCAGTACCAGCTGAAGTCGGACCAGATCTCACTGGCACAGGTCTTCAGCAAGATGGAGCAGGTGGTGGATGTGCTGGGCATTGAAGACTACTCTGTCAGCCAAACCACACTAGACAATGTAAGACTGGGGACAGCATGGGCAGCTGGATGCTTGTCCCCAGAGAGTGACAAAGTGCCAGGCAGGATCTGCCTTTGGGGCAGGGTTTGGAGCTAGATGGAGAACATGGTGGCAGCCACTGCACAGCAGGATGCACTGGGTCCTGACCTGGCAGCGTGAGGTGAAGGTGCCTGCAAGGATACCTGAGTCTTCTGCCCCTTCCTCCTCAGGTGTTTGTGAATTTTGCCAAGAAGCAAAGTGACAACCTGGAGCAGCAGGAGACCAGCCCCAACTGTGTCCTGCAGTCACCTCTGGAGCGCATGCTGAGCCTGCTGCGCCCCCGCACCGCCCCTACTGAGCTGCGGGCCCTCGTGGTGGAGGAACAGGAGGACCTGGAGACTGATGATGAAGGCCTCATCAGCTTTGAGGAAGAGAGGGTGAGAGGTTGTCCCCAGATCTGGGTGTTCCTGGTCCCACCTGTGTCCATGCCAAAGGCCCTGGGACGGGGTGCTGTGGCATTATGAAGGTGACACAGTGGAGCCAGGGCTGGGCCCGGGAGGGGTGAGGGCTCTCTTGGAGAGGTGTCTGCTCTGCCACCTGTGCCAGACTCTGGCCCCAGACGCCCTGTGTGTGCTGGCCAAGTGGGCAACTCCTGAGCCGTGCCTATCTCCCTGCTCAGGCTCAGCTCTCCTTCAACACGGACACACTGTGCTGAGACCCGGGGGACATCCATGTTCGTGGCTGTGAAGCCACCAAACCCTTTTGGCCTCTCCCCTCCCTTTGCCCCGTGGAGTGGAGTTGCCGCAGCCGGAGCCACATGCCAGGGAGGACACAGTGGGTACAGCAATGCCTGAATAGACCTCGCAAGCCACCACTGGGGTGGCTTTCGTCCCCTTCAGCTCCGGAGCAGTGTCACTGTGTGGTGCCGGGGGTATGGTCCTCAACATGCCATGGATGGAGACTATGAAGGAAAGGACATGGCTTGGTGCCAGCACCACCAGCTCCACTCACAGGCCTGTGAGCGGTGCCTTTGGCTGGACACCTGTAGTGCACTCACTCTGGGGACCCTTGGCTGTGGGTACCCCCCCAGGCCTGGCCCTGTGGAGATAGAAGAAGGATGGCTGCTTCCACATCACCCCTGCGTGGTGCTGCCCTGGGCACCAGAGGGGCAGGTGCTCTGGTGCTTCACCCATGACCGATTTCTGTCACCAGTGGGATGTCACTGGGGGTCTCAGCCCCACTGGTACATCCTGCCCACCCTGGGGTGCATTTGCCCCAGCCCTGCCTGGCCTTGGGCACTGGCTTCGTCCCGAGGCAGCAGTTCCCTTGCAGAGGCACGTGTAGGGGCAGAGGAGTATTTCACAGGGTATTTCACATGCTGGCACCAGCTGTTTCTCCCCTCTGCACCTAACCATGTCCCTCACCCTCAAGTCTGTCACCCTGCCTCCCGCCTGCCCTCACCACTTCTTTCCCCAATCACAGGGCATTGCTGCAGCTCTGCCACCTTTCTACTGTGTCCCCTTCCACGTCGCTCTTGCCCTGACACTTGTTCCTCAGTGTCCAGCCCCGTACAGGAACCACCTGCCCTAGGTTCTTATTGTTGGGTCACTGATGGTACTGGGAGAGGGGTTGCTGCACCCCAGGATGGCTTTGGAAGCTGGTAGTGGGGTGGCCTTAAGGTACGAGCTCGGGACAGTCCGGGTGGGTGCTGGCGCAGCCTGGCAGTGGTGTCTGGGGTGGTGGGGAGGGAAGGATGGACTGCAGTAGTGGGACTGGCAGTGTCACTGGCCAGCAGTGGGCACCCCCTCGGCCTGCAGTGCCCCTCCTTTTTATAGAGGGTCTTGCTGCCTTGTCACCCACAGGGACCATGGCTGGTGCCTGCAGCTGTCAACAAGCTGCAGCTATGGCCAGAGGTGGGGTGGCAACAGGGCCTGTGATGCTGACCCCGTGCCCGCACTGCTGGGTGCCAGTCTTTGGCAACATCCCAGGGTGGCTGTGCACCTTCCTGGGGAGCACCCATGGCCTGTCTGCACTGTGTGCTCTGCTGCCCTCTCTGCCTCCCTGGCACAGGCTTGGCTGGAGGGCCTGAGCAGCATCAGGCACCTCAGCTGGCTGCCATGGGAAGTGGGGAGAGGCTGGCTCTGGCCCCACTTGGGCACAGGAGCAGGGCCTGACCTTAACTGTCCCCATACCCCCCAGTCCCATCAGCCCCATATACCACCTCCTATAGATTGTGATACAATATACAGTATTTTCAATAGGGGGAAAACTGGGGGAAGAAGCTCTATTTTCAGATTTTTCAGACCATATTTTTTTTAATGGCATATGGGAAGCTGGCTGGATCTGGGATGGGGTGGAGGGCACAGGGGGGCAGCCCCCACCGGCATGCCCCTGCTCCTTTGCTGGCCACCCTCTGCCTTCCCCGGTGGATGCTGGGGGAGAAGCCAGCTCCAAGTTTGCCCTTTGCTATCAGGGAGAGGGGATAGTGTCATCTTTGAGGTGCCACCAAGGTGACAGCTGGGGACTCAGAGTGGGCAGCGCTGCTGTGCTCTGGGCTTTATCCTCGCCCCGTACCTACCACAGTACACTCTTGCTCCAGGCTCAAGTCACAGAGTGTCTCCCCTGTCCCGTCTTCCCCCTGCCACCATGCCTTCATCCCCATGGCTTCCGAGGGTCAGTGGAGGTGCCCATACAGCCTGGGTGGCCACGCTGGCCTCCCTGCCCTGGGCTTAGGGCTGCCCAGGCACAGTCCCTGCTGGAGTCACTCCAAGGGTGGGAGCAGGAAGGTAGTGCCCCAGGGCATTGTCCCAGGGCAGGGGTGGCTGCTGCCTTAACACTCTTCCCTTCCTCGAGTTTGGCCCCGCTTCCAGCCTTGCCTCCCCCTGCACGTCCTTGGCCACCAGCCATGGGCATAGCGCCAGTGCCATGCTCAGCCCCAGGCATGGGGCCCTTGGGGGTGGGGACATCTTGGAGCTGCCTGTATATTGCTACCAAACAAAAAGAAAATGAAATGTGAAAATAATGATCGTTTTAAATAAAAAATAACTGGATCCATTGAGGCTGTGTAGTTGGGCATGGGGGGAAGTGGCAGGGCTGGGTGCCTGGGAGGGCCTGTGCTCAGGAGGAGAATGGCAGTGCTCAGAGTAGCGGTGCAGGATCCTGCTAGGGGCAAGGAGTGCTGGGCACAGCACAGGTCTGTGCTCAGTGCTTGTCATCAGTCAGGCAGCGTGGGGTGGCTGGGTGTACAGGCAGGAGCGGCAGCAGCTGGCAATGCCACCAGCTGCCCTTACCGGCCTGGGGTTGGCAGCAGCCACAGTGGCGGGGCCCCACGGCAGGGCGTCCTGTCTGTGTCGTGGGGCCAGGTGTGGGTGGGAGCGGGTGCACCCTGAGGAGGAATGTGAGCTGGGCGGGGCTGTGGTTTCAGCTGGCGCACTCAGGGTGCAGCCAGCAGTGAGTGCACCAGCAGCCGCCACGCATCATGGCCGAGAAACCTCAAATCCAGCTCTTCATCAAGGTGAGGGGGGTCCTGAGGTCAGTGCCCCAGGCCAGTGGGTAGCCCTGACAACCAACCCTGGCAGTGCTGCAGTGGGGTAGCTGGGCTGCCCCTGCCCACTGCGGTGCTCAGATGTGGGGCACTGAGCTGGCAGCGGGGCAGATAGTGGGCAGGGGGTCAGGCACTAGGTAGGCAATGGGGCTGACAACAGGCAGTGGGCAGCAGGCAGGTGGGGGGACAGGCAGCAGGAAGCTTGGGCTGTTCTCCCGGGCACTCTGCTTGTTGCTTACTGCCCTGCAGGCACAGGGGCTGGGGGGGCTAAACCCGGGGAGGTTGGAGCTATGGATTCCCCCCCGAAAGCAGGGCCCAGCAGCCCAGCACCACAGCATCTGCCTGCACCTGCCAGGTCCTTCTCAGCCACTGCCTGGCTGGGGCAGTCTGGCTGGCTGTGCAGGGCAGGACAGGGTTCACCTGGGATTGTGGCTGGGGTTGACAGGGCCACCAGTATCGCTGTCATCTTCTGGCACAGTCTCTGCTGCTGGACACAACCACCCCTGCTGCCACTACTGCTCTCAAACCCTTGTCCCCTTCGCACTGTGAGGCTTGTGCAGCCTGGGGGTCCTTGTCCCCAGAGGGTGCCAAGGCCAGCACCTGCTGTGCCATGTGGCTGCTCTGGGGTGTGGCACTGAGGCCCTGGGAGCAGGCAGGGGCCAGGAGCTGACACCCTGCCTGGCATAGCAGGTGCCATGGACTGCAGCACAGCTTGCCAGGCTGGGCCGGAGCATGTGCCCTATCATCTTCACCCTGTACCCTCTGGGGCTACCCCCATTGGGGCCATGCCAGGGTGAAAGGGCAGCTGAGCTCTCCTTTTGTGCCCACAGGCAAGCGAAGATGGGGAGAGTGTGGGGCACTGCCCCTTCTGCCAGCGGCTCTTCATGGTGCTGCTGCTCAAAGGGGTGCCCTTCACCCTCACCACTGTGGATGTGAAGAGGTGAGTGGTGGGCTCCTCCCAACAGGTGCCAGCCCTGGGGCCAGGATCATGTTCAAGGTGGGGGGGTGGTAGGTCCCCAACAGTTTGGGAAGGGATGTAAAGGGTGGGCAGTGTGGGATGCATGGAGCTTTATGTACCTCCTCAGGTGACCACTGGTGCTCAGGGGAGGTTGGCAGGTATTTCCTCGGGCACACACTGAGGCAGGAGGGGCCTGAGGGCACCACCTTGTGCACTGGCCCCCCAGAACTCCCTTTGCTTGGGACACATGCTCATACAAACACACACACACACAGGGTGCCCTGCAGAACCCTGGACATGCCAGGCATCAGTGGTGCACCCATCTCCCACAGGGCGCTGGACGTGCTGAAGGACTTTGCACCAGGTGCCCAGCTGCCCGTCCTGCTCTACAACGGCGAGCCCAAGACTGACACCATCACCACTGAGGAGTTCCTGGAGGATCAGCTGGGCCCTCCCATGTCAGTGGCTGGTGCTACCTTGAGAGGAGGAAGGGGTCCCCCAAAGAAGGGCAGGACAAGCTGAGGGAAGAGGGGGCTGACA
Source organism: Melanocharis versteri (assembly GCA_013397845.1). Taxonomy (NCBI): domain Eukaryota; kingdom Metazoa; phylum Chordata; class Aves; order Passeriformes; family Melanocharitidae; genus Melanocharis; species Melanocharis versteri. Next base: position 497,394 of record VZTG01006295.1, read on the forward strand.
GCAGATGAGCCTGTCAGCTTCTGCCACCTGCCTCAGCTATGCCCATGTCCTCACAGGTGCCCCAATCTGGTACCGCAGTACCCGGAGTCAAGCCTGGCTGGGAACGACATTTTCCACAAGTTCTCTGCCTTCATCAAGAACCCAGTGCCCGCCCAGGACGAGGGTGAGGAGCGGGTGGGGGAGCACCCCATGCAACCTCTCAAGTGCCACACCCCAAAGCCTAGCCTGGTCACACTGAGCTTTCCCAGTCTCCCCATCCCGTCCACAGTTGGGTCTGTCCAGGCACTGCCCTCCCTACATGGGCCAGTGTGGCTGTGCCAGGTTTCTGTGGGAGGGCAAAGGCAGGTGCCAGCCTGAGCCAGGTGGGAAGAGGCTGACAGGTGCTGCCTGGACACAGGGCTGGGCTGGCAAGAGACCACAGCAGAGCAGAGGCCCCATGCCCACAGCAGGACTGTACTGTGACCTGGCCACCCCCCCTGCAGTGCTGCAGCGGAGCCTGCTGCGGGCCCTGCTGAAGCTGGATGAGTACCTGAGTGCCCCTCTGGAGCACGAGCTGGCCCGGGACCCCCACCTCCGGGCCTCCCAGCGCCGCTTCCTCGATGGAGACCACCTCACATTGGCCGACTGCAACCTGCTGCCCAAGCTCAACATTGTTCAGGTAAGCCAGGGGCATGCCGTTCTCCCTTCCCTGGCATTCCCATGCCCTCACTTTCCTCTTGGTGCCTACAGCAAGCCCCTGCTCCTTCCCCAGTTGTTCTCTCAGTTCTGGGTCCCCCAGCATCCCTCTCCCCAGGAGCCCTGCCTAGCACAATGCCCTCCCACAGATCCCACTCCTCTCTGCATCCCCTCCTGAGTGCCAGCCCTTGACTGTGCAGCGCCAGGGATGTCCCCTGGCTCCCTGCCCACCCTTCCCAACTGGTGCCTGCCCCGGTGGTAGGGCCCTCCTTGGCACAGTGTCAGGCAAGTCTCCCCCGTTTGTGCCTGCAGGTCGTGTGCCAGCACTACCGCCGCTTTGGGATCCCCAAGGACCTGCAGGGCGTGTGGCGGTACCTCAACAGTGCCAGTGAAACCAAGGAGTTCAAATACACCTGCCCCAATAGCCAGGAGATTATACAAGCCTATCATTCTGTGGTCCGGGCACCGCAGTGAGCTGGGCACGTGCCCTGGTGGGTGCAGGGCCAAGGCTGGGGTCAGGCAGGAGGTCAGCACCCACCCTGCCCCTGCCTGCAGGGGCTCAGGAGAGCCAAGCATAAGCTGTGCTCCTCGCACCCAAATTCCCCCCACTGGAACCCAGGTGCTGGCAGCAATCTGCAGTGCACTGATCCCCTCTTGTGCCACCCACCCTTCCTCACAACCAGGACAAGCTCTGTGGCCCCTTGAGCATCAGGATGAGGGCAAGGGAGCACAGCCACTGGCACCATTGGTGCCAAAGCTGTGCCCAGCTGAGGGCAGGGGTAGAGCTGGGGATGACAGGCTGCCCTGCAGCCACTTGCATAGGCACACTGTGCCGCCTGCCTGGGAAGCAGGCACCACAGGGTGCCCTCACACCGGCACCGGGTGAGGGGACCTGGCACAGCCATAGAGACCTAGAAACGGAGCTGGAGGGGGATGGCACAGGCAATGGGCAGAGGTCAGTTTCCCCCAAAACTCACTGTTAGGAAGCTCTCAGCAGACCTGGGGTTGTGAAGCAGGGAAAGCCCAAGCTAAGCTTCAGAGTTCCTGGAAATCAATAAAAGCTTTGCAAGCGAGACCAGTGCAAGTTTGGAGTGACCACCCCAGCAGCTCTTCCCTCACAAGGCTTTGTACTGACCTCCTCATCCTCTCCCAGTGCCCAGCAAGGCAGAACCCACCCTCCCAGCTCTCCAGAGGGGTTGGCCAGGCTCTAACCACACATCCATCAGCCTATTTGCAAAAAGCTGGCAGGGAAGGGAACTTCTCTGAGGCCCAGACCTCTGGGTTCAGCTGAAACAGGCCCAAGGCTTCCTGAGAAAGGCAGAGGCAGAATGGACAGACACATCGAGAGAGACTGGCTGGCTAAAAACATGTTTACTGGCAAGAAGCAAAGCACAGGTGGTCTTTCCATTCTGCACTATCAAAGTTCCATCCAAACTCCACCAGTTCATGGTAAGTGAGGTCAGGAGGTGGTCCCTGCCAGCAGGAAAGAGCTGCAGGGGAAAAACCCACCATGCTGTTGTCCTCTCTGCTCCATCTGTCCCCCCCAAAGGCCCTGCCACCACCACAGCTGAGGGGTGGCTGCCGGGTGCTGCTGGCTCTATTGTCTCCCTGGGTCGAGGAGCTCAGGAGGCTCGGAACACAGGGACACCCCCTCATTCAGACATAGGGGTCCATAGAGCTGTCATCAGGGCACAGGACAGCACCCATCAGGAGTCCTCGAAATTCACTCCAGATGGCACCTTCTTGCTGGAAGGAGATGGAGGAAGCATCAGAGCCCTGAGCCTCATGCCCTGCTGCCACATAGCTTTGGAGCAGAGCCCACAGGGTGCCCAGCGAGCAGCACCCAGCCCCAGCACTGACCTTTTGAAACCAGGGTTAATGAGAGACTCCCCTGGGACCTTCCTTTTGGCTGGCAAAGCTGAGCCAGAAGTCTTACTCTTCCTGGGGCTGGGGTCTGCCTCAGTCAGGAACAGGCAGGACACAGATTATAGGTTAGCCAGGAGCTCTGGCAGCCCTGCCAGTCCCTTCAGGGCCAGGGGGAGCCTCCAGGAGCCAAGCCTGGCAGGACCAGCAGCCACAGAGGGCAAGGAAGGGCCAAACTTGGCCTTCTCTCCCTAAAGGAGCCATGGATCCGCCACACCCTCCAGTCTGGAAGCACAGCAAAGCCAGCCCTCCTTCTGAGGCTGGCAATGCCCAGCCTTTGACCTGAGCATTCCAGACGCCCTGAGAGCCACCAGACCTGAGCCTCACCCCTGCTCTGCCTGGAAGAGCACCAGGACAACGGGCAGCTGCCAGCAGCCACAGGCGAGGGCACTCAGAGTGTCCTGGAGAGAGGGCACTCAGAGTGTCTTGGAGAGCACATGGATACAGGACCAGCAGCCTCCAGGGAGAAGAAGACAAAAGATTGCAGGACCAGGGCAGATGTCCCTGGCAGTGCCTACCTGGCAGGAAGACCTGCTGGCTCCGGGCAGCGTGCTTCTCAGGGCTGCAGGAAGATGCCAACGTCTCCACTGCTACTGAGACAGGAGCCAGAGCCAAAGCTTGTGACAACATCCCCCAATTCCACATGCAGCACTTCAAGCCTCCCCAGTGAGCTCCCTTCACAGCCAAATCGAGCCCCATTCTCCTCTCAGCACTTCCATCCAGACCGCTGCTGCTCCAAAATCTTCCTAGACCCCTCGAACAAAGATATCTGTAAGGTGACTCCCACATTCAGGATGCTGGTGTGGTGCTGGCCATGAGGACAGGGCTGTGTTTCCACACAGAGACACACCACTGTGTCTTCTGGGCCCAGGCAGGGTCTCTTCTGCCTGCGGGAGTCTGGTGCAGACCCTGGCTAGCTTTGAGAACAGGCCAGCCCGAACAGGGAAGTGAAAGGCAGCAGCTCTGCTACTGGCCCACTGGGACCGGTGAGAAGAAACCACCTGGGGTGATGCCCGAGAGGCACAGCCCTCTCCCGCTGCGGCTGAACTGGGGCACCTAGGGCACTTTAGGTGGGGGTGACGATCCCGTAAAGGTGGCAGGAGCTGCTAGCCTTCCCCCTTCTAAACCCACCACGGACCTTCCAGGCGCCTCTCCAAGCTCTCGATGCAGCCGGCCATGCCGAAGACCAGCGCCTGCAGCCGGCTGCGCGCCTCGGCGGCGGGCAGCTGGGCGAGGGCCAGGGCCGGGCACCGCGGCTCCTCCGGCAGTCGCAGCGTGGCCGAACCCGGGCCCAGGCTCAGCGCAGCGGCCCCGTGACCCAGGGCGGCCCTGCGGGGAGCGGGGGTGAGGGGAGCGGGGGAGAGGGGGAGCCCCGGGCGAGGTGGCGCCTAGGGTAGGGGGAGCCCGGGGCGAGAGGGTGCCCGTAGCGAGAGAGGTCCCAGGGCGGCGGCACTCACCTGAGCATCGCGCCGTGCTCCCCCGGCGGGCACCGCTGCAGAGGGAGAGGAGGAGAGGGCGTCCAACACGGCCTAGCCTGGGCCCAGATCCGTCCCTGCCCCACCGGCACTCCGGGTCTCAGCCCCGGGCTCTCCCACCGCACCGTCGCCCCCCTGGTACATACACAGCCGAGCGCCAGGCAGCCGCCGAGCTCCCCGGCCCAGACCTCCATCGCGTCGGTCACACTGCGGGAGGAAGCAGCTCAGGCCAGGGCTGCTCGGACCCCGCTCGACCCCGTGCCCGCCCTCCACCCGCTCCTGCTCCCGCCCCGCTCTCACTAGACGGCATCGTCGGGTCCGCAGTAGCAGAGGAATCGTGCCGTCCCGGCTCGCAGCAAATAAAAAGGCCCCACCGGTTCCGCCATGGCCGCGGCGGAAAGGGCGGTGGAAGGGGCGGGGGAGCGGCGGGTCCTGCCCAGGGCCGGGCCCGGCAGCCGCGCCATGGTGAACCTGGGTGTGCGGCGGGTGGAGGATGATGTGGCTGGCAAGCACTCGGTGCGC
>VZTG01006296.1:17752-36333 GCA_013397845.1 Melanocharis versteri
CCTAGCCCCCCCCCCCCCCCCCCCCCCCGTGCCTGCGCTCACGTAAGAGCCGGCAGTTCCCCGAAGGGCGTCAGCTTAGATCAGCGCCCGGCTCACTGCACCCACCACTGATGCTGCAGCCTCTTCCCGGCCCCCCCGGGAAGAGAAGGCCCCTTCCGAATTAATCTTCTGCCGTAATTGTGTCTGCTTAAACACGTTCAACCGATTTGGACAGTCTCTTGAACTGTGAAAACCTTTAAAACATGTTTAAACCCCCTTTGCAGGGCTACCAGGGTATGAATAGCGCTTTTGTCGGCGGACAATGGCAGCCTCCCGACTGCCTCCTCAGACTACTAAAAGTAGACGGCAATCTCTAAAAACCTTTGTTCTGATAAGGCAACTCGGTATCGATGAGGCCCAGGTTAACAAAAAAATCAGTGTCTTACGGAGGTTTTTGTCATGTTAAAGTGTTAACTTTCCTGCTGCTGCTCATCGTGACTTGCCTTGGCTCAAAGGTGCGATGACAAAGAGGTTTTTGGTTACTCAGACATGTCCAAGGACTTGTGCAATTAGGAGTGCTTAATTAAAAAAAACCCAAAAAACAACAAAACTTTGAAGACTGTAATTTCATGCCCAAGATCCCGTTTATGGAGCAGAATTCTGGTTAATAAAAAGGAGTTCGATGGATTAATGGGCCGGGCTGTTGCCAGCAGGTTTCCAGCCCGTCACCAGATTAAGCAGAAGGTTTTTGTGCGAGGCAGGAAGCACTGCTGCGAGCCACGTGCTTGAACCGGGAACTTCTGCCTGGGAAACCTTTCTGAGAAACTTCGCTTGCACTAGATAAAAAGCTGTGAGAGTCTGCAGCAGCCTGCTTTTTTTTGATTACCTACTCCTTTATCCATCTAAAACTATTATTAAAACCTTCATTTATTGCTGTTAGCCAGAGTGATCCACTGCCGGCCTTAATTCCCTTTCCACCCAACCAGTTGATAATTTAATTTGATGGGGACAAGACGTTTCCCAGGCCGGCTGGAGCACGTGCTGGTCCTTTATCTCCTGCCTAGCCGTTGTTCTCCCGGGTGAAGATGGAGCCGCAGCGGGTGGTGATGGATGGCACGTAGGGAATGGGGCTGCAGTACCGGGGCGCTGCCACGTGCAGCAATCTCCATCCTGGAGTGGGGATGCAGCACCGTGGTCTACACTTCTGCCTACTTAAATGTGAAAAGAAAACTCCCAAGCTTTCTTTTATCGTGTAAAGCAGGTTTTTACAGCTTGCCTGAAGGCGGCCAGGTGCTTTTTGCCAGCCGAAAGGCTCCTTGTCCTCTGCAAGGTTAAGCCTGTAGGTGTGTCCTACAAATACCCTCGAGATAAGTCTTTCTCGTCACCAAACATCCGATGCTTGCCACCTCCTCTTTATTTTTTTAGTTAAGCCTTCCAGGGAGGGCAGCTCAGCAGCGGCACGGCTGAGCCAGCAGCACACGGGGAACGTGCCAGAGCCAGTCTGACCTTCCTCTTCCCCATTGCCAAAAAGCTGGAGAGGCATCTCCGTTGTGGGTCTCTCCTCCCGAGGATCCGCAGCTCAATGCCGGGGAGAGCGTCGCCTAGTCGGGAGCAGGTAGTGGCTCCTGGGTTCCATCCAGGCTTGCAGAAAAGGGGTGGAATTTTGGGGTGGCCATTTTGTCCTTATGTAACGGCGAGACACCACGTCTGGCACCGGCTGCCTGGCAGGAATGTGCTGTCCTCCCTCCCTGGGAGAGGGGATGCCAGGCCAGGGTAAAAATCTGCTTCTCTGTAGAGCTGCATTTCTCTGTTGTTGAGTGCCTTTAGCTTCTGGAATGAGCAAAGCTGATGTTTTTCTAGGCTTTTTTTTGGAAACTGAGGGCCTGCCTGGTTTCATAACCCTGCCCTGAGCACTAACTCAAACCATTTCTGCCTCTGGGCAGGGATACTGGGCATGAGCAGCCTTGTTCTGCAGCGTCCATGAGGTTGTGTAAGTGAGGCTGACCAGTAAATACCACATCATCGCCCCCTGGGAGCCTCCTGGCTGGAATTCCTGCAGGCAGTGACACAGCTCTGCCGCCCTGGCCTGGGGACAGCCCCTGCTGCAGTTTTTACTTTGCTTTGTCACCGATAACAGCAAAGACTTGGCCCTGGGTGGGGATTGCTGTTCTCCTTTGTCCATGCCCAAGGGGCATATCCGGAGAAACCGTGATTTTAGGCTTTCTCTCATGTGACCCATGGGATGAGCTGGTTGGAATTAGTCACCTGGCTACAGTAAAACCAGTCCCGACCTCAGATGGCTCAGTCTGGAATATTCAGGAGCTGGGGAGATACCAGACATCATTGAGACACCCTGCCTGAAGCATGGGCAGGCCAAGTAATAAATTCGGGGATTTAATCGTTACTCCTTGAGGAATGAATTCAGGTTTATTTAGTGCTGGAAACATTCAGGCATCGTAGGGTATTGTTCACCCCCGCTTCCTCGCTGTGTCCAGCCTGAGTGCTCCGTGTTTTCTGGTGTCCTTGAAGTCCTTGCTCCTCTGTTTGGTTTTAAAAAAAGCAGAGTAGTGGGAAATGCTAGACATTCCTGTTATAAATATGAGACTGGTCATTCCAGTAAAATTCAGTCGATGCACGGTGATGGAAGGCAGGAGGGAGTATTAAAAAGACTCTTGGTGGTTGTGGGCACAGTGCTCTGGAAAGATGGGTGTTTGGGATACTTTCTGGCTGCTGCGTTTCTGCTCTCGCCCCTGGACAAGGTCACTGTGTCTGCGGTTAATTTTTCTGAATCCTCTGAACTGCTGGAAAATCTTGTGAAGGGGATTCTGGCTGGGAAGTAAACTTTTCCTTTCTCTTTATAAAGACTTCAAGGGTGTTAAAATTATATTTGCAAATGACTTGAGTGGGTGGGGGATTTCCATGAGGCAGGGAGAATTCACTTGACTATTTTTTAAAAACTTCCAAGTCGTGCTCTGGCTGCAGTTTCCGTGTTGAGCTACCCTTGTTCCGTATTCCTCTTGTTCCTAGAAGCTGTGCAAACCTGAGTCGCAGTACGTGGAGGTGATTTCCTAGCAAAGGCTTGTTTTTTTTGGCGGAAGCTGACACTGCTCTGCAGGTGTCAGAGGGTGCAGCAGCAAGTGTTAGAGGGCTGAAACACAGTGTTTTAGGACTGACCAGAGGGTTTTCCTGTAATAATGAGACTTTGTTGGGCTTTTTATGTGGGCAGAGCTTCTTGTAGTGACTCTGGTGAATCAGCAGCTTCTGGCAGGGCTGAGGGAAAAGAGGCTTTGCCAGGTCAAATTATGGTTTTTGCTGGCCTGGCTGCTCTTTGGCGCATGGCAGCGCGGCGAGGGTGAGTCAGGGCTGCCTGCGCGAGGATCTGCACGTACGTGAGGAAGGGCTGCGGAGCAGGGGAGGAGCATCGGGGCCAGCCAGCGCGGCCACTGCGGCACCGGGACGGCACCGGGCAGGCTGGCAGGGCATCGTCTGGCCTTCACTGTGCTCAGTCCTGCTAGCTCTGGCAGAGTTTTTGGGCTTATTGGTGCCTCTGTGTCAAAGCTGGATGTGCTGAGCTGGCTGGTGTGTGCCCCTCACACCATTCTGTGGTTTATTGGTGGGCTTTGTCTGCCTGGGGTGGGCAGAACAAAAGCCCAGCTCTGTTCCTGCTCTGTCCCAGCTTTTAGCTGAGCCCCAGCCCATGTTTTTATAAGCACGTCTTGGAGATGAAAGCAGCTCATGCCTGCTCTGAGTATTGCCCATGTGCCCAGGGCGTGGAGTTTGGAGTTAAACCAATCTTTAAAGGCAAAGTGAGCGATCTGCCCGTGCCAATAGCCACCACCTTGCATCACTCTTTTACTAGAGGCTTTTGTAATGCTGGGATTGTAGCCTGGGCAGGTCCGAGAGACAAAGAGCTTTGAGTTGCCACTGCTACTTGAGAACAAAATCATTGCAATTAGAAATGCCTGGGGCACCAGCACTGCTGTGAATTGAGTGTTCTGTCCCAGTGGGCTGTTAAGCTTCAGCTCAGCTTCCTCTTGGAAGGATAGGTTGCTGAAGAATAGGCTGGTCCTGCTGTTGTGGGGACTCTCTAGTCCAGAGGAGGCAAGCAGCCTGAGTTCAGAGATGTTTTTTAATCCAAATGTTGAAAAATACAACCAGTTTTAAACCTTGTGATAGATTTCTGCTGCTGTGGGTGAAGGGGAGTGCAGGGGGCAGGAGAGAACAACGGCATCTTCAGTCAAAGAGGGACTTTGAGTGTATTAAATCTTCAGGCTTTCACATGTTCTCTGCCAAGGTGTTGTGTTTAATCAACTCAAGTCTGCTTGCTTGTCCAGGCTTAAAGAGTGGGGTTTAGGCTTAGGCGGACTTCGCCGTGATTAGGTGCTCTTGGGAAGAAGGTTGCCTGCGTCCAGGCGTGCTGCAGTCACGCCAGCGCCGGGCTGCCCTGGTCCCAAGTGGGATGGGAAGTGCAGTCGAGGCCTGTAGGAGAAATGAGTGGAGAGCTGGGAGGGAGGAGGCAGAACCTCTGCCTGCGCACTCAAGTGCTTGAATTTTGTTGCGTTGTGTAGCTCCAAGGGAAGACTGGCAATGAAGAGAAGCTATGAAGGGAACATCTGCATAGAAGGCAGGTGAGCTTTGGGTGGTCCATGTGGGGGATGACATGGAAATAGAAACGTGTCTTGCCTGTTAGGAGAACATCAAGATAGTTTGACCCAGTAGCAGCTTTCTTGTTACCTCCATATTCATCACGTGGTTGTCTTGGTGTCTCTGCTTGATTGGCAGGATGGGGTGGGTGATTCCCAAACCTGGCACCGCTTTCTTTCCTTCCAGACACAGGAATCAAGCGACCATGTCGAAGCACCACGATGCAGGGACTGCTTTCATCCAGACCCAGCAGCTGCATGCTGCCATGGCAGACACCTTCCTGGAGCACATGTGCCGCCTGGACATCGACTCGGAGCCAACCACTGCCAGAAATACCGGCATCATCTGCACCATTGGTAGGCTGTTCCTAGATAGGAGAGAATTGCAGCTAGGAGCCCACACCTTCATGAAACTTGTTAGGGAAATTGTGAGAGAGATCTGGCTTTCATCCCTTGCCAGAGCTGAACTTGTGTGGTGAAGGAACATGACTTTCCCATGTTTGCCTAACCTGTGTTACTGCTGGGAGTGAATCCAGTATCCAGGGAAATGGGAATCGCTTGGGTTCTGCTGCACTCTGTGGGCAAGTTAAAACAATATTTGCTGCTGCAGCGCTGAGCAATGCCATATCCATTTACCTTTTCTCTTCCACATGAAACAGCTTAGTCTGTGTGGGTTACCTCATTATTTTTCCAAAGTTAATGTTCAAACTGTTTCTTACTCCTAGGCCCGGCCTCCCGCTCTGTGGAGAAACTGAAGGAAATGATTAAATCTGGAATGAATGTTGCCCGTCTCAACTTCTCTCACGGCACCCATGAGGTAAGGGTGTGGAGTCTGAGCTGCTACAGCCCCTGTATGTCTGCTGATCCGGTCCCTCAGGGAGAAGGGAAATCCAGCTTCATCCGGACCATCCTTCGTGTGGGAAGGTCGAATAGCTACTTTTGGGGAAAGCATGCTGCTTGTACATACCGAGCCTGCATCACTGTTGATAACATTGAAGTGTATTTTCTGAGCCATTTTGAAAGCAATTCAATTCCACACCCTGCCCTGTAGCGGGGAGCCTGGTAACTTGTATTTGACACTGTGTGCCAGCTGCTTGCCATGAAATCCTTCAGCTCTTCCTCACATCCTGCTGTTCCCAGAGCTGCTCCTTCCCAGTGAGCAGCAGAAGCTGAAAAGACCTGTCCCTGTTTTGCATTTCTGCAGAAAGTCACACTATCAGTTCATCTCACTTCTTGTTCCATTGCTGGGGGTTTTGCAAGCAGGCAATCGATGAATAACCCTGATCAAAGGGCATCTGTTACTAATGATTTGGTGTAGTTACTGTGCCCAGTGGGAAGAATGGGTTCCTGGGTTTTCTGGCTAGCCAGCTGCTCTGGATGTGTTCCTGGCACTCTGGAAGGTCCCACCATGGAGCTTGGAACATGGTGGGGTGAACTTTGAAGAATGAGGTCAAAAGAAATCAACACTCCATGACAGTCAAGCCCTTATTGCTATAAATAGCTGAGATCCTCAGTGATACTGGGGGAGCTGAGGATCCCATTCGAGGTTGCCTGGAATGCCACTCTGAGCCTTTCTGCTGAGATAGCTTCTTCTTTTTTNTGCTTTCCAACGTTCAAAATGTCACCCAGTGGCAGCTGTAGGTGGCTTTACTTAGAGACCCACAAGCCTTGTGGTGTATAACAGCTTGGCTTCTCACCCTCGTGGCCTTTAATGGGCATAGGGCAGTGTCAGGATCGAAAGGGCTGATACTTACCTGTGGGCAGCCATCAGACTTTGATTAACCACCCTGGGATAGTGTTAGTGCATGCCTTGCAGTTGGGAAATCATCCTGGAGTAAGAATAGTGTGGAGTAACTGCGTCCCAGGAGTGAAATCCTTGCGGCCTGGTGGCTCTTGGGCTGGGTGACATGTCAGGGAATTGGTGGCCAGGCTGAAACTGGGAATTCTCACACTGTTGCTGCCCATTTGCTGCGGTCTGTGAACTCAGCTGAGGTGAGGACAGGGAATGTTGCATTCTGCTTTGTGTGAGGTCTAATTGCACATTTCACATCGACAAGGCCGACTTCAGGCTCTGGTCTGGCTGTCGCCTGCAGAGTGTGACCATCAGCCTTAGTCAGTCCTAAGTTTGTGTCTCCTGGCTCCTCCAGAACACCGCAGTTTCCGGTGAAGCCCCAAAGAGTTTCCATCTGTCACAAGTGCTTCAGTTCTCTTCAGTTTTCATGTCCACCCCAAAGCATTTAATGGGGTTGAGCTTTAACAGAGGTGCTTTTGCACCTGCCTGTTTCCCTTTCATGTAGGATAAAAATGGCTTTTACCTCCAGCTCTGCCTGCATTCCCGTTCTGCACGTGTAACTCTTCAGGAAGTCAGACTCCCCAGGAGCCAGTTAGTCAATATCAAACTGAAATGGAAAAATCCCAGATGATTGGGTTCAGATAAGTGTTGTGGCACCATCAGGGCATGTTTCCTGTGCTGTATCCACCTCAGCCGCAGTGCATGGCAGGGTCAGGGCCATCTCAGTCCCAGCTTGCACACTCAATCAATAGACTGACTCATTTTTCTGCTATAAAGAGTTATCAGCTGTTAGGTGTCTCTGGCCAAGGGCACACATGTGAACTTTAGCATGGCTTTCTCCAGCCTCACCTTCCTGGTGCTGGCTTATCAACCCCGAGATACCCAAGTCGGTGGGGAGGGCTCGTGTTGGGGTGGCTGAGTGACACGGGGAAACCAGGTGTTCCAGGTGAGTCAGGTCAAAGTCCGTCAGTCCATATGGTACAGAGAGGAAAGGGTATGTCTTATCTACTAAAGTCTGTCGAGTGTTACACAACTTTCACTAGTTGTAAGTAGTTAAGGTTATCTCTTAATGTTGTTTAAACAAGTAAAATAAACTGATCTGCTGGCTATCTGTAGCACATTTGAGGGAGCTGGGATGGATTTTCTTACAAAACTCTCTTGAAACTGGCAGCATTTAGCAAAATGCTCTCGCAAACAAGGTTTGGAAACCAGGCGTGTGGTGCTGGAGTATTGAACTCCTGTGTGTGATTGCTTTGGCTCTGGAAATAAGCTGTAAATATTTGCATGGATAACATTTTTAGCAAATCCTTTATCTACGGGAATTTAGGCCAAAGAGTGAAAAGCCTGTCTGCCTGCAGGACTGATAATGGGTCAGGCTGGAAGTGTGTGTGGGAGCTGGCAGTGTGGAGAGGCATCTTCCCTTGCTCTGATGGGAGGAGAAGCACAGCTGTGTGTGGCACTGTGACATTCTTCTGCCATCAGGTGTCTTTCAATGCACACAATTACCCAACTGCTGGTGCTGTAAATATTCTGCTGTGCTGAATAGGCAGGTGTTCAGGAAAGCTTTTGGAAAAGTTACTCCTAAAGGCCTCTTGGTTGGTGAGCCGCCTTCAATTGGCAGATGTGTGTCCTCATGGAAAATCACTTCAGCCAGGCCTTGGTACTGTCTCCTTGAGTTGTTTTTCTGGAATTAGAGCTGAGGGCACAACAGATATCTTCCAGACTCCACCTTCATGGCAGGAATGCCTTTGTATCCTTGCGCTCTGCTTTACTGGAGGCTTTGTCCGGGTTAAATTTTGAAGGTAGAACTGAAACTGAGAGCAGAACTGTCAGCTTGGGCAGCCTCTGGGGTGCACAGAAATCTTTTCTGTAAGCAGCAGAGTAGAACCAGCTTTAATGTTTCCATATCCTTTCTGTTCTTGCCAGTATCATGAGGGCACAATCAAGAATGTGCGAGAAGCCACAGAGAGCTTTGCCTCTGATCCCATCACCTACAGGCCTGTGGCTATTGCACTGGACACCAAGGGACCTGAAATCCGAACTGGACTCATTAAGGGAGTAAGTTGCACTTTTTTTATCTCACTTTTTTCACCACATAGACTTGATACGGTGTTAAGCCTGTGGCCTTTTCTGAACAAAAAACATCCTAGGAAACAAGGTAACTAACCACCTCCCAAGAGTTTGGACAAACCGCTGTGGGCTGGGAGGTGGTGGCGTGCTGGTTTTTACTGGTTTTGTTGTCACACAGAGTGGCACAGCAGAAGTGGAGCTGAAGAAGGGTGCACAGCTCAAAGTGACCCTCGACAATGCCTTCATGGAGAACTGCGATGAAAACACGCTCTGGGTGGACTACAAGAATCTCATCAAGGTTGTAGAAGTTGGAAGCAAAATCTATGTGGATGATGGTCTGATTTCTTTGGTGGTTAAGGAGAAAGGTGGGTAACAGCCATTCCAGCTCTGCCTGTTTGGGTTTTCCTTAGGACATACTTGTGCTTTCTCTCTAATAACTGTTTCTTAGCTTGCCGTTGTGTGTTGCAGAAAGGAGAACGTGGTTCTTCATGGTGTAGTGAGACTTTGAGCTAAATTTCTCTATGTTAAGTGTAGGAACTTTCCGAAAACTAACTTCGGCTGGGTTTCACTGGCTGGCATCTAAACTCCATCTTCAAAGGGGAATGTGTGGTAGGGCCATATCACTGTTCATGATCGGCCAGGCCAATTCATGCTCTCAATGCAGGATTTAACTAGTTTTACAGCACAGACCCTGGGTTTTGTAGTTAGAGACAGAACTAGTAATGTAACTGGTAATGTAGAGGCAAGGTTACTTCCGTGATATTCCCTTTATAGTGCTGCCTAAACTGCTCTAGCCTCAAGCCTCTAATCTGTGAACATGTAGGAAGTGGGAGATGAGGCTTTTGGGGTGCTCAGTTTAGTGTTGCAGGGCTCTGTGTGCAGAGCTGCAACCTGTTAGCTTTTCTTGGGGGAGGCAATCCCAGCCTCCTGCAGGGAACAGCTGGTATCTTATCCAGGAGCAGCCTAGAAGTTGTTTTAGACCAGTCTATCGTGTTCCCAAGGATAAATTGCAAGCTCGTGTGGTACAGAAATGCTCTGAAGAGATGGGATGTGCTTTTTATCGCGTGTGCCACTGTTGGCACTGCAGTTCCCAGGCAGGAGGTGGTGTGGGAGCTGGTAGCAGGAGCTATCCGATAAACATTGACCATGGGAACGCATGTTTCAGGGAAGGACTGTGTCTTGACGGAGGTCGAGAACGGTGGCATGCTTGGCAGCAAGAAGGGAGTGAACCTGCCCGGCGCTGCTGTCGACTTGCCTGCTGTCTCCGAAAAGGACATTCAGGACCTAAAATTCGGTGTGGAGCAGAACGTGGATATGGTGTTTGCTTCCTTCATCCGCAAGGCTTCCGATGTCCACGCTGTCAGGAAGGTGCTGGGGGAAAAGGGAAAGAACATCAAGATCATCAGCAAGATCGAGAACCACGAGGGTGTGCGCAGGTGAGCTTTGTGCAGGGGATGCTTTGGGTTTGTCACACTGAAATAAAGCAACTCACACTCCCTTTTTGTAGCTTCAGACAGCTTTATGTAGCACTGAATATGTGCTGTGCCTTGCTCCTGGTTTTCTTCCTCCTTCCTTGGCATTGCAGGAACCCAAACAGCTCGTGAAAAGCCTGTGTGCTCCTTTCAGAGGAGGACAGACAGATGGAAAGGTGCTTTGCAGAACAAATGGGATAACACAGCTCTTTTCTTGCTGTCAGGTTTGATGAGATCATGGAGGCCAGCGATGGCATTATGGTGGCCCGCGGTGACCTGGGAATCGAGATCCCGGCTGAAAAAGTCTTCCTTGCCCAGAAGATGATGATTGGGCGCTGCAACAGGGCTGGCAAACCCATCATCTGTGCCACTCAGGTACTGGCTCCTCACTGCCAGAGTCTGGCCAGGACAGAATGCTGGGGGGCAGCCATGGCTTGATGGCGTTGGTTAAAGAGTAAGATGCAGAGAGATTTTGCTCGTAGCTGAAAAGCTCCTATTTAGGCATTTCTGTGTTTGGAATCTTTTCCAATTAGATTTATGGGACCTCTTGCCAAAGGTTGTACACCTCAAAACATCACGAGGTAGCAAGCCTTTGGGGCTGACCTTGCAAATTCATGGGAAAAATGGTGCATGCTTTTCCTTGGCATCTTGCAGCAGCACATCTCTGCCTGCCAGGGAAAGTTTGCTGGGGTTCCCAGGTATCTTAGAAAATGCACCCACACTGCAGCTTCAGAAGGAGCTGAGTAAAGGATCCATCTCCTTTTTCTGGGAGTGGTAGGGATCACGTGCACAGTCCTCGGGCTCTGAGAGGACTGGTTTCCTGGCTGTCCTTGCTCTGCACAGGCTATGGAAGTGAAAACTGTCTTTAGACAGTAGTCATTAAACAAGGTCCTGGGTTTCCAGTGGCATATGCTCCTTTTTCCTGTATTGCTACAGAAATGCAGGTGGAACACAGCCTCAGGCAATGTCCCATGGGTAGGCAAATGGTTTTAAAACAAATGGTGAGCTCCAGCTGGGGGGAAGCTGAGCACCTGAGGAAGACAGGAGAGCTGGCCAGACTTGGGGATGTGGATAGGGATTAGGAAGTACTAACCTCATGGAAAGCTGTCCTGTTTTCCACTCTCTTAAGTGGGGATGCTTAGGAAGCTGGTGGAGTTAACTGTTCTGAGTTTACTACCCTGTACATACTGTCTAAAGCATTCAAAATCTTGTGTTGGGGGAAGGTGACTTCGTTGGTGCGGACCCTGCTCTTTATGATTTGTAGATGATAAAATCTCCAAATTTGAGAACGTATGACTGGATTTGAGCTTTCTATAAATATGTCTAATGCTACGCTCTGTTCTAAAGAGCGCCGAGTTCCTTGGACCGAGCCTTGTGCTGAGAAGTGGAGGGTTGGAGTATTTTGTCTGGGACGTTGTGTGGCTTAAATCTCCCTGGAAAAGGAGTAGATGTGGAATGGGTATAAAATGGAATGGGTTGTTTTCTTTACTGGTGGATGCTTTAAATCAAAACTGGTTTAGGGACCAGACGCCCTCTCTGTTCCATACCTATGCAGAACTCCTGGAGTCCTTAGGTTGCATCTCACTTTCTGCCCAAGCCATAAGGAGTATCGAAATGCAGCTGCTTCCTCTGGCAGTGTGTTGATCTCCATGGGTTTGTTCTCTCCCAGATGCTGGAAAGCATGATCAAGAAGCCTCGCCCGACACGTGCTGAGGGTAGCGACGTTGCCAACGCTGTCCTGGACGGAGCGGACTGCATCATGCTCTCCGGGGAAACAGCCAAGGGAGACTATCCCCTGGAGGCTGTGCGCATGCAGCACCTTGTGAGTACTGCCCTGCCCTGCCTTGCCCTGCTGGGGACAGGACCACCACCTTGCTGTCAGCCACCTGAGCTGGCCACTCAAAGGCCTGAAAGGACCAGGCTGCCCAAAATAGCCATTTCTTTACTCACACTCTGCTGTGGGTGATTTTTTTGAACAAACATGGTCCTGAGGGCCTGGCCACTTTGTGTGCTCCAAACTTGCCAAGCAGAGCTGAGAACTGCTTTGCCATGCTGAGATGTAAAACTTCCCATTTCTTTTTGTTGTTACCTCGTTAGAAATTTCATCCAATGTCCTGTTGCAGTGGCATATTAAATGCTTTAAACTTCTGCAAGGTCAAGGAGCTGCTTAAGCAGTTTATCTATAGATAATGAAAGGTTTTGGCTGAGTCCTGCACGGGAGGGGGGTGGGGAGGCTCCTGGGGGTGATTTACAGCACTGTTGCGTTCAGCACCTGCTGTGTGCTGGGGGTTGGGGGGTTTGTTGCATGAGCATTGACAGCACCATATTTTTACATGCCTGAACTGCCAGAAACCTCTGCTCTGCTTCAAGTTCGTGTTTCAGCTGATAAAAGCCTGATGTCAAGTACCTGTGAGCGTTGCTGCTCCCCAGTTACCAGTGCTGTGAATCGCAGCAGTGGTAACTCACACGTTCTAACACTCACCAGTTTTATTTGTAATTCAGGTTCTATAGATTATTCAACTCAGCCAGTGTTGGTTTGCAGTGTGTTACCTAAACATCTTTTACGTCAATATGGAGTAGTGTTTTTTGCACGAGGCAAATGCAAAATACGACTTACGATCACTGGGCAGTGGTGCTCCTTTACAGGCTGAATGCTAACAGTGGACCCTAAAGCTTCTACCTCCTTTTCCAACTCCTAAATCACAAGGATCAACTTCCTACCAAGACTTGGGAACTTGCTGCAGCAAACCTTACACCTGGGTTTCCATCCTGGCATTAATTCTATGGCCTGGGCAGGTTGTGTTGTACCTGTAGCCTGATTTGAGGTTCTGTTGCATGTGCTTCCCTCTTCATACAGACTTGGGCATGGTGTTCATTCCACCAGGGCCCCTGGAGAAGCACTGAAGGCTTTAACACTGTGCAGAAATTGAAATACAGATTGACTAAACGTTAGATGTTCCAGGCAGCAAGGTGCCAACTCTTATGGTAGGAGCATATGCCAGTACAGTGAGGATCTTTCCTCTGAGCTAATTCACTTGTTGTTAGTCAAGCCCAGCGACAATGTCCTGAGTAACCATGGTCTGGAGATCTGCAGCAGCATGGCTGGAGCAGGTGGATGTTACCATCTGAAGTGGGCAGTAGTAAACTTCCAGATACTGGGCAGGCTGATTGCTGTAGGTGGGAGTGGGCATCCTTCCCATTCCACTCCAGGATCCATATTTCGAAGCCCAGCCTGGCCATGCTATGCTGCCTGATGGGACCAAGGTTTAAATAGCCTCTCCATTTTCCTTTCTCCCACCTCCCTGGTATCTCCACCCGTGCACCAACTGGAAACCCGCTATAGCCATTCCTGTCTGAGCAGATCCAGCTGTGGGGTGAAGTTAAGGATTGCTGTGCCCCTCTGCAGCCACTGTCAAAGCAGACACCTGTATTCCCATGTTCCATTACACATGGGGAGTGCAGACTTCCCTCTAAAATCAGGTTTGCTCTCTGTGTTACATGGAGCTGCTGCTTTTGTACCAGGAGCTGAAAATAAACTGCCTGGCTTCCAGCTCCTGCATTTGGAGTAAGTGTTGTGATGCAAATACTCCCATTTTATCTAAATCCACCAGTGACAAAATGCTTTAGGACAAGTCGGCACTGGCCTGCTGTTCTGGCCTGCCGCCTGTGTCCTGTTATTTTTAGACCTAAGATACTTAACTGCTTTGGCTTAAACTGATAACTGTGGAAGGGATAATTCTCAGCATCACATAAAATCATTCATTAACACTAGAGTAGTAAAATTCTGATTTTTCTAACTCCAGAGCTTTCACTGTCATGGCACATCAGTCTCTAATTTAACATGAACTTGTCATGCTTTGTGTAGTGGCTGCTCACTTTGTAGAGTAACTGGGTGAAGTTGTCCTTGAGAGGATCATGAACCTTTGCATGCTTTTCTAGTCTCTGCAAACCTTCTTTATCGGGTTGTCAGGCCTTCTGAGATGATTAAACATGATTCCCAGGATTCTGGGATGAACGGGTTGCTGAACCTGTTGCCAGTGCTCTGCCAGAACACAAAGCCTTTAGTTGTGCCTCTGTCCCTCTCGTCTGTCCATATCTGGCACTGTACAAACACCCCAACATCCACTCTGTGACAACCCTATAAGGAAGATTTGTTCCTGTTTATTTCCCTATTACCAAAAGCGAGTTGGTATCCCACTTGGATGTGAAGCTTTATTGACTCTCAAGTTAAAATAAATCTTTACTGTGTATACAAAATAAATCTTTATTTTGCTCTCAAGGTAAGCCAAATCTTCATTGACTCTGAAGTTAAACTAGAGTCTTCATTAACCCTGAAGTTAAACTAAATGTAGCAAGGCTGAGAGAACAGTCTCCCGCCTTCAGGGGTGACATTCAAAGTGTGTTGCTTGCATGTTGGCTCCGTGAAAACTGTTCCAGCAGCACTCTGTGGTGTTGGGAGCCTATGAGAGGAAGCCGGAGATTCCCTCTTAATTGCAAGCAGGACCATGGGCAGGCAGGTAGGTGGCATAAGAGTCTCTCAAGGAAGTCATAAGCAGCCATGACAAAGTGTGGTCTGGCTCTGAGCTGGCTTATTCTGGTCCTTGAAAAGTAATCTGTGTTTGCCTGCTCTGCTGGAACTTCCAAATACAACAAAAATGCCATGTTTGGAATGCCTGCCCAGTGGCTGGGGCCTGCCAGTTCCGTGGTAAGGTGAATCTTAGTCTGGGTTGCATTTAGCAAAGTCAAAACCTGAGAGCCAAAAAGCTTCACAGCTTCATCTTAATACCCTCTTGCATGCATTACTATGACAATTAAGCAAGTTAATGTGATCTCATGTTCCTCTGGTATATCTTTCCTTCTTCTCTTTCCTCTGTTCTCCTCCTTCCCTCCCACTCGGGCCTGCAGATCGCCCGCGAGGCTGAGGCGGCAATGTTTCATCGTCAGCTGTTCGAAGAAATTTTACGCCTCAATGTTAACAGCAGGGACCCTGCCGATGCCATGGCGGCGGGTGCGGTGGAGGCCTCTTTTAAGTGCTTAGCTGCAGCCCTGGTAGTCCTGACCGAGTCCGGCAGGTAGGGCTCAGAGAGGGGGCTTGGGCCAGCCCTTTCCGTGGCAAAAACATGCTGCACCCTAACGCTGCAGTCTTTGGCCAGCTCACTGCCCGTGCCAACCTTGTGTAACCGCTGCCATGTGAGCTGACCCTGTGCTAGGGAGGGACCCCAGCAGGCAGGAGCAGAGCGAGAGTGCCTGGCAGTTGGCATGAGTGTCACCTGAGTGTGGGCTTGACAGGGCGAGGTGCTACCATTCTGAAAAGAACACTTGGGAATCGAGTGGTTCCTCTGCAGGGATGTGCTGTTGGGGTGAGCTTAGTCTGGGCTCACTGATTCATGTCAGTGTCAGAGGCTGGCAGTACCGATGTGGCACCCTGTGCTGGAGCACCTCGCCCTGCCCTGTGCCCGAGTGCCTGCCGTGAGTGTTGTCTCCGAACGCGTGTTGCTCTTGTAGATTGCCCGGGAGGCCGAAGCCGCCATCTTTCACAGGCAGTTGTTTGAGGAACTGCGTCGTCTGACCCCCCTCAACTGTGACCCCACCGAGGCCGCTGCAGTTGGCGCTGTGGAAGCGTCCTTCAAGTGCTGCAGTGGGGCCATTATTGTCCTCACCAAGTCTGGAAGGTAGGAGGGGACAGGTACCCCCAGGTCAAGCCTGCTGCGTGACAGGGTGGGGGAAGGAGAATCCTAAAAACATGGCTTTGAGAGACTGGTGGAGTCAGGTTCTGGCAGTGCCTGCAGTGCTAGTTCCTCGGGAGATGGACACACAGCCCTACACTCTGAGTCCTCGGCCTGCCTCTGCCAGCGTGGCACCAGCTCTGAGCCCGGCCTCCCCTCGCTGCTGCAAGTGGCAGCAGTGCCAGCTGGAAGAGCCGAGGGAAAATAAGTGTTGCAGCTTCAATTCAAACTTCTTGGCAAGAAATCATCGATGTGACAGTGAGGCAGAAGTTCAGTGGATGCAGAATCTGTTTGGTTTTTTTTTTATCGAGGCTTTGGCCTTTTGTAGCAGCATCCAAATTACTGGTCCCGTGCTGGACTTTGCAGTCATCAGCCCTGCTTGTCTGAGCCCAAGGGGTGAAGAGGGACTGCTCAGCCTGGGATTGGTAGGCAGGGAAATGGAAAGTGTTGGAAATCTCCTCTTCCAGGATTCCTTGTACCTGCCTGCAGGTAATCTCTCTGCACAGGCAGGCAGCAGGTGAGCTCAGTGGCTGCAGGTGAGATGTACTGGAACAATGTAGTTTGGGATTTCTATCCAGCAACGGTGGCAGCTGCCAAGCAGAGACTTGTTCTTCCAGTTGTGGAAAGGGAGCTGGAGCCTCATGGATCAGCTCTTCCATCTAGAGGAACTAGGCTGCCTGCTCCCAAAGCACGTCCGACCATAAGTCTCAGACTGCTTTCTGGAAGGAAATCAGGATTTCTCACACTGGATTCACACTAAAACAGTAGCGTGGCAGCAGAGATGTGCTTGTGTATGCTAGGCACCACCTACCTGAAGATCTGGACCATCAGTGAAACCTTCACCAAAATGGACAGCTTAAAATGATTTTGAGCAGACACTTTCTGCAGAGATGAGGAGGGATAAGCACCAAGTTCTGGATACCCTCATGCTTCTCATGTTTCTTTGTCAAATGTTCTAACCTTACACTTGACCTTTTTAAAGAGATTTGAACTCTGATACTTGAATATTTTGGCTGTGGATTTGGTTAACTCTTGTGAGTACCTGGATCTCCCGGATCTCTTGGGAGGTGGCTCGGACAGCGTGGGAAGGATTGTCTGAGAGCTGGCACGTGTGGTTGGGTGCTTGGAGCCGTCTGCTGGCCCGTGCTTTGAGCAGTAAACCTTGCATCTGAGTGTTGCTGAGCTTGGCTCCACTAAACGAGGCTGCAAAAGCAAGTGGAGACACCGGCATGTCCATTGGAAAGATGCCACAGCCTTGCAGTGTGAATCTGTCTGTTTGCGGATGCTCTCCCTCAGCAGTGCTCAGGGAAAGGGAACCTGTAGTCTAGTCCCACCCAGGCTGTGCTGCTATATTAAGGCATTTTGAAGCATTTCAAGGACTCTGTGCCCAACTTCGCAGTATAAATTTTGGCCTCTGTTACATTTGCTTCCCATTGGGTACAGGAACAGAGCTCTGTGTGGACGAACTGGCCTGTTGGCTGGCTTAAGCAGGTGGCTGGGAGGCAGATGGCTTCCTCCTTGGCATGCTTTGGGCAGCGCTGCTGGCTCCGGCTCTTTCCACCCTGTAAACCGGGAGCTCCTCAAAACAGGGAACTTTCAGGGACCCCTGTTGAGATGCCAAGGCCTGCTTGCAGAGGCCAGAATAAATGGCACCTCGCCACCCTAACATAGCAACAGAGACAAGTAAAGGCTTGTTTGGGGACCAAAACACCCTGATGGCATTTGCTAAACTGGGAGGTGAGGAGATTGTCACCACCAGTGGGGACAGCCAGTGGTGGTCTGCTCAGTTGCCTAACTCTGAATCCAGCAGACCATCAAGCTGGTTAGTGAGTGGCTCCTGTGGAGACTGGTCACGTCCCTCCAGGGGTTTTGGGGAGCCCTCCTGGCTGGCAGACAGACCTCGGGGCTGCTGTGCTCCCACAGGCTGTTCCCAGGTGTCCTCTCCGGAGGCTGTGCTAGCTGTGTGGAGCCCCACCGTGGCTGTTTTCTCTGCAGGTCGGCACACCTGGTGTCGCGGTACCGCCCGCGGGCCCCCATCATCGCCATCACCCGCAATGAGCAGACGGCGCGCCAGGCCCACCTGTACCGTGGCATCTTCCCTGTGCTCTGCAAAGACCCCGCCCAGGACGCCTGGGCTGAGGACGTGGACCTGCGTGTCACCCTGGGCATGAATGTTGGTGAGTGGCACCGCTCCCCTCTCCCCTGAGATGTAGCTCTGGTGGGACATGGTGGCCCTGAGCATCTAGGTGGTACTTTGGGGTCACTGATGGGGACTGGTGATGGGAAGAGAAGAACTGGCTGCCTGTGTGGTAACCGGATCCGGACAGGAAACAGATGGTGGTTGCATGAGCAGAACCACGTCCGATTGGGAAATGGGGTGGGGGGTTTGGCACAGCTGCCTTTAAGGAGTTTCCAGCAGAAGACAGGTTGAATTTATGGTGGTGATTGATGGAACTGTGACACTCACCACTCCTGAGGGACAAGGGAAGCCTGGAGTGGGGTTGACTGTCCTGCACCCCCTCCAAATCCTGTCCTCTGGAATTTTAAGCTCTGTTGCAGAGAACCCCAAAGCAGAGGCGAAGGGTGTCAGATGGGTGGGCAGCAGGAAGGTGGTGTTTTGATACCCTCCTGGAGCTCTGACCGCCGTGGCACAGGCAGCCTTGGTGACTTGGGGAGTGGGTGACGAGCACTGTTGCCCCGTGGCAAGGGGACAGGGTGGGACAAGGCTCTGACACCTCCCTCTTCTCTCCCAGGCAAAGCTCGTGGGTTCTTCAAGAGCGGCGATCTGGTGATTGTGCTGACAGGCTGGCGCCCCGGCTCCGGCTACACCAACACCATGCGTGTGGTGCCCGTACCCTGAGCGCCCACTGGGCCTTCCTTCCCCTGCCCCCCTCCCCTC
>VZTG01006297.1:0-46253 GCA_013397845.1 Melanocharis versteri
TGAAGATGGACATGCTGCTGGCACAGCTAGAGAGGTTAACACCTCTGTGATGACATATTTAAGAAAAAAAAAAATCAAAACAGCGCACACGCAGTTTTTATTTCCAGAGGTGGCAAGGCACCACCACCAGGGGCCATCCTAGCACAGCCAGCAGTGATGTGCTGCTGCAGCTGCTGCCATCTTGGCATGGCCCATGGCAAGCCTTGCCTGCCTGGCTGTCCCTACCCAGCTGAGCCATGGGCAGAAGGGCAGAGGCAGTGGTGGCAGCTTCTTCTTCCCAGCAGCCTGCATGAAGAGAGGCATTTAATAGCACCAGTGCCACCGCAGCCACCACTGCCTACACGATGGTGGCAGGGCCGCCTAGCCAGCAGCAGAAACATGACAAGCAACTCCCTGACAGAGAACCCAGATGAGATCGACCTCTCACCGGTGCAGGATCTTGCAAGAATCTTTGAATTAGTGGAACTTGTTAGCAATGGTACCTACAAGCAGCAGTTTTTCTTCTAGTCAGAGAAGAGGAGGAAGTGAGGACATGTGAGAGAAAACAACATGGCGACACCAAGGTGGGTGGAAAAAAAACGAGGAAGAGGTGCTTCAAGCGTCGGAGCCGAAATTCCTCTGCAGGCCGTGGTGAGAACTACGGTGAAACAAACTGTCCCCTTCTAGTGCATGAAGTCCACGGGGGATGCAGAAATCTACTCACAGCCCATGAGAAAAATGCTCACGCCAGAGCAAGTGGATGCCAGAGAAAGCAGTGATCCAGTGGGAGACCCGAATAGAGAGAGAGGGCCCCTGCTTGCAGAGATAGAGAGGGCCCTTGCTTCCAAACTAGACCAGCCTGTTCTTAGAAGACTGCACCCCATGGACGAGTGACCCATGCCACAACAGTTTTGGGAAGACTATGTGCCCGTAGGAGGGACCTCATGGCATAGCAGAGGAAAGACTCCTCTCTCTGAGCTAACAGAAGAAGATCTCGAGTGACAAACTGACCAAAACCCCATGCCCTGTCTCCCTGCACCGTCAGTGGGAAAGAGGGAGGAGCTGAGGCAGAAAAAAGGTGTTTTAAAGGCTTATTTTACTTCTCATTATCCTCCCCTCACTGTGTTAATAATAAATTTACCTTATACCTTTAAATTTGAGCCTGTTTGCCCTTAGAGTGTTTTTCTCCCAATCCTTATCTCAACTCATGAACCCTTTGTTAATTTTTTTTCCTCTCCTCTGTCCTTCTTCTGCAGAAGAGAGTGAGCAAACAACTTTCATGGGTGCCTGCCATCTGGCCAGTATCAAACCATGACAGACTGAAAAAAATGGAAATATAACCTCCATTTTTAAAAAAGGGAAAGTGGTACACCCAAGGAACTACAGACAATCCAATCTCACCTCTATGTCAGGCAAGATCAAGGAACATAGTCTCCCGGAAACTATGTTGGTAAACAAAGAGATGACTGGTGATAACCAACATGGCTTCACTAAGGAGAAATCATGCCTAACAAATTTGATGGCTTTCTATGACAGGGCTACAGAGACGGTGGATAGGGACAAAGCAACTGACATTGTCTACCTGGACTTGTGCAAAGCATTCAACAGTGTTCCACATGACTTCCTTGTCTCTGAACTGGAGAGACTGGAGAGACATGGATTTGATGGATAGACCACTCAGTGGATAAAGAGTTAGCTGGATGGCTGCACCCAAACAGTGGTGCAGTAATGGCTCACTGCCCACATGGAAACCAGTGACAAGTGGTGTCCCTCAGGAATCAGTGTTGGGGCTGACACTGTTCAACATCTTTGTTGGCAACATGGACACTGGGATTGGTGCACCCTCGGCAAATTCACTGATGACACCAAGCTCTGTGGCAGTGCAGTCCATATGATGGAGGGAAGGAATAATGCCATCCAGAAGGACCTCAACAGGCCTGAGAAGTGGGCCAATGCAAACCTCATGAAGTCCAACAAAGCAACAGGTAAGGTCCTACATCTGTGTTGGGGCAATCACAGGAGCACCGACAGGCTGGGCAGAGAAGTGATTCAGAGCAGTCCTGTGAACAAGGACTTACTTGGGGGTGACAGGTGATGAAAAACTCAACATGAGCCAGCAGTGTGTGCTTACAGCCTAAAAAACCAATCGAATCCTGGGCTGCATCAAAAGGAGCACAGCCAGCAGGTCAAGGGAAGTGATTCTCCCTGTACTCTGCTTTTGTGAAACACCACCTGAAATACTGCATACCGTTCTAGTGCCCCCAACATAAGAAGGACATGGAACTGTTGGAACAAGTCCATAGGAGGGCCACAAAGTTAATAAGGGGACTAGAGTTCTTCCCCTATGAAGACAGGCTGAGAAAGTCAGGGCTGTTTAGCCTGGAGAAGAGAAGACTACGTAGAGATCTCATAGCAACTTTCCATTTTCTGAAGGAGACCTACAGAAAAGCCGGAGAGGGACTCTTCATCAGTAGCTCTAGAGATAGAGCAAGGAGTAATGGGTTCAAAGGTGGGACATTTGGGTTAGATATACAGAAAAAATTCTTTATTATGAGGGTGGTGAAGTACTGGAACAAGTTGCCCAGAGAAGATGTGGATGCCCCATACTTGAAAGCATTAAAAGTATGGTTGGATGGGGCTCTAAGAAACCTGATCTAGGGGATGATGTTCATGGAATGGGACTTGAAACTTGTCCTGGTTCCAGCAAGGACAGGGATGATTTTTGCAGTAACAAAGAGGGAGCATGGCTAGATCCTGGAGGTTATTCTCTATCACCTCACATCATTGCCAGGGGACAAGGGAGTCTCTTACATGGTTAAGAGGTCTTTTCTGGTCGGGGTGTGTGGCTGCAGTTGAGTCTGGCTCTGCATTGAGCATTTTGCATATGAATCTCTCTCTTTTGTACATTTCTGTTCTTAGTATTGTTGCTGTTATGGTTTGTTTTCTTATCTAACTGCAGTTTCCAGTGAATTGTTCTTATCTTAACCCATGACCTTTACCTTTTGTACCTCCAGTTGTCCTGTCCAGCCTGCCACAGAGGACAGAGGGAGGGCAAGGTGGGGAAGCAAAGAAGCAGCAGCATGGTTTGCAGGGTCTCAGTAGACACTTAACTGGGGACTACCATTCCACCTGCTCTCAAGAGACAGCACACACCACAAGGTAACCTGTGCTTTTACCTGCATGACCACAGAGAGGACATGAGAAAGTGGGGTGGGAAACCCACCTCTGACCTAGCAGCACAGGTGTGTGAGTTGAGAGGAAGGACAACCACCACAGGAAATTCTTCAAGGATAAATGCTGCTCCAGTTTCCAGTGGGCAAGTTGTCAGACACAATGGAAGGGCTGAATGTTACTTCTGATCCTCTTGAAAGGACATCCAGTTCATATTTACAAGATATGAACAATGACTACTATGACTAGAACTAGAGGGGCCCTGCCTGCAGCAGGAGGAAAGAGACAACCAGATCTATTGGACTGTGTGAATATGATGGCTTGGTGCATCAGACCTGCAAGAGTATAAGGCTTTAGTTGACACTGGCACAGAATGTACCCTGATGCCATCAAGATGTGTAGGGGCAGAATATATCTCTGTTTCTGTGGTGACAGGGGGATCTCAACAGCTGACAGTACTGGAAGCTGTAGTGAGCCTACTGGGAATGAATGGCAAAAAACATCCGATTCTGATCGGCCCAGAGTCCCCATTCATCCTTGGCATAGATTAACTCAGGAGAGGATATTTCAAGGACTCAAAAGGGCATCATTGAGCTTTTGGAATAGCTGCTGTGGAGACAGGGGAAATTAGACAGCTGAATACTTTGCCTGGTCTCTCAGAGGACCCTTCTGCTGTGGGACTGGTGAGGGTCGAAGAACAACAGGCACTGTCACTATCACAACAGAGCACCATTGACAGTACCACACAAACCAGGACTCCGTGACCGCCATCCATGAGATGATTCATGAACTGGCAAGCCACCATTTAATATCCCTGTATGGACAGTGCATAAATCCAATGGAAAGAGGAGGCTGACAGTAGATTAACCATGACCTGAACAAAGTCACACCACCTCTGAGTGCTGCTGTGGATATGCTGGAACTTCAGTACGAACTGGAGTCCATGGCAGCAGTGGTGTCACCACTGATATTTTGTTAGTGCATTTTTCTCCATTCCTTTAGCAAGAGTGCAGGCAACAGTTTGCTTTCACCTGAAAGGGTGTTGAGTACACCTGGATTCAGCTGTCCAAAGGGTGGAAACACAGCCCCACTATTTGCCATGGACTCATCCAGACTGGAGTGGAAAAGGGTGAGACTCCAGAACATTGCAGTACATTGATGATATCATCATGTGGGGCAAAACAGCTGAGGAAGTTTTTGAGAAAGGGGAGAAGAAAATTCATATACTCCTGAAGGCTGGTTTTGCCATAAAGCAAAGTAGAGTCAAGGGACCTGCCCAGGAATATCAGTTTTTAGGGGTAAAATGGCATATCATCAGATTCCAATGGACATGGTCAAGAAAATTGCAGCTATGTCCCCACCAACCAGCTAAAAGTAAAAACAAGCTTTCCTCAGTGCTGTGGGGTTTTGGAGAATGCATATTCCATATTACAGTCAGATCATAATCCCTCTCTATCAAATGACTGGGAAGAAGAATTGTTTCAAATGGGGTCCTGAACAGCAACAACCTTTTTAACAAATTAAACAGGAGACTGTTCATGCAGTAGTCATGGAGTC
Source organism: Melanocharis versteri (assembly GCA_013397845.1). NCBI lineage: Eukaryota > Metazoa > Chordata > Aves > Passeriformes > Melanocharitidae > Melanocharis > Melanocharis versteri. The sequence goes on from VZTG01006297.1 coordinate 4,708, forward strand.
AGGAATACAAAAGAGGTGAAGCCTACTACATCCTTGCCGAAAAAGAGGTACTGGCAGCTTATGAAGGGGTTCAAGCTGCTTCAGAAGTGATTGGCACCAAAGCATAGCTCCTCTTGGCAACCTGACAGCCACTACTGTGCTCGATGTTTAAAAGGAAAGTCCTTTCCACACATCATGCCACTTTTGCTACGTGGAGTAAGTGGATCACGCTGATCACACAGCAAGCTCGAATAGGAAACCCTAGTCACCCAGGAATCTTGGAAATCATCACAAATTGGCCTGAGGGTGAAAATTTTGGACTATCTGCAGAAGACAAGAATGAAAAAGTGTCATCTGCTAAGGGGGCTGCACCATATAATCAACCACCTGACAAAGAAAAGTGATACATCCTCTTAACTGACGGTTCCTGCTGTATTGTAGGGATACACCAAAAATTAAAAGCTGTATAGAGTCCTATGCAGTGAGCCACAGAAGCTATTAAGGGACAAGGTGGATCAAGTTAGGTTGCAGAGCTGAAAGCCATCCAGCTGGGTTTTACTGATACGACTGAAAGAGACAAGTGGCCAGCACTCTACCTCTACACTGACTTGTTGACGGTAGTAAATGCTCTGTGTGGATGGCTAGACCTATGGCAAGAAAGACGGATTGGCAGCACAGAGGCAAACTCATCTGGGCTGCTGAAATGTGGCAGGACATCACTGCAGAGGTAGAGAACTTGGCAGTAAAAGTACGTCATGTACTGCACATGTACCCAACAGTTGGGCTACTGAAGAACACCACAACAATGGATAGGTGGACCAGGCTGCCAAGATTAAAGTGTCTCAGGTGGATCTGGATTGACAACATAAGTGTGAATTATTTCTGGCTTGGCGGGCCCATGACACCTTAGGTCATCAAGGAAGAGACACAACATTCAGGAGGGCTCATGGTTGAGGGGTGGACATAAACATGGACACTATCTCCCAGGTTATCCTCAACTGTAAAACATACACTGCAATTAAGCAGGCTGTGAGAGACTGGAAAGATTGATGTCTCAGGACATTTTGGGATGCATGCAGAGGGGGAAGGGGCAGGTTGGGCCTTGCCGTGATGAAGCAGTGCACTGCCCTGTACACACTGCCTCCACAGAGCCAGTATCCCAGCCTGGCAGAGCCTGCCAATCCCTGGCACAATGGAGGCGATGGTCCACACCCACCCCTGGAGCCCCTAACTCAGTTTCTGAGTGGCCAAATGACCAGAAGTCCTACCTGGGGAAAGGGCCCAGGAAGGCCAAGGGGTATTTAAGGCTGAACAAAAGGCCACCTAATCATCTAGACCCTACTTTATTCTTAGTTCTGTCTGAACACTGTCGGAACCCAGGAGTTGTAGCTATATGTGTGCTTTTCTATGTCTTCTCTGTCTTTCTCTTTTTTCTTCGTCTTCTAATTCTCTCTTCTTGGAATATTGTAACTTGACATCAAATAAGTGTAACATTTGCTGAACTGAATGGGCCAAGTTAATGCTTTGAGAAATGCTTTATGTTGACTGGATGCCAAAGTTCCCTGATTTTCTAAAGTTTGCTAGTAAGTCTTTTGTGTTGTTTTGATCTCTTGAGAATATCTTGTCAGTATTCCTCCCATGCATCCACAGTACATGAACCACGGTAAGCCCCTTCAAAAGTTTTATCTAACAAGTTGTTTGGGGTCTTACGCAGGCCAACCGGGTAAAGCCTCTGTTGTATGGGGGACAATGGTTGAAATATAAATATGGGGAGGCCTGGCAGATGGATTGCATCACACTTCTGCAAACCCACTAAGGTGGGCACTACAAGGCCATTGTTCTTACAATAGTGGAAGCAACCACTGGATCAGGATGGCTGGAGATGTACCCTGTGCCTCATATCACTGCTCAGACCACCATCTTGAGCCTTAAAAAATAAGTCCTGTAGCACCTCAGAAAGAATTGAGTCAGATAACAAGACTCACCTTAAAAATCACCTCATAGACACCTGGGCCAGAGAACATGGTATGGAGTAAGTATATCATATTCCCTATCACAAACCAGCCTCTGTAAAAATTGAATGGTACCATGGATTGTTGAAAACCACATTGAAAGCAATGGGTGGTGGGATCTTCAAACATAAAGTCGGGACACAGTCCGGACACAGAGGAACTATATTGGACAATACAGTAAACAATAACTCCATTGCAGAAAAAGCTGCAACAAAACATGAAACTCTAAAATTAAATACATTAAATGGTTTATCTTTTTGTATTTTCACAACAGTGTCCCCAGTATGGCAGCAGGGTTGTTTGCTCCTGGATTAGTCAATCATCCGAGCAGGACCCTGTACCTAATAACAATAGTAATACCAAGTGTGGCTCCAAATGCCAGAGGGATAAGTGAGCAAGAAAGAAAAGAAAGTGGTGTTCTTTTTCCTAAAGGACCACTCTGATATCACCCACATAGAACAAATATAGTTGGCTTATGGACTTGAGTCCAAATTTGCAAAATAGGATGTAACAGAATATGTAGATCCATCAAAAACCATTTTATCTGAAAAGGAAAAAGATCTTAAAAGGATGGCTAGCTACTCTCACTCAAGTTTGCCTACATGGTGCTAAGAATCCTCATCAGTATTGTTAAAGTACTAGATAATTTAAGTAAGTTTTACTGAGTAAGTTTTATTACTGATGGTTGCATTTTTGATGTCTTCTAAGTTTCTTTTCACAGACTGTTCTTGTTAGTTTGACTAAAGGTTTAATGAAACTTTCTATGGCAAAGAACACAAAAGAATACCAGGTGGATAGTTCCTCCTTTTGAAGTAGATCCAAGTGGGACCGAGTTTTCTCCTTCTAGAAATGTTCTATGAGAGCGTAACATGGTAACAGGACAGAGAAGTTGCTGTTCTTTGCTGCATCAAGTGTTTGCACATTTTTATCTTGGTAAGTTTTAAGATATTTATGTTCATATGTGTCTTTTTAAGTTTGTTGCCAGCAATATTTTAAGACGTTTGTATTTTTTCTCTAGTTGCCACAGTGGATGGGAAAGATTCCTCTCTCAATTTAGTTTTGGGAGCTTACATAGGAAGAGGTACAAAAATTTGATTCCATAATCATATGAAATCCTATCTCCTCAGAGCAAAGTATAAAATTACTATACCAAAGGAAGCACATGTAGTAAGTTAGAGATGTCTAAAGCCTAATTTTACAGACGAAATGGGTGTTGAACAGTTGGTGGCCCCTCCATGGAGGGAGAAAAGGGACTGACAGATGAGCTGAAGTGGCAGCTGTAAAGTTCCAGCTGTAGGTGAAGAAGACATAAGTGGTTAAAAGAAAAAGAAAAATTTGGGGATTGAGAACCATTGAAGGGTTTGATAAAGTTGAAAATGTATTTGGTCTGATCCCAGGACCCTGACTGAAATGATATGCTGAAGAGGTTGGAATTGCTCGAATGCTGTTCTGTTTTGTCTCCCACTCTTGAGGCAATCCAGACTATTATGTAGTAGATTATTTACGGAATGTAATTTTCCCATGGTACCCACTCAGCTTTTCCTCTTTCCCTGGCTACAGGTTCTGAGATCCCCCTGAAATCTTGTTGGTGGGAGGAGTAAGGGTGGTAATCTGGCACATGTATATTTGTTTGGGTTGTGGTGATACCTGGACCTGTAACATCACGAACTCCAAAAGGCAAGGTAGCCTAACTATTGATCCTTAGAGTTTGTACAAGGAGTGCAATGTATTGCACTATCAATAAGCAATAAAGAATCTTAAATTGAATTTGCCACACTATTTTGGAGCCAAATTTACTAGTCCAGCAAGTATCAAAAATAGTTTTATAAAATTGTCTAACATTCGAGAACACTGAACCTCACTGAAGAAGAGTGGCGTTTCAAGAAACACATAGGAAATCATAGACCACGTGATCTGGGCCATGATGTGTCCAAATGCTGGACTCTTTGGTCACTGCAGCTGAAAGACTGGTTCAAAAACTCTCCCCCCGGATCCTGGTTTGCATCACGCCTTGTCTGCAATGTAAGAGACTCACTGGGTGGGGGGCAATGACTTGTATAGAGGGAAATCTTTATTTTTATAAAGATTTATGCTTTGGTTATTGGAATAGCAACTGGCCTTTACATGAGTTCCTGTATGCTTTCATCTTCTTTCCTTTTCGTTCTGTCTGTTAGATTAGGCCACGAGAGGAAAGGTCCCATTACTGTTGTCACTGTCAATGTCTCGAGCCACAGGGTGGTTGTCAGAGACTAGAGGAGATTGTTGGCTCAAAAAATTTCATGCTTGTGTGGGGGAAGGGGTAGCTTGGACCTTGCCCTGGCGAGGCAGTGCACTGCCCTGTATACCCCACTCTTAGAGCCAGTATCCCAGCCTGCCAGTGGCTGCCAATCCCTGGCACACTGGAGGCAGTGCCACACACTCCACCTCTGGAGCCCCTAACCCAGCTCCTGAGTGGGCAGATGTCAGAAGTTCCACTTGGGGGAAGAGCCCAGGAAGGCCAAGGGGTGTTTAAGGCGAAAGATGAGGCAATTGCTGTTAGCAGGGCATCTCCCCCACCACAAGATCTTGCTAATTGAAGAATGAACTCACTAAAGACAGATGGTCTCATGGAAGTGACACTTCTAGCTGACAATAAACATCTTGCTGTGAAACCAACATTGTAGAGATAAGCTGGAATTTCTGACTGACAGATAATCCACTTCAGAAACTATAAAAGCTACACCAAACTTTTACAAAGCAGAAGTCTTCTGCACATTCCCTGGAAACATGTGGGGCTTTTCCCCAAAGTCAGCATGCTGGTTTTGTGGTTACTCTCTCGAGGGTTGAGTGAAAGGACTCTATGTACACTATCATCAATTTGGTGGTAAATTACAGTGACTCCTAATCCATACTATTTCTTTGCTAGCTTCATTATAGGTACCTTAATGTCATGCACTGTTTTATGTAATCTACTAGTAGTTTTTTTGGTTTATAATATGTACTAAGTAACTGTGTTCAAGACCTTTTGTATGTTACTTCCTGTCTATTCAATAAATAATTCATTTTATAAAAGACCTGATCTGCCATTCTTAGAACTTGAGAGCCAGAGCAATTTAGGTGTGTCAGAGACTGAAATAGTCCATGCCTCAAACATTGATATAAAGTTTTGCTCATTATAACAAAAACTGTATAANCAGATGTCAGAAGTTCCACTTGGGGGAAGAGCCCAGGAAGGCCAAGGGGTGTTTAAGGCGAAAGATGAGGCAATTGCTGTTAGCAGGGCATCTCCCCCACCACAAGATCTTGCTAATTGAAGAATGAACTCACTAAAGACAGATGGTCTCATGGAAGTGACACTTCTAGCTGACAATAAACATCTTGCTGTGAAACCAACATTGTAGAGATAAGCTGGAATTTCTGACTGACAGATAATCCACTTCAGAAACTATAAAAGCTACACCAAACTTTTACAAAGCAGAAGTCTTCTGCACATTCCCTGGAAACATGTGGGGCTTTTCCCCAAAGTCAGCATGCTGGTTTTGTGGTTACTCTCTCGAGGGTTGAGTGAAAGGACTCTATGTACACTATCATCAATTTGGTGGTAAATTACAGTGACTCCTAATCCATACTATTTCTTTGCTAGCTTCATTATAGGTACCTTAATGTCATGCACTGTTTTATGTAATCTACTAGTAGTTTTTTTGGTTTATAATATGTACTAAGTAACTGTGTTCAAGACCTTTTGTATGTTACTTCCTGTCTATTCAATAAATAATTCATTTTATAAAAGACCTGATCTGCCATTCTTAGAACTTGAGAGCCAGAGCAATTTAGGTGTGTCAGAGACTGAAATAGTCCATGCCTCAAACATTGATATAAAGTTTTGCTCATTATAACAAAAACTGTATAAAGAAGCTACAACCAAAGAAGCCTCCCTGAAGATGCTGACTGGAACTTTGGACTGAAAGTCAAACTACTGAGATTAGATAAAGGGAAAACCCATTCTTCAATCACCTGAAACAAACAAGTAAACAAGGAAAAGAACGTGAGCCAAACCTAGCAGCTGTGCTAAGAATCATCCTTGGCTTGCTTCAGGGCGGGGGAGGCCGCAGCCCACAGATCCATTTGCTGGGAGCAGGTTTGCACAGATTTNCCATATTTACTATCTAATAAAACCCATACTATTGTCACTGGCATATGGTCTCATTTGCACCTTAATTTGGGCAGAGGCATTTCTAAGAACCTTAGTAATCGGATTCTGACAAGGCGCAGGCCAAATGCTGCTACCAAAATCTTAGCCTAAGGCAGGGCTTACCTGAAGTTCCCACTCTATCCATAAAAATCACATTGTCTGGACCCTACCTCTTCTTGAAGTTTCTATCATCGCTGGAACCCCGGAGTTAGTAGCTATATGTGTGCTTTTCTATATCTTTTCTCTCTTTCTCTCCCTGTCTTCTTCTTCTAATTCCCTATTCTTGGAATTCTTGAGTAACTTGAATTTGAACTGACCTAAAGTTTGCTAATTGAATGGGCCGAGTTAATGATTTGAGAAGTGTTTATGTTGATTAAATGTTGCACTCAACCTTTTGCCAAAGTTTCTCTGATTTTCTAAAGTTGCCAGTAAGGTCTTTTTTGTTATTTTGACCTCTTCAGAATATCTGGTCGATATTTCTCCCGTGCATGTAATTCAGAGTACATGAACAACCCTAAGCCCTGTTAAAAACTTGCACAAGTTATTTGGGGCCTTACATACCCATAAATGAAGGAGGTATGAGGTATTAGAGGAGTATATCCCTTTTACAGAAAACAATCATCAACCAAAACAGTTCATTAGATTGAAAAAAGTACTTAAAATATAATGTCTCTTGCAATGTCTCCCATTTTTTCCTTGCTATACACATACTATTTTCTTAACTAGAGGAGAGTAAAGGTTGAAGAATAAGTCTGCTTACACAGAACCCATAAGGCTTGAATTATTACAGCTGCAGCAAAGGCTTGAGAAGATGTATCAATAATCAACCAATGGAAGTATTTTCAGTGATGCAATAGGACCATGGTTATTTCTGAAACCAGTCAGCCATTTCTGATTGTTAAATATGTGTGGTTCTTAGATCCTTTGTATCTATTTATCTGGATCAAAGAATTTAAACTGAATCTTTACACAATATTCATATAACACTTGGCATAATTAAATAAAAAACTACAAGAAAACACTAGGAATTATTTAAGAGGTCTTGAAGACAAATATGCTCTCAAAGTTAAGATTACCTCAATTAAAAAATCTCACAAAAGTTTAGATTTAAATGAAGCTGTCTTCCCCACATTTAATCCTTCCCCAAATGAAATCCTTTTCATTAAGAACAAAACACAGACTAAATGCTTGACTCATCTCAGAGTTCTGGAACTTACAGAATAAGCTATCCAAATGTCCTAAAAGCAGACAGTCACATCTGTAGTGTGTGGGATAAGAAGAGTAAGCCTCACAGCTGAATGTGTCTTCCATTTGAAGAGAGACTAGTACAATGAGCACATCTAATCATTTAGGTTGGAAAAGACCTTTAAGATCATTGATTCTATTAGCTTCAGTGGAAGGTCACAGGCAATTCTAGTTCCTTAATAAATATTAATGAAAAGGATAAGTACACTCCATTTTACTTTATCAACATAATGAAACTGCCTAATTTCTGCTGCCTACATGAGCTTTCAGCTTGGGGTTTTTTTAGAATAGATTTGTTCAGCTGAAAGGGACTTACAACAACTATCCAGTCCACCTGCCTGACCACTTCAGGGCAATGACTTTTCATCTTTAGATTGTGAAGTGTCATTTGTGAAGGAAAAATCACAAAGAGGCACACAACAGCTTTGATCAGCCAGACCCTGGCACTGCAGAGGCAAATTTCAACTATTATTTTCATAGCACAAAGATTATTTCTGCATTATAGAAATAGCATCATTTTTCTCTGCTTCCAGAGCCTAAATATAAGCAACAATACTCTTAAAGCACATACCCTGAAAACTGTTTCTTTTTTGTTTTTCCTTGGGAAAAGCTGAGAAAAATCTGACAGAGTCTTTGAGAATAGGTGTCTTTTCCAGGATTTTTCCTATCCTTCTTTACAGTGCTGTGATGAATGATCATGTGAAATTCAGCTAAGTTCACCTCAATCCTCCTTGCACAAGACCTTCCTGAATACGATGGGCCCTTACTACACTGAGTTGGCACACAGTACCTAGAAATTGCTGTGCTCATGGGCATAGAGTTTGACTCGAACTATTATAGTCGAAATGCCTTTTCCCTTTCCCTCTCCTTTCCTGTAACCCTACTTTAAGATAAATAGAGGTTGGAAAAAAGACAGAATTTGATGCTGATCTCCCAAATCAAGACAAGTTTTAGTACACATTAGTTGAAGGGAAATGGCAGTATTTTGCAGCATCAGGTACCATTGAACAATTCACACATCAATTCAAGTTCTTACTAACACTAATTCCCTTGGATCTCATGTCTCCAAACCTGGAAGCCTAATATTTCCTGAGGGCCTGAACAGTGATGAAAGGTTTAAACTCATTGCCCTTCCAGCAGGTGGGTTAACTGGAATGCCACAGTCAAGATTTAGCTACTTGCTTTCCATTCTGCTTCTAAGACAATGAAACATGATACTTCATCTGTGATGGATTACTTCATTCTGTAAGAAGATCCAATTCCCACTTAGATCCTCAAATTCCTGCTTCTATGTGTCTCTGAAACTAGACATGATATTTTGACTCACAACTTTAGAATACAGATTAAAAAAATGAAGTGCAGAACTATCTTTTGATTGACACATCTGCTGAAGTACAGTCTTGCCCAGCCTTGTTGCTAAAGATTACCATTTTCCTAAAGGAGAAGAGCAAAATGAAAAAAACCAAGCATGAAGCTGGGACTTAGCATCCAGAAATCCTTCTTTCAACACTAACCATTAGGAGATTAGCTCAGTTAGAGCATGGTGCTAATAACGCCAATGTTGTGCATTCAGTCTCTGTATGGGCCATTCACTAAAGAGTTGGATCCCTCTAAAGCAGATCCCTTTAAACTCAGAATATTCTGTGATTTCTTCTTGCTTTTTCCCATATGGCCTCACAAATCTGACATTTCTTTGGGTGGGAGATCTCCCAGCTGTGCCACTTGATGTAAATTGTCTTTTGAGATGGAGGGCCTTGAGCCAAATTCTTGGCATTGTCAATGACAATGCCCTAAATACTAGGCTGCAAAATAAATAGTAAGCAATTTAATTATTATTTTAAAACTAGAGTACTTAGTTCTTTGAATGTTATAATACTTTACCCACTAAAAAGCCCCATGAATTACCTCCATGTGCTGGTCTCCAGGTAGGAGCCAGGCTTCCAGCAGCTAGGCACTGTGGTGCCTGACTTGCTGGTTCCTACAGCCTTAATAAATACACTGTATGGTGAAATTTGTTTGCTGCACATAAGAAAACAGAAGAGCTGCCTCAGCTATAGGAGTTTTGAACTAATTTATTTCTAATAAATATTCTGTAAAAATTACTTGAGATTAATTTTGCAGAGCAGAAGGAGCTGTTAAGATTCCTAAAAATAACTTGTCAACATCCAAAAATACCATTGTATCACAGTCCAGTAACTCAAGCCCTTTTAGGGTTGGTACTTAACAGAAGCACCAATAAAATTACTATCTCTTCTTTCCAGTGAGTAAAAAAAAAGTCACAGAAGTATGCAGTTTTAGTTATTTTTTTTTCCATCAAGGATACTGTTTATTCTTCCTCTGCTTGGTGACTGGTAACTTTGGGGAAGAAAATCTTAAAAGAGAAAAAACAGATTCCCGTGCAATGCTTATACAAAAATTTATAAATTTGAACCCATCTGTATTCATTGTTTCACTGTGGGATACTGTTCCTTCTTTCTCAGCTTTGTGGTTTAAATTCCCATATTAATCAATTTCTATGAAGTTCCTTTTTTAATCTTTTACATACTTGAAACATAAGAACTTGAGTTCCACACTGTTGAATTAGAACTGCATGAAATAGTGAATGGCACAATTTACCACACTGACAACAGTTGACTGAGCAACTTTTATGGCTTATAAGCTCTCCAGTTACAATTTTCAGCAATGTAAGTAATTAAACATGTCTGTAGCCTGATAAACCACTTTTGTACAGCTCAAAGACACAACAGAACTGAAAAAGACAGCCTCCTGTCCCATTTCATAAGACACAGGTAGAAACATAGAATCATAAAACACCCTGAGCTGGAAGGGACACATCACGATCATCAAAGTCCAACTCCTGATCTGCACTGGACAGTCCCAAGCATCACACCATGTGCCTGAGAACATTGTCCAAATGCTTCCTGAACTCTGGCAGGCTTTGTGCTGTGACCACTTCCCTGGGGAGCCTGGTCCAGGGCCCAACCACCCTCTGGGTGAAAAACCTTTTCCTGATATCTAAACTAAACCTCACCTGACACAGTTTCATACCAATCCCTTAGGTCCTGTCACTGATCACCACAGAGAATAGATCAGTGCCTGCCCCTCCGCTCCTCCTCGAGAGGAAATTGTAAACAGCTATGAGGTCTCCCCTCTGTTTCCTCTTCTCCAGACTGAACGAAACAAATAACCAGAGCCACTCCTTGTATGCTTTCGCCTCTAGACCCTTCACCATCTTCATAGCCCTCCTTTGGACACTCTCTAATAGCTTTATATCTTTCTTGTATTGTGGCACCCAAAACTGCACACAGGACTTGAGACAAGGCCTCCCCAGCGCAGAGCAGAGCAGGACAATCCCCTCGCTTGACCAGAGACCAGATGCACCCCAGGACATAGTTGGCCCTCCTGGCTGCCGTGGCACTGCTGCCTCATATTCAACTTGCTGTTGACCAGGACCCCTGGGTCCCTTTCTGTGGGGCTGCTCTCCAGCATCTCACACCTGTCTGTTCATACATCCAGGGTTGCCTGGTCCAAGGTGCAGAATCCAGCACTTGTCTTTGTTAAACTTCATTAACAATCATAGTGGTTATCCAGCCCTCTAATTTGTCCAGGTCTCTCTGTAGGGGCTCTCTGCCTTTGAGGAAGTCAACAGCTTCTCCCAGTTTAGCATTATCTGCAAACTTACATAGTATACCTTCAAGTCCTGTCAACCAACAATCTCTTAGAGTATTCTCAGACGAATGCCATCAGGCCCCATAGATTTATAGTGATCCAGCTGGAGCAGCAGATTCCACACAATTTCAGTCAACTGGGAGTTATCATTCTCATAGCCATGGTCCTCCAGTGCAGGGCACAGGAATCACCTTTAGTCCACCTTCAGTGCTGAAGACAGGCAGAGAAAGTATTAAACATCTCTATGTCCCTGCTTATGAGGTGACCATCCTCATTCCGTAGAAGGACAATATTATTTCTGCAGTATTTTAAAAAGTCTTTTTATTGTCCTCAATGGGACTGGTCACTCCAACTGAGCTTTGGCCGCTGTCCCTTTCCACTATAAAAGGGGGAGCCAGGAAAGATTCTTTTGATAGATTTTTCTGACAAAAAATCAAGCACGAACACGGCAATATTATATCTGAGAACCGTCTATTGAAACAAAAACAAACAAATAAAAAACAACTAAGTGCTCTTACTAAAGGGGGGATAGGAAAAGGAGCAGAGAGAGGAAAAGAGAGAGGGGGAAAAAAACAGACAGCAGGGACTGTGTTACCACAAGAACCCTCAGCTCTTTGTCAGCATCAGCTCAGCAAGCGAAGCGTGTGTGCTGTGAATCTTGTGGTGTGTCTGCGTGGCTCCCACGGCGAGCCAGGCACGATTTTCAAGCAGTAGCAGGCTGCATGTTCTTTCCTTCAGGCTGCCGTGGCCACGGGTGCAGTCCTGGAGCAGCTGTAGGTTTTCAGTGTCAGGGCGTCGCGGCTGCGGGCACAATCGGCAGCAGGCTGCAGCGGCGGCTGTGCAGGCGGTGGCGGTAAGCTGGTCACTACGGGCTGGTGCCATGGCAGGCTGGTGCAGGCAGACAGCGCAGGAAACACAGCGGCGGCAGTCGCGGTGTGTTTTCAAGCAGTCTTGTGCTGTGGGCAGGCTGCATGCAGGCTGGCGGCAGCTGTGCCCGGGAAGCACGGCAGGGGCGGCTGGCTGCAGCGGCAGCTGTGCCCGGGAAGCACGGCAGGGGCGGCTGGCTGCGGCGTAGCCCGCCCCATCGGAGAGGCAGCGGAGCACGAGGTCGTCACAATGACAAGCCGGCTTGCAGGAACGATGAAGCAGGGAAGCAGGACCACAGGGAGGAAAAGGCAAAAAGGGGGGGAGGGGGGACCGAGCAGACCCTACGAGTGGGCCCCCACTTCCTTCAAGCAACCCACAGCAAAATGGCCCCCGTTGTGTCTCAGATAGCTGCTTTTATATCCTAAGGTTCCTCCCACACCTTGGTTTCCCGGGCATCCGGGCATTCTTGGCAGGCACTTGCTCCCACCCCTGATCGTGGAGGCTTTCTCTGTCCTGATTGGCTGCCAGGTGAAGCCTCCTCGGGGACAGGGATGCCAGCACAGTCTTTATAGGAATCTTTCACGTCATGTGTAACATATGTTAAGGCATGAATAAAAACTAGATTGGTCCCTCTCAGCCACACAAATTTTCTCCCTACAGTGGTGAACAGCATCTCTCTATTCCTTCCAAGTCGCCTGAATTTGCTTGCACCTGCCTTTTTTCCATTATCTCCAAAAGACAATCCTAGCTCAACAAATCAAGCCTTCTCCCTGATCTGCTTGATTTCTAACATTTTGGAATTTCCTGCTCCAATTACCTTAGGAGGTAATGCTTGAAAGATGACTGGCATGGATGGATGCCAGCACCTTCAAAAGTATTTTCCCAGGGTACCTTATTCACTAGTTCCTCGGGAAACCTGAAGTCTGCTCTCCTTATGTCCAGGGTTGAAGTTTTGGTAGTACTTTTCCTCCCGCCAAAAAAGACTTTAAACTTGTTTATTTCATGGTTGCTGTGGCTAAGATGGCCACCAATCTCCACTTCACTCATGAGCCCCTCTCTGTTAATAAGCAGCAAATGAAGGAGGGCATCTTTCCTAGCTGGCTCCCTTAGTAGTTTTACCATGAAGTTACTATTTAGCTATTTTAGAAATCTTGTGGACCTATTTGTTCCAGTTGTGTGATGCTTTCAGCTAGTTTCTGGCAGATTGGAGTCCCCTGTAAGGACAAGGGCAGTTGATTTGGAGGTGTCTTTTAATTTCTCAAAAAATAATCCACTGGCGTTATTGTTGTGGCTAGGTAGTTTAGAGTAGACTCCTATGATGACAGCAGCATTATTTGTTTTCCCCTTGATCCTTACTGAGAAGCTCTGAACCATGCCATCATCAGTTGTAAGCCAGTCCCTCTATTATATACACCACCATCCACCCTACCTCGCCTGTCCTGCCTATCCCTTCTGAAGAGCTTGTAACCATCCAACATGGCATGCCAGTCACAGGACTCATCCCACCAGGTTTTGCTTATGCCATTCATGTCAAATGGGACTGGGCCAAAGCTTTGAACTCATCTTTTTTATTACTTATGCTGTATGCATTGGTATAGAAACATTTCAGATGTTCCTCGCTCTAAGTGGCACCTCATGGAGCTGACTGAGGGAGACCACTAGAGCTCACTTCCTCAAGTTCTGGCACACCATCCCACTGCTCATCACTGGCAAGCCTGGTTTTGTCCCTTTGCTCCTTCCAAGTTAGTCTGAAGCTCTATCAATGAGCCCCTCTGAGAAAATTGCATCCCACTAGGTGTCAGTAGACTAGGTGTTGTATAGATCATCCTACGGCCAAAAAACCCAAAATTTTTCCTATTATACCAGCCTTGAAACCATGTGTTAATCTGATGGATTTGCTTACTCCTTTTGATATTATTCCTTGCCAGTGGAAGGATCGAGGAAAACATGACCTGTGCTTCTGGTCCTTCAATCAATCATACCAAGGCCCTGAAATGCCTTTTGATTGCTCTTGGACTTCTCTTTGTTATCTTGTTACTGCCAATTTGAAGAACCAATACAGACACTAATCAGAGGGCCCTACTAAACTGTAGAGTTGTCTAGCAATGTCTCTTACCCGAGCCCCTCGTAGGCAGCAGAATTCCCTATGGTTTGGGTCTGGTCTGCATACTCGACCCCCTGTTCCCCTTAGAAGGGAGTCACCTATGACAACTACTCTTCATCTCCTCTTAACAGAGGAGGTCATGATGTGGGGGGTAGATTTTGTTGGCCTATGTGGCCCCTCTATCCCAGAAGGACCTTTGTCCACCTCATCAGTTGACTGTCCTTCTAGTTCCAGGGCCTTGTACCTGTTATTAAAGTTTCAATCCCACTTGTCATCATCTAATTTTCGGGAGAAGGAGCCATCCTCCTAGTATGGGCAGTGACCAGCTTCCAGCCTTCAAGTTGAATAGGTCCTTGACTTTTGACTAACTACTTGACTCAAGTTGGACTCAATTTTGTAAAACAAATCAAAAAGGGTCAAGTTCAAACTGAGACAGAGATAGGGCTGGATTGATTCTTGTTTGCCAGTACTTCCTTTCCTTTCAAATTGTCCATGAGGATGCAAGAGGATTGGAGAAGCAGAAAGCCCTTGAGAAAAATAAGTGCTTTAGAAACAAAACTATTATGTTTGTCAAGGATATTTAGCAATGGCTCAATTTGTCAGCAAGATTCCCCATTGTCCTTTATACAGACAAAGCTTTTGAGTCTTACTAATTAAGCCTACAGCCACAGATTATACTAAAAGGTGAGTTTTCAAAAGGAGTGAATCCATCCAAACCATTTAAAATGCATCTAGACAAATTAGTCCTTCAAATAATAATGGAAGAGGAAAAGAATAAGCATATACTGCATACACTAACAAATTTCCCATTTCTCTACCTAGAGGAATGAATATACCCTCTAGATTAACAATGCAAGTGAAGAGACATCTGACATCTCTGTAACTCTCCGAGCTTTAGTACAGAACAAATGCTAAAGAGAGTCTATGAAATAGCTGTATGATTGAGAGCTCAGTCTTTAAACGGTCAGTTTTGGGGAAGAATGTCCCTTTGATCCAATTGGCTCTCCACTCCAGCACCATGAGCACAAGCCTCTTTCACTATCAAGATGGGTTATAACATGGTCTAAAAACATAACAGCATTACCATCAGTGAGCAGAAATACTCTGCTAATGAAACCCAACACAAGCAAAAGGCAGGATACTTCTGTGAAGGACAGTGGTAGCAAAACTCTCTGGTCCCCTCTCAAGTTTGACATTTTCCACTCAGTGATGCCAATTTCTACTGGAAGTCAACACTGAATTTCCTCTCAGAAGAGAAAGGATTTTTACTAAATACTGTTGTTACTTTAGGGTACTACATACTGAAAAGTTATTATAAAATAAATCTTACAAGATCTTTAAAAGTCAGTATAGACAAAACATTAAGTTACTGCTAGAGTAATCAAGAAGCATGAATGCAAGAGACAAAAATAATCAGCTGCATGTGTAGAGAGTGTATGTCTAACGTTAAACATGTTCCTAACTTTCTAACAGACAGTCAAGGGATCTGGAGGTCAGTGTTGACGGAAACTGTCATTATAGAGAGCTATGAGCTTTAATCATCAAAAATTGTACAAATTTTCTGTAGAAGAATCAGCATGAGAAAGATCAAGGAAGAAGGCAAGCAAGCATAATAGCTTGGAGAGGCAGACCAAAGAAATGTACCTATTGTGGGAGTATATTTCTTAACCACACAGGGTATGCTTCACATACGAGTTAGCCAAGCAATTATGTGACAATAAGGCCTCTGTAAGCAAAGGGAAGGACACAGATTATTAACAATTTTACTTCTTTTTGTCCTGGAAAATGATATTGTGATAATTATTCATTTTCGTACACCAATCAGAGTACAATCACAGCTGCTGCTGCAGACATGAAGTTTTAAGGCTGCAAACCAAAAAGCTCATTGTGAGAGGAAGCATATTTTATTGGATCACCTAAAAGAGCTGAAGGGAAAAAAAGTATGCTATTAACTTAAAAAAACTCAGTTCTCAAAGATATTGCCTTTTCTCTAAATGGTCTATTAAAGATTCTGTCCTTTTCCTTTTAAATCAAGGGTGCTTATACACAGGTGACGTGTGATCACCCTCTTGAATAAATGGTTAGAGACTTTCAAAGTTTTGAGTAGTAGCTCTATACAGAAACAAACTGAAAGAGGTATCAGTACTAGTACAACCTTTATTAAACCTCAGGGCTTCCAAGTAGCAGTGATACTGTGAATGCTTTGAAGACATAAAAAAGCCTGCAATGTTTTTGGATGCTATATCTGTCTAATAAGAGGCCACAAAGCCACATGAAATCAGTCTTTCTTGGGTGTAATGTTTATCACCATACCTGTTTACTACTGGAAAGTCAACAGTGGTAACCTGCTGCAATAAATTGCACTAGCAAAAAGGGATAAAAGCTTCCCAATCTGGTTGTGTTATGTATTCTTTACATAAGCTCCTTCTATTAATATTTTTACCAATTTTCTTCCACAGGTTTTAAAAATTATGTTCACTTTTGTACTGTGCTGCTAAGACTAGGTATTCAGTTTTTATTGTACTCCCAAACGTGAGGTCTTTACCATTGCATCTTCCCAGCATCGTTCCTAACACTACACCTGTTCTTTTATCCCATGAGCAGATTCCTTTCAGTTATTTTAACACCCTGTTTTATGATTTAAGAAAGCAAATAGTAGAGTTGGTCAAAACAAGGATAAACTCCTCATGAAAAGACAAAATAAAAAATCTGAATGACAGATAAAAATCCAAATATCAAACACTTGTATTAAAATGAGCCTAAGAGCTTTGGAAGTTCTCTTTAAGATCCTGTTTATTCTTAAATCCTTGGGGCTAAATGTATAGAACAAAGACGAGAATGACAGGCAGTTGTTACCATGTTTTTTATGCCTTCCTAACATCTGAAACCATAGGTTAATGGTTAATTGTCACTAAACTGTCACTAAAGAGAAGCAGAGTTAGAGCCATTACTCATTCAACACTGCATAGTATGAGATATTTACACTTGTAATCTGTCTCCAGCCTCCCCTCCTGATGGCAAAGCCTGCAAGTTAAAACAATAATACATCCACAGCTAATAATTAACCTTCTCTGTACTAAAATTTGACTTTTTCCAGGGGACATAAATTTTCTTTTATATTACATATAGATAAACTGATGTCTCATAGCTGGAAAAGATCCATTTCGTATAGGTTGAAGAAAACCCTATTCCAAGACGTATTTCATTATAACTAACTGAGAAAAAGATTTCTTGTTTCCTCAAACAGAAAAGACAAGAGCAAAATAAAAGGGAATATTAAAAGCATTTTTCACTGTAAACTGAACAAGTAATCTTTCCTTTATTTTCTCTATCATATTTCCAGAGTGAAATATTCAGAATAAAACAATATATTTTCCCAGCCTGCCATGTCAGACTTACTTGTCATGAAACTCTCCTGGTGAAGAACTTGGTTGAACACACTTCTGCAGGTGTAATAAGTGCTTTAAATTCCATGAAAAATCCCACATTATTCCTGCCCCAAAATTAATCACTGCTGACTATATTGGTGCATTGTTGTCTTTTCATTATGTAAAATAGAACAGAGGTCATAATTAAGGGCAAAAGGATTCTAGCCTGTGAGTTGGCAGGGCTAATTGAGAGGGTTTTGAACTAGGTTTGAAGGGGGAAGGGGATTAAACCAGGGTCTCCAGGGAGGAGCCCAAGGATGGTAAGCCAGAGTCAGGGCTGAAATCAGCAGCCCAACTGAAGTGCACGTACACTAATGCATGTAACATGGGTAACAAACAGGAGGAGCTGGAAGCCATTGTAGAGCAAGAAAGCTATGATGTAGTTGCCATCACGGAAAGGTGGTGGGATGACTCGAATGACTGGAGTACTGCAATGGATGTCTACATGCTCTTCAGAAGAGACTTCGGCCTATTCAGGATGTTGATTCAGACAGTATCTTGGGAAACAGCTCTTAAAAACAAAGGGATCCAGGAAGAACAGACATACTTCAGGAAAGAAATCTTCAAGGCACAGGAGCAGGCTCTTCCTACATGCTGAAAGATGAGCCAACAGAGAAAACAAGCAGCCAGGATGGGAAGAGAGCTTTTGAAGGAAGTCAGGGGAAAAAAGAGGGTGTGTCACATCTGGAAAAAGGGGCAGGCAAATCTGGAAGTGTTTAAGTGTGTCGTTACTTATGAAGAAAGAAAATTAGAGGCAAAAGCTCAATTAGAATTTAACATGGCCACTTCTGTAAAGGATAATAAAAAACGGTTTTATAAATACATTAATAGCAAAAGGAGGGGCAAGGAGAGCCTTGATTCTTTATTGGAATATAGTTATCAAAGATGAGGAAAGGGCTGAGGTACTTAAAATCTTTTTGTCCATTTTCAACAATAAGACAGGTGTTCCTCAGGACAACTGGCCTCCTGAGCTATTAGACAGGGACAGGGAGCAGTACAGATCCCCTGTAATCCAGGAGGAAGCTGTTAGCGACCCACTTAGCCACTTCGATGCTCACAAGTCCGTGGAACCTGATGGGATCCATCCTAGAGTGATGAGGGAGCTGGCTCACCAAGCTGCTCTCCACCATTTATCACCAGTCTTGGCTAACCAGGGAGGTCCCACATGACTGGAAGCTGGCCAGTGTGATGCCCATGCATAAGAAGGGCCAAAAGGAGGATCCAGGAAACTACAGGCCTGTCAGCCTGACCTCGGTGCCCAGCAATGTCATGGAACAGTTTATCTTGAGTGTGATCACATGGCACCTTGTTGAGGTTTGGATTTTCCCTTTTGTTTTTTCCTGCTTAAAGGAATTTTTCCCCATAAATTGCTGAGAAACTGTAATGGCCGGGTACTTAAGAGAACAAAGGAAGATGGCCAAGCTCAGGAGCGAAGAGTCTCGGATAACATGTCCCTTATCTGGGAGTTTCTTCCAGAGAGGGGGAGGGATACCATGAGAATTGGACTGGTAAAAGCCAGGGCTGGGGACCTGCTAGCTCTCTTTTTCTCCTGGCTTCGGTGGAGGATGGTTGGAGCTTCTGCTTGAGGAAAGGAAATTCACTGCCACCACCGGAGCCCAGACCGGAGCTGCCTCTCCTTCCACTGAGGTGCCCGGGGTCTTTGGGCTCGCCCCTCTCTCCCCGCCGTGCCTGGAGCCAGGTTGCTGCTGCCCCACCTCTGCCGCTTCTTCGGAACTGCTCCAGGTCTTTCTCCGTGCTGCAGCCCTGCACCCCCTGCCTGCCGGAATCGGCCGCCCCTGTGGGTTTGTGAAGTGAGCCTCTCTCCTGTCCCTTCCCGTCTCGGCCGGGCCGCCATTAGCCCGTGCTCCCCGAGCCCGCACCAGAGCGCCCCCTGCAGCCGCGGGGGAATCATCGCACCTGCTGTGCCCCCCGGGAGCCACAGCGCCCCTGCCGGCTGTGACCGGAACTGCACCCAAGGGAAGAGTGCCTAGGGCCGAGAGAAGGCTGGTGCTGGGTTCCTGTTTGTGGTTAATGCCATAGTTGTTGTTTGTTCGCCTTATTATATATACTAGTAAAGAACTGTTATTCCTATTCTCATATCTTTGCCTAAGAGCCCCCTTGATTTTTTTTTAAATTTTAATAATTCGGACGGAAGGAGGTTTACATTTTTTTCCATTCCAGGGGACGCTCCTGCCTTCCTTAGCAGACACCTGTCTTTCAAACCAAGACACACCTACAGGACAGCCTGGGGATCAGACCCAGCCAGCATGGATATAGGAGGGGCCAGCCATGACTGACCAACCTGATCTCCTTTAATGACCAGGTGACCCACCTGGTGGATGTGGGGAAGGCTGTGGATGTTGTCTGCCTGGACTTCAGCGAAGTCTTTGACACCATCTCCCACAGCATAATCCTGGAAAAGCTGGCAGACCACAGCTTGGACAGGTCCACTCTTTGCTGGCTTAAGAACTGGATGGATGGCCAGGTGAATGGTGCTGCATCCAGTCAGTGGCCAGTCACTAGTAGTGTCCCCCAGGGATCTGCGTATGGGCCCAGTCCTGCTTAAGATCTTTATTGATGATCTGGATGAAGGGATTGAGTCTACCATTAGCAAATTTGCAGATGACACCAAGTTGGGTGCGAGTGTTGATCTGCTGGTGGGTAGAGGGGCTCTACAGAGGGACCTGAACAAAACATATAGATGGACTGAATCAAAAAATATGAAGTTTAACAAGACTAAGTGCCAGGTCCTGCACTTTGGTCAAAACACTGCAGCGCTACAGGCTGGGGACAGTGTCACTGGACAGAGGCCAGGCAGAAAGGGACCTGAGGGTACTGACTAGCAGAAGACTGAACATAAGCCAGCGGTGTGTCCACCATGGCCAAGAAGGCCAGTGGCATCCTGGCCACTATCAGGAATAGTGTGGCCAGCAGGACTAGGGAANTGTGGGTTTGTTGCATCACATGCAGCCCTGTGGTGCAAGGCTTCAGGAATGACTCTGGGGGACACTTTGGAGGGCCTTTGGTGGATTAAGGCACCCCCTCAGCTGCCTCTCACGTGAATGTCCTGTGGATGTGGCCTTCCTGAGGTTGGGGGTTCCATAGCCAGTTTGTGTAAGGGAGGATGGGTTCACTGCCCCCGAGTAGAAGTTTCAACACACCGAAATTTTCTCCCCCCACCTTGATTAGGGGGGAAATCTGTGCAAACCTGCTCCCAGCAAATGGGTCTGTGGGCTGCGGCCTCCCCCACCCTGAAGCAAGCCAAGGATGATTCTTAGCACAGCTGCTAGGTTTGGCTCACGTTCTTTTCCTTGTTTACTTGTTTGTTTCAGGTGATTGAAGAATGGGTTTTCCCTTTATCTAATCTCAGTAGTTTGACTTTCAGTCCAAAGTTCCAGTCAGCATCTTCAGGGAGGCTTCTTTCGTTGTAGCTTCTTTATACAGTTTTTGTTATAATGAGCAAAACTTTATATCAGTGTTTGAGGCATTAGCTATTTCAGTCTCTGTCAGGAAGTGATTCTTCTCCTGTACTCAGCACTAGTGAGGCCACACCTTGAGTACTGTGTCCAATTCTGGGCCCCTCTAATTTAGGAAGGATGTTGAGATGCTGGAGCATGTCCAAAGGAAGGCAACAAGGCTGGTGAAGGGTCTGGAACACAAATCCTATGAGGAGTGGCTGAGAGAGCTAGGGTTGTTTTGCCTGGAGAAAAAGAGGCTCAGGGGAAACCTTTTGACTCTCTACAACTCTCTCAAAGGAGGTAGGTAGGCAGGTGGGGGTCCGTCTCTTCTCCCAGGCAACCAGTGACAGGACAAGAGGACATAGCTTTAAGATGCACCTGGGGAAGTTTAGCTTGGACAGTAGGAAGAAGTTCTTCATAGAAAGAGTGATTGGGCATTACAATGGGCTGCCGAGAGAAGTGGTGGAGTTACCATCCCTGGAGGTGTTTAAGACTGGATATGGCACTTAGTGCCATGTTCTAGTTGGCAAGGTGGTGTTAGGTCATAGGTTGGACTTGATGATCTCAAAGGTCTTTTGCAATGTAGTTGATTCTGTGACTCTGTGAGTCATTTTGATATAACTATTCCTGCAACTTTTAAAAATATCTAAGTTTATCTTCGAATTTTTAAGACATTTCATCTTTCTTGCTTCCCAACTTCTTACACAACCAAACAAAACAGCTTTTTTGGTAAAATATATTCTCAAACACACTACTCTGTAGCATAGATGGAGTAAAAGCATATTTACAACATATCACACAATTTTAAACCTCATTTTTAAGGAATATTTTATAGCAGTGTATACCTAGTATAAACAGCTCATAACTTTATTCAGGGATATATGTCTCCTAGAACTCAATAACCTATTTAGAAAGGGAATTGATGGCAATCAATTTTTCTGTAAGGAAAAATACTCCAATATATTAAATTTAAATGAAATACAGTCCAAATTTTAATTATTATATTTAATATTTTAAATAATTTGGTTTCATGGTAATATATATTACTAAAAGTTGCAGAACAACTCATTAGATGGACTTTTCCACTTCCCACAATATGAGCAAATTATCCATTGCCTCTAACAACTTTATTTAAAATATAATGCATGTATAATCATGATGGAGAAAATACAAATTTCTGCTTCATACGAGATTAGTATTTCTCCTAAGTTCTTGAAGTTGTTACATATTACTCAAGGCTTAAAGTAATAGGTCACCATCTTCCATTAGAAGAATTGGCCTTTGAGTAATGGGTGATTTTATACTACATGTGCATATATGTGTAATTGCAAGTCTAGACAGTCTGAAAAGGGTACGGACTCAAGCAAGGTACCGCAGTAGTACAGACTGAAGGCACTGCTGCAAGAGACTGGAAAGATTGATGTCTCAAGACATTTTGGGATGCATGTGTGGGGGAGGAAGGGGCAGGTCGGGCCTTACTCTGGAGAGGCAGTGCACTGCCCTGTACAGCCCCTCCCCTAGACCCTGTATTCCAGCCCAGCAGTAGCTGCTAATCCCTGGCACACCAGAGGCAGTGCTCCACACCCACCTCTGGATCCCCAGACTAGCTCCTGAGTAGGCAAATGACCAGAAGTCCTACCTGGGGGAAGGGCCCAGGAAGGCCAAGGGGTATTTAAGGCTGAACATGAGGCAATCAGAAACCTTGACTGTACCTCCTCTTGGAATTTCTATCTGAACAGCTCTGAAACCCAGGAGGTGGTAGCTATATGTGTGCTTTTCTATATATTTTCTGTCTTTCTCTCTTGCTTTTTCTTCTTCTTCTAATTCTTCTACTTGGAATTCCTGAGTAATTTAAAATCAAACAGATACAAAGTTTGCTAAGTTGAATGAGCAAACTAATGCTTTAAGAAGTGTTTCTTTAAGAACATTGCACTAAACTTTTTGCCAAAGTTCTCTGACTTTCTAAAGTTGCCAGTAAAGTCTTTTTGTTGTTTTGACCTCTTGAGAATATCTTGTTGGTATTTGTCCCATGTGTCTAACTCAGAGTACATGAACAACCATAAGCCCTTTTAAAATCTCATTGAGCAAGGTTATTTGGGGCCTTACAGATGCTAACTCATGGCCTGCTGCTGTTTCCACTCTGTTTCCCTCCCACAGGTAAACATGTCCATAAATTCACACAATTTCTCAAGTTTCAAATAATGGGCACAGGGCTTTTCTGAGATAAAATTTGGCATGTTGCTAAAACATTGTTTATTTTGAGATATGACAGCTTCCAATCTCATAACATCTAAACTTTGATAGAGTCAGATCATATTTCTGTACAAGCTTACCACAAAGGCTGTTTGACTGATAAGACCAGTCCAGCTCTGCAACAATAAGACAACGAAGCATGTATACTCCAGGTCAAAATACAGCATGGAGGAAAACATCTCCACTCTCTCCCTTTTCCAAAGCTTTTGTTTGTGGCCCACCCTAATTTAACCACAACTTTGGCTGAGCAGTTTAGTCTTCAGCTGCAAAATAAACCTGTTGGAACAGTTTATGGGTTTATCTCTGTACATTTTAGCCTAGCACGGATTATTTTTCTGGATCTTAAGGAAAAGCAAAGTAGATGCAAAGTAACAGTCAGCCAAACAGTTTTAACAAGGCATCACTAATAACTAGAACTTCATTGCACTTATTGTATGGGATAAGTGCATGTCTCAGCTAGAGTACTTATTAAAGATGCACCACCACTGAAGAAAATTAAAATTTATGTTTCAGAGAAAGGATGCATTTAATAATTCAGATCAATAGAATAAATATTCAAATACCATATCTAAAGGCCTAATAGCAACACTTTAAAAATAATCACCATTATTTCATGAAAGCAAGACAGTTTTTAAAAAAAGACAACAACCAATGCAGGATCCATTAGAACCAGTCTTGATTGTTTAATGTAAATGAGCACATCATTATGAGTATAAAAGTGAACATGTTTCTTGTTTCCTAACCCTGGCATACTTGTGTAAACACTCAACCAAAACAATTTGGTGAAAAGAATTTTTACGTAGTAAATACTCATTATTCTTTAGACCAAGAAAGTACTTGAAGTTGGCTACTAATTTTTTTGAATGGGATTTGTGAGGAATAGTAAATCTGCTTGCCATCAGTAATGACAGTTCAGACCAAGAGTTGGTTTTAGGCCAAGACATGATAAAACAGGTTTTCTCTCAGTCCAGTTTTGGGTAAACAGACCATGAATTGTGAGTTTTCATTTACTGTTTGGGGTGGCCTTCAACATCAGAAATAGGTTTACATAAAAATGTTAGAAACTGGTCCAGTGGTGGGAGTGAATATTTTTTGTTTCTGGTAGAGCCAAGGTTCAATCACACAATGTTCTAGACTCGGTGTCTTGGCAGCATTTGTAGAAACTGGCAATAATTCTCAATTTGATCTAACAATGAAAGAATTTTATTTTCCAGAGCACGAGAGAAGATGACTTAAAGAAAGTCTACACATTACTTTTGGCAGACAAAACATCATTACAATTCTAATTAATAATGAGTTACTTTATTTTATAAACACACAGGAAATTTCAAGTGTCTTAGTTTCAGTGTATCTGCAAAACTGCACCTTTCCAGAGAGGTTCCATCAGCCCTATACACCTTGCTCTTCACTTTGTTGCCCACTGACATGTCTCAAGCTAGCGTTCTATAGCACCACACAACCTTCAAACTTATAAGGCATTTCCTTTTATTAAGCTTAAAACACTCTCAGCTTTAGAATCATCTCACCAATAACAAAGCTAAGGACAAGGTAAATAGAATCATAGATTCATTTAACATTGGAGAAGACCTCTGAGATCATTGAATCCAACCAATAAGCCAACACTGCCAGGTCCACCATTAACCATGTCCCTGAGCAGCACATCTACACATCTTTTAAATAGCTTCTGTGCTATTGCTCTTTACTTTGGGGAAGAGACCAATCCCAACTTCCTTTCAGGTAATTGTAGAGAGTTGTAAGGTCTGCCACAAGACTTTTTTCCAGATTAAACAACTCTCAGTTGCTCTTCATAGAACTTGTGCTCTAGATCCTTAGATTTGATAGCACTAGTTTTTGAGATACTTTCCAGAGAAAAGCAGCCTCCTGAGATCACCTAGCAAATCAATAACAAAACTGATGTCAAGCTCTTGATATTTTCTCTTCTAGTCTCCTGTTCTAAAATACTCCATTGCCACTATCACATTTCAAGAAACAATCTGAAGCAAATTGATTTTGATTTTTAAAAATCAAGAAAGGCTCTGTTATAATGAGTGAATGGTCATTAATTGACTTTCTGTCCAGATTGAGACTGTTTGGACAAACAAGAACATGAACTCCTACAAATTTTTATTAAATTAGGAATTACAGCAAGCTTTTGCTAATAATTAGATTTAACATTATTTAATATCTTCTTAACATAGGCTAATGAAACAACCATTAAAGTACTTTCAAATCCCATCAACACCACTGCCAGTGTGAAAAAAAAGATGGAAACATCAAGGCCTCAAAGAAGTAAGGAAAAACTCTAACTCAAAAGTGGAAGATGGAATGAGAGCGGGAAAGAGGAGGTATTTGTAACTATCCAGTGGGCCCTGGATAATGCCTACTGCATTTGATGGGCTAGATGCCACTTCACTCATCTCTATGGGACATATTCCTCCTACCTAACTCTAGCGACTCTGCAGAGTCTACTGAATTGAGTGTCTTATTACTTTAACACTCCCTCTGTAAACAATGGAGAATAATTTTAAGCCTTTGGAGCATTTTGTTTAGCTGAAACAGGACTGAGAAGGCAACTCTACATGTGCCTGTCTTCATTAGCTGTGAAACCATCCTTGGGATTGTAGGCTAGAATAATTAAAAGGCCAGGCAATTTGAAAGGAGGCAAACAGAAAGCTTGAGTAGACGCTATAACAGTGAAATCAATTTAAGAAAGTTGTCAAAAAACAGATTGTGCAATTTTGTTTGCTATCTTGATTAATCAAATAGTGTAAAGATAAATTTTGAGAAGGAAGATGGGCTCCTCTTAACAATGTGAGAGTGAGTTAAAAATACTATTTTATATTGTGTTCACCTGTGTGTCTGACTTCTGACATGATGAATGTCTGTGAGTCTGGCTGGAGGGTTTGAGAATGATATACTGCTGTTTAATAAAACAAATCAAAGGGCTCTCACTTCTTAGCTTTTTGCTAGAGTAAAAATAAAATTTATCATACTGACAAACTAAGGGGTTTGAATCCACAGATTACCAATATATTGCTGAGAATATCAAAGTCCTTTTCATTAACCAGGAAAATAATATACATATAGGGAAAAATCTTTATTGTACATGCTCATATATTCTTGCATTTTGTATTTATGCACTCTTAAAAAGAATGCTTATTTATTCTTACACTTATTGTCATTCTCTGTTTCTAAATATATATTAGTTGTACATACATTAAATGAAGAATGTGATAAACAATGCTATCAACATTTTCATCCGGTACTCGGTAAACAATCTTAACAACCTGAATAGCACTCCAGACTAAATATCACAGGAGTTCACATCTTTAAAGCACTCCATAAAGAAAAAACTCCTCTTCTAGTCTCTGAGCAGCTCACAGGATTAGATGTACTTTCGGTTTTTAACAACTTGCTTTCCAGATGTTAAATGGCTCTAAGGATTAGATGCATTTTATTAAAACCAACATGTCCCAGCTTTGAGCTGGAGTTATCTACAGCACAAAACACTGTGTATTCCACAAATCATCAGGGAACAGAAGGGCACCACTGAAATCACCAGATTAAGGCAAGTGTAAGCACAGATTTAACCTAACATTTTTCTTTTTCTAATTTCCATAGAAATATCTCCTTTAGAGATACCTGTTTTCATATTTCCATTCAGTTTTGCAGTGTTGGACAAAAACTGACAACTCATTTAAAAACAAACAAAAAATAAGTACAGGTGGAAAAAATTCTTCTGTATGTACACTGCTGTTAGCTGTGCTTTATGTCAAGCCAATCACTTAGTACTTCTGATCATGCAGTAGAGCAGACTTACTACTATCTGGCTCCCAACTGCTTCCTGTTCAATTCCCTCAGCTGATGAACAAATCCTTCCACCTTCCAGGACTGTTTGGTCCCAGCTGACCCTGAACCAGGTGCATCAGCATGGAAACAAGGGGCAGCACTGATCTCAGTGAGACAGCCCTGGTGAGTAAATCCTTCACAGAGAGGAGAGTAAGCAAATGACTTTCCTGGGTCAAGGAGCTGGTCCCAGGATTAAAAACAAATCTCAAAATAAATCTTTTAAACTCTTTATTTTTTGAAAAAACTATGAAGTTCTTGTATTTTAAAAGAAACCTCTGCATCTCCCTAAGCATGGAAGATGGCAGAAAAATGCAGTAAAAGATGATCTTTAATTATCTTAGAAATACAGAATGGGGATCCAGGTCCTCATCCCCTCAGCTGCAGAGAGACCAGAATTTATGAATATTACTGAGGAATTAGATGTCTCATAATGATGTCATTGATTTCTTGGCATGTTTGCGGTTTGTGGTTAGTTTTTGTGGCTACATTTTTTAATTAAAAGGTGCCTGAGCAGAAGTTGAGTCATAACCTAACCTGTGACAGCAGCAGAAACTTGTAAGTGTGAACCATTACTTATACAACTAATAATACCTAACTCTTACTATGCACTCTAGTAACCTACGCTTTCTTGAGAATGACTGGGTTTGAATTTCATGTCAAGTAAACAGCAGGATGTATGTGGGTCAAACTGTAATCCCCAGTGACAAGACAGTTGTAACATAAAAGCCATTATCACTGATGACAAGTTTGTTGGCTCAGAATTAATTCCCTCTACTGTGATACTGAACACTGACTGCATTAGTTACTCTAGTTTGAAAAATATGTATTACACAAAGATGACTGCAAGAAGATATAAAACTCTGGTATTAGTAAACGGAGGGTTCCTTGTCTTGAACTTTTTGAGCTGTACAGAATAAAGCTGGTCAGTTCCTGAGAGTTGAAACTCCTCCAATACCTGTAGCTTCAGTCACTCAATGGTCTAATCCATGGATAAGTTGGCATGTAGGCTGTTGACAGACACCTTAGAGGATGATACCTAATTGATCAACCTGACAGTGCAGTGGGAACAGATCTGTCAGAAATCTTTGAAAAAGCAGCCAAAATGAGACCTTTTGGGCTCTCCTGGACTGCAGCAGGCTGTAACCAGCAATTTCCCTCTGAGTGGGACACCTGTCAGAGCTAGTGAACTCTCAAGTTTTTGTACTCAGAGGATCAACAAACAATGATGAATCCTGGGCCAATATCTTCACTCCTCAATGCTCAACCCTTCATCCACTGGGGATATGCAAAGGCATCCAAGGTGAGTATTTCACTTCTCTTCGAGAGGAATTTTTCAGAGGTACCTTGCTTGGACTGACCTATTATGTCTATGTGCATGCACATGCGCATATGCTATAGCAAAGCTGGGAGGAATGCTGCTTTCTTAGATTTTTAAGTACCTTAGATATCTAAGTAAGTTAGACCTGTAAGTAAGGTTAAGTCATAAATTATAAGCTAAGTGGAATGCTGCTAAGTGTTGTTCTTTGCTAAGTTGCTATGTTTAACCTACAAGTTAAATGCTGTTAAGTGTTATTTCTCTGTTAAACTGTTAAGGTCAAGTTATAAGTTAAGTTGTAAGTTAAGTTAGGTATAAGCTAAGTGTTGTTCCTTCGTTAAATTGTTAAGGTTAAGGTATAAGTTAAGGTTGAGTACTGTTAAGTTTGAGTACTGTTATACTTTTAGGCCATATTCCTTTTTATCCTTGCCCTCACTGTCCTTTTGTCACACATACAGACTGGATTTTGTTTGTTGTTAAGTCGTTTCCTTGGTGTGCCACTGTCTAGTGAGTAGTAGATTGAATCTTGCCAACAAACTTTGGCGTGCTGTCGCTTAATATGTAATCAGTTTTTACTTATACCCTTAACAGTGATTTTTTAAGCAATCTCATTCATAACAGATACCATCGCAACTGACTGGCTACTGGTGCATAAAACACCACCCTGCCCAAATCTCTCTTCCTTACAGTCAACTGACTCTTCACAAAAAACTCCTCACTCATAGAAATTCAAACCTCTCACACACCACTAAAGAGTGAAATAGAGCAGGGAAGGGATAATAGTATTTTTATTCCAGTTTCAGTCTCTGCCTAATTTTGCCTTTTTCCCTGAAATCATCAGGAGATGCCTTGGGAATCTCTGGGCCCAAGGACACAAGGCTGTCATTCCTACCACCAGTGGGGGGGAAGAGTGAGACATTAGCAGCTGTTTAGACCTGTTTTGCTTCCCTCAGCTACTCCTTGTCGTGATCCCCCAGCTAGCTGAGATCCCAGAGACTGAGGAAAAACTTTCCTCTGGTAGCATGAAAGTCGACAAGAGAAATGTTTCACTTGAGCCTCCCCCTTATGCAAAATAGGAAATATTGTTTTGAGTGACATTTACTAGATTAAAACTGCAGCCAAAAACAGGTTTTGGATTTACAGTTTGCCCTGTTTGTAAAATAAAGGAAATTTTATAATTTTCACTTCAGCAGCCTCCTTCCAAATAACTTTTTATATCACTGACATACTAGAGCTTACACTGTGCTGAATCCTTCTTGATATCTCATCATTTGGAAACCAAAGACTTAAGTTCAGCTGTTGCCTGCTGTAATAGAAAATAAATTCTCCCAGAGTCTGGGAGAAATGAGAGGCATATTTCACTTGCTGGGGGAAATGACTCACTTCTGCGTCCCAGCAGACCTCATTCCCTATGGGTCTGCTGGGAGCCAGGGAAGGAGGGGTAGATGGAAGCAGGATGTGCAAAAGTACAACTGCAAAAACAAAGCTTTTAGCATTTTCAGAACATCCCCATGTCAATTGCAGCTTGCAGAGACAGGGACTACTTGAAATAAAACTCAGCTTCATTTTAAAGCTCAATAGCATGATGACTGGCACTTCATGAAACAGATACCTGCTCATGAGTACTCAGCAATACCATTGTACATTGGTCAGAGACTTCTGGCTTACAGCAAAGCAATTGCTTATGCTTTTTTATTTACATATTCAGTGAAACAAAATCACCAAGTAAAATCTAATTATAATCCCATAGGTCCATCCTTCATGATACTCTTCCAATTGATCTGTTACTGCATACAACCAACCGTGAAGGACAGCCTAAAGAGAAATCCCCAGGAATGCTCAACAAAAGGGCAATCACTAAAATTCCCTGACCAATGGCACAGTAAGAAGTGATGCATTGATAACCTGTGNTGCAGTGGGAACAGATCTGTCAGAAATCTTTGAAAAAGCAGCCAAAATGAGACCTTTTGGGCTCTCCTGGACTGCAGCAGGCTGTAACCAGCAATTTCCCTCTGAGTGGGACACCTGTCAGAGCTAGTGAACTCTCAAGTTTTTGTACTCAGAGGATCAACAAACAATGATGAATCCTGGGCCAATATCTTCACTCCTCAATGCTCAACCCTTCATCCACTGGGGATATGCAAAGGCATCCAAGGTGAGTATTTCACTTCTCTTCGAGAGGAATTTTTCAGAGGTACCTTGCTTGGACTGACCTATTATGTCTATGTGCATGCACATGCGCATATGCTATAGCAAAGCTGGGAGGAATGCTGCTTTCTTAGATTTTTAAGTACCTTAGATATCTAAGTAAGTTAGACCTGTAAGTAAGGTTAAGTCATAAATTATAAGCTAAGTGGAATGCTGCTAAGTGTTGTTCTTTGCTAAGTTGCTATGTTTAACCTACAAGTTAAATGCTGTTAAGTGTTATTTCTCTGTTAAACTGTTAAGGTCAAGTTATAAGTTAAGTTGTAAGTTAAGTTAGGTATAAGCTAAGTGTTGTTCCTTCGTTAAATTGTTAAGGTTAAGGTATAAGTTAAGGTTGAGTACTGTTAAGTTTGAGTACTGTTATACTTTTAGGCCATATTCCTTTTTATCCTTGCCCTCACTGTCCTTTTGTCACACATACAGACTGGATTTTGTTTGTTGTTAAGTCGTTTCCTTGGTGTGCCACTGTCTAGTGAGTAGTAGATTGAATCTTGCCAACAAACTTTGGCGTGCTGTCGCTTAATATGTAATCAGTTTTTACTTATACCCTTAACAGTGATTTTTTAAGCAATCTCATTCATAACAGATACCATCGCAACTGACTGGCTACTGGTGCATAAAACACCACCCTGCCCAAATCTCTCTTCCTTACAGTCAACTGACTCTTCACAAAAAACTCCTCACTCATAGAAATTCAAACCTCTCACACACCACTAAAGAGTGAAATAGAGCAGGGAAGGGATAATAGTATTTTTATTCCAGTTTCAGTCTCTGCCTAATTTTGCCTTTTTCCCTGAAAGCATCAGGAGATGCCTTTGGAATCTCTGGTCCCAAGGACACAAGACTGTCATTCCTACCACCAGTGGGGGGGAAGAGTGAGACATTAGCAGCTGTTTAGACCTGTTTTGCTTCCCTCAGCTACTCCTTGTCGTGATCCCCCAGCTAGCTGAGATCCCAGAGACTGAGGAAAAACTTTCCTCTGGTAGCATGAAAGTCGACAAGAGAAATGTTTCACTTGAGCCTCCCCCTTATGCAAAATAGGAAATATTGTTTTGAGTGACATTTACTAGATTAAAACTGCAGCCAAAAACAGGTTTTGGATTTACAGTTTGCCCTGTTTGTAAAATAAAGGAAATTTTATAATTTTCACTTCAGCAGCCTCCTTCCAAATAACTTTTTATATCACTGACATACTAGAGCTTACACTGTGCTGAATCCTTCTTGATATCTCATCATTTGGAAACCAAAGACTTAAGTTCAGCTGTTGCCTGCTGTAATAGAAAATAAATTCTCCCAGAGTCTGGGAGAAATGAGAGGCATATTTCACTTGCTGGGGGAAATGACTCACTTCTGCGTCCCAGCAGACCTCATTCCCTATGGGTCTGCTGGGAGCCAGGGAAGGAGGGGTAGATGGAAGCAGGATGTGCAAAAGTACAACTGCAAAAACAAAGCTTTTAGCATTTTCAGAACATCCCCATGTCAATTGCAGCTTGCAGAGACAGGGACTACTTGAAATAAAACTCAGCTTCATTTTAAAGCTCAATAGCATGATGACTGGCACTTCATGAAACAGATACCTGCTCATGAGTACTCAGCAATACCATTGTACATTGGTCAGAGACTTCTGGCTTACAGCAAAGCAATTGCTTATGCTTTTTTATTTACATATTCAGTGAAACAAAATCACCAAGTAAAATCTAATTATAATCCCATAGGTCCATCCTTCATGATACTCTTCCAATTGATCTGTTACTGCATACAACCAACCGTGAAGGACAGCCTAAAGAGAAATCCCCAGGAATGCTCAACAAAAGGGCAATCACTAAAATTCCCTGACCAATGGCACAGTAAGAAGTGATGCATTGATAACCTGTGAGTAGTGGCCTAATAGAAGCGGATAGCAGTATAAGCGGACATGATTATATTTCAATGAGGAACAAAAAGGAGCCCCTTTTCCATAGCTGGTAACCTGTTTCTGATGCACTATTTTCCACGTTAACCCACTATTCCAATGTTAAATGAAAATGAACTAAGGGGAAGAAGGTACAGTGTTTCTTATAAAACATTATTTAGAAATTAATATAACTGTTCTAGATTAGTCTTTGTCTTTGCCTTGAAATGAAAGCTACAACCCATTTGATTAATGGATAGAAATGGCCTCCCATCATCCATCCCCAGAAGAGCTATTTACTCCTTGCATAAAATGCTGTGCAGTAGTAACTTACTAACACAAGGCAAGCACTGAAAAAACAAGTAAGCTTGGGTTTATTTTAAAAAAAATCGTGAACCATTGTTGAAAAAGGTAACATTCCTGAATTCTTTTCAGTACTGATGCAGGTCTCTGAGGAAAAAAGTTCATATTCACTAGGATATTTAGAGAAAAACCCAAGGGAATAAAGGGTATGATGGCATGTGCACATGAGTAGTTAAGTATCAGGTGATGAGGAAGGAAGAGCACCATCTGAAAAAATGTGAAAGTCTTCCAGTCCAGGAATAAAGAGCTACTTCATGCCCTTAGTGAGCCAGAAGAAATAGAAAATTAGCAGTGAACTTCTCTTCAAGAAGTAATTTCAGTGAGTCATTGAGAAGCAAATCCAGAGATTGATATCCTCATACCCATATCTCATAATCATTCAACTAATTATTATAAATCATGAAAAAATGGCACAGATCACATTCTGTCCACTAATCATTCAAGAACCAATAGAAAAAGGGTCAAAGACATCTAATAAATTATCTCATAAGAGCTGTTTTCCTCCGTTTTATTTCCACCTCTATGTGGCCTCTCTGTCACACTGACGACCTTGACAGACATAAATAAGAGCTCTAAAAAGGGAAGGGAGATGATTCCCCCAAGTCCACACACCTTAGTCTACCTGTTATACAGCAGTGTAAGGAAGGCTAGAACATTTTGTCCAACAGAGTATTTTTCCCACCTAATCCAATCACTAGAAACATCACTAGAAGCTTCCGAAAAAACAGACTAGAGAGGGTGGCTATATTCAGGTGAATAAGCTGTACATCACTCCCAAGCCCTACAGCCAGACTTACAGATATTCATCATCTCAGAAGCCGGACATGTAGGTGAACACAATATAAAATAGTATTTTTAATTCACTCTTCACATTGCTAAGATGAGCCCATCTTCTTTCACAAAATTTATCTTTCCACTGTTAATCACAATAGCCAACAAAATTGCACAACACGTTTTTTGACAACTTTCTTAAATTGATTTCACTGTTATAGCCTCTACTCAAGTTTTCTGTTTGCCTCCTTTCAACTTGATTGGCCTTTTCATTATTCTAGTTTACAATCCCAAATTAGCCCCTAAAACCACCCAAAGTTCTGTAACGCAATAATTTGGAAGATAGTATACATATTGTTCCGTTCCTATTTTATTTAGGAATAACAGTTTCTTGCAAATGCATGTCTTTTCACAGGCTAGAGACTGGATGAATACTCATCTTTGACCTTATTCTCAGTTCATTGACACGACAATCTTGGCATGACCTTGTATTGACAAGCAAGAGGCAGCATAAATGTAGCTTGAAATTTAATTTAGCAAAGAAAAGAAAAATTCTCTTACTGTGTGCATGTTTGAAGTGTAGTAGTACTTTGCTTTTTCTGTATTTTTCATTACAATTGTCCAGTTCTGTGAAAAATCTAGCTCATTCTTTCAAAGGTAGCTCTGCTGAGTTTAACAGCAGACATGCTGGTACTTGCATAAGATACCATTTCTGAGAGTTCTACAGTAGGCCAGCCTTGAATTTTACTGAAAGGTACAATGAAACCACTCAAAAAATGCAAGCCTGATTCTAGTTTTCTTGTTTTAAATAGAGGAAATATCTCTCTATTCCTCTATAGAGGAATACATAATCTTTCAAAAGCTAGAGTAAATGTAATTGCATTGACTGTAAGCGAAATTAAACAAGGTTAATAAAATAGGAAAATACAATAGAAGCACAACAGATTTTTACAAGCAGACCCTTTCTCTTATTGTCCCACAAGCTGACTCAAATCAGAAGCACAAGGAGCAAGCAGACAGCTTCTTCTATGAGAATAAGATCAGGACCAGATAAAATATCATTGACACAAAGCAGAGGTCAGGTAAACTATATGAACTATTTAAATTTTGATGTATTTTCTGTGTCACTGTAGGCTAGAATTTTAAGGTCAATTTTAAATATTTTTTGCAGCTTCTGCCACCTAAATTGCTTTATTCTCAACAACTATATATAAAATAGGAATGAAAACATCTACCTCCTAGCAATAACACCTACTTCTCTGGAATATCACTCAGAATCATAGAATATTCTCAGCTGGAAGGGACCCACAAGGATCATCACATACAACTCTTACATGAATGGCCTTACAGGGATCAAAAAGAGGCTGCAGGCTGCATGGGCATCACAGTTGCAGAAATCAAGTAAGTAGAAAGAGAGACATGCAATTTTATGTCCTTTGTCAGGTCCTGCATCAACTACACATATTTTTCTGAGCTTTATGAAAGAGTTAACATTCAAACACATTGGCTGAGACATCGAATTTTTTAAAGAAGCACAAGTGTCTCCAGGAATTTCTTGCTTTTCTTTTCATTCTGCTAAACAAGTTTTTTATTTTCTTGTATTCCTGAATCTTGCCAGTTTGTATCTCAAATTATCTCTCAGTCACAGTGTCAAGGGAAAGGAAGAGAGCATCAGCTGAAGAAAAGCAAAGGAAATTTCCTATCCGTTCGGTGACCCAGACATGTATCTTAAAAAGACTCTATGTTATAAATCTGCGTAGGAACGAACACATTGTAAGCATCTGTATAAAATCATTAGTAAAAAGAAATTAGCAAAGTAAATAATACTGTTACAGTACAATTTTGAGACTAAGTGATGGGCAGAATGGTAAGTAAAAAGAATAAAACAGGTTATACAGAAAGCTTGAATGGAAAGTACCAAAAGTCTTATGGGAAAAATAGTGAAATTACACAGAACAGGTGAAGTGAATTTTCCCAAGAGGAATGTCCCTCTTTCCTTTCTCCCTACTCCCCCGCCCTTGATATTCTGCAATGGTGTTAAAGTATAGAAAAGCAGCAGTGGCAGTTACAATGCAAGGAAATAAACATCCCAACAGATTCAGTGGGAAAAAAAAAATGAAACAGGCAGCAAAGCATGAAGGAAGTAGAACAGAAATTATTTATTTCTCAAATCTCTTACTTTACACTTTCATTATCACATACTTCTGGAAATTAGAAGTCCTCTTCATGGCACCCAAATGAAGTGGCCTTATACACAATGGAAAATACTGCTGTTTCCATTGAGTACAGCAGGAGATAAAAACACTGAGTGTCTCTTAAAACCTAATTTCTTTTGCTGTGTACCCAACAGGGACTGCATGGCACAATCCCTATGAAAACCTGAATTGGAAACAACTTCCATTATTTATCTCTTTCATCCCTGTAAGAAAGAAATACATACAAAAGGAATGTAAGCATTCAGATCTATAGGGATCTGGTTCGAGAAAAGGTTTTACTAAGCAGGTACCTATGGGGCAAGTCAAGTCTTCAGGTATTTGTCACATAAATGGGCCATATGGACAAATATTCAATTCATTTAATTCCAGTACATAAGTGCTCTTTTTTTAGAACTGGGGTAAATTGTAGTCTCCATTGTACAGTCACATCATGGATATGAGGCCCTGAAAGCATCGAATTCTTTCGTTCTTATGAATAAAGCTGAGCAGAAACTTGAAATCTTAAGTACTCAATATAATTGTTCTAAATAAATATGATAAAGAGAAAGCATCTGTGTTATTAAATATCATAAAAGTGATGAGCATTTTTTGGCTTGCTCATTTTCATTAAATTTGGTGATGCTTTTTAATTAAACTTGATCAATGCTGATGCTTTTTTCTGAGTGGCATTGAAATCTCCAGAGGAACAGAAGCAGATGTGAGAAATATTGTTTTCTACTTAATATTTCACTAATAAAAATTAATTAGACAGTATAACAATGCAGATGAATATCAAGTAAAATATTTTGATAAACATTGAAAATACCAAAAATTGCTGAACTCATGTTGTAATATCACTAACATCAAAGTTACCAGCTAGTATTTCACCAACATTATGTGGATAAGTCATCTTGATTCAATAGCAGAAAATACACTATTTTCCTTTATTATCAGAATCCTTCATTAGTAAGCAGCACCACATAAAGAAAATAAGTAATTAAAACTATTTTTAAGATTGGCTAACAATAGGAAACCCTGGAGAGGAAAAAGTGCAGAGTGGAAAGTTGAGAGGGGCCTGAGAAAGGGGGAAAAGGTCCAGATAGGAATACCTCGCAACCACAAATACTGCTGATTTCTGGTCAGGACAAATCTCTTCATTCTGTTTAAACAAACTGAAGAATGGGACTAGGTAGTTTATTTTCTTTAGCATTTTCCTTGTGGTCTCACGACATATGAAGATAATATTTACTTCCTGTGCAGGTTTCAGCTGGGGTAGAGTTAATGATCTTCGTACTAGCTAGTATGGTGCCATGTTTTGCATTTTTGTGCTGAAAACAGTGTTGATAATATAGAGATGCTTTTATTATTGCTGACCAGTGCTTGCATAGCATCAAGGTCTTTTTTGCTTCTTGAACTGCCTTACCAGCAAGGCAGCTAGGGGTGCATAAGAAGCTGGAAGAGGACATAGCCAGGACAGCTGACCCTGGCGGACAAGGGGATATTACATACTACAGGGTGTCCTGCTCAGCATATGAAGCTGGGAGAAGAAGGAAGAAGATGGGGATGTTTGGAGTGATGACATTTGTTTTCCCATGTAACCATTAGGCATGATGGAACCCAACTGTCCTAGAGATGGCTGAACACCTACCTGCCCATGGCAAGCAATGAATTAATTTCTTATTTTGCTTTGCTTGTGTGTGTGGCTTTTGCTTTGCCTATTGAAGCGTCTTATGCCAAGACATGAGTTTTTGCTCTTTTACTCTTCCAATTCTCTCTGCATCCCACTGGCAGGGGAGGAAGCAAGCAGCTGTGTGGGGCTGAGTTGCCAGCTGGGGTTAAATCACAGCACTTGGATAGCTGCTCTCTGCACACAGACAATGCACTCTGAGTTGATTCAAGTATTGATTACGCAAAGTAGTTGAAATAAGGACCACAAAGCTTCCCTCCAACTAAAAACAATACCCATGTGCATGACCAAAATACATTCAGAAAACTAAAAAAAAACCCCAGAAAACAAAATGTGTAATTGATTTTGATTGCTTTTACTCCTGAGTTCCCCAGATAATCAGGTCCTTCTGTAAGGACTGAAAATTTCAAATTTTTTGTTTCTTTCTTAAAAACAGAAGAAGAAACAAATGGAAAAAAATGTGAAAACTGGCATCAGCACATGTTCTTTGGAGAATAAAAGTCACTTTGCAAAGCGAGTACATATAAAGGCACTGCAGAAAGTAAGGTCAAAATATTCCTTGGGGAAAGCTAAATAGCAAAACAATCTCTTTCTAGCAAGTCAGGTGTGAATCGGTCCACAGACAAGATCAAATCAATGCACTGAGAAGATCACATAAAGTTCCACTTGCGTATTTTAGGCTGAGGAGTGATCATGGAAGTTATGATTTCCTTTCACACTTAAAGGAAAGAGAAGTGTTCATGAAATTGAAAGTTTAGAGAAGACATGTCAAATATAATTTAACTAAACAACATGCAAAGTGAAATTCAAGTCTTGTTTCTCATGGTAATTGGCAATTAAAGAAAAAACTCAGAAAACAATCTTCATTTACTCATGGTAAACAATGAGTGAAAGTGTCTGGCACCTGTACATGCAGTATGTGCAGACACTGACTGTCACTGGGGTATATCAATCTAGAATTATTGTATCCTGGATAACAAAGCTCTGCAAAGGTTCTTCACTAAAGATAGGATATTTCTTTAATTTTACAGTGCCTGTCCCACCAGTCACTAGTCCTTACTTATTCCCCTGACATACACAGTCTGTATCTCAGTTCTTGGATATACTCAGCATCCCTCAGGGAAATCCCAGAGCAGACCAACTTCTTCCAGCAAACACGAGACATTTTCTCCTTCTGGCCTCCCATTTTCTACACTAAATAACTCTATTTCTCCAGTGTAATAGAATTCCACACCCATATAATCGGAGGTACCCTTTTCACTACCTTTTCTTTGCAAGTCTTCCCCTCTTGTTCCAGTACAATATCCACAGATTTCAGTGGTTTCCCCAGAAATAAGAGGTTCAAAATTATCTGTCCTTTCTTTTTGTCCATCTCCCTTCCCACCAACTCTTTCATCTTTCTTGCCCACCACAAAAGCTGACGGTTGACTTCTGCTATCTTCTTCTGCCTTCTCCACTTGCCCAATCTGCTGTTGTCCAATGGCCTTTTTCATCACCAGACTAAGCTCATTCTTCTTGATGTTCCACAGATTTTTGTCGAATTATACCAGGGGTCGGGGGGAAGTACTGGGAAGAAAATTTCATTTCCACTTTCTCAGAATAAAATTACTAATTGTAACACAATGTTTATTGAGGAAGCAAACAATAAACAAATCATTCATTTTTTTCATGAGAACAGAAATTTTGCCCGCACAGCACCAATTCAAATTGCGTTTAAACAGAATGATGACAAGTTCTCCTGTTGAAGTTCTCTGAAATGAGTCAATAATTTCTAACTTCTAACTCTTTGATGCTTCAGAGATTATTGGAATAGCCCTATTCCATTGTCTTCTGAAGTTTTAAATTTCAAGATAATAGTAACTACAGCAAAGAATTAGGATCTTATAATATAATGCTCTTGTACAGAAACATCAATGTTAAATAGAAATGGCACTTCTTCCAGAAGGTGGGAACACATGCTGGAAGCAATAGTATCCACTTCAGAGGACAAAAGCCTATATGACATATAAGTGGATAAGATAGACATTATTTCAAAACCATCTCTGCCTACACAGATTCCAGCAAGTGTAATGATTCATTTATCTCCAATGACTGAAAATTTTGTGGCCATAATGAAGAACGTCAAATATTTTCTTTTTCATTGGTAATTACTATTGTATTCCCAGTAAGGTGAGATTAGAGAACACAAAACCCCTCTGGCTCTACTTCATCCCTCCACTGGGGAATTACAAATCATTAGGTTGAAAAAATATTTTTACAGCAGTGAAGTAGCATCAGTGTATATGACAGTGCTCTTCCAGTTCTTAACTGCTTTCTAAATCAGATACATCGGGGTAAACATAAAATACAAAGAAACCACTGAGCTGAAATCCATCATCCACTGGCATAAACAACCATATTATTTCTCAAATACCTTATCAGATATGAGATTGTCTCTCTCAAACATGTCAAGTCCATCTGACCACTACTATGTCTGGCCCTCCATTACCTTCTGAGAAACCATTTCCTGAACCTCCTTGCTGTGATGGTTAACACCATCATTTTTCTAGTCAAGTATAATTCTTGGCCAGGAAAAACCATTTATTTCAGCAACATTGTTCATCAGCTCAAATGGCTCCTCTCCTTCTCTTGCATTTACTTCTCTGATGTACTTAGTGGCATCCATCACATTCACTCTAAGCTTTTATCTTAGAGCCTGGATCTGTTAGCCCCAATCAACCTACCTGTTCTCTGTGTTTGTTCAAAATGTCTTGAATATGAATGGTGCAGTACTCTTCATGGGGACTTGAGCAATGGCTGCTTCAAATTCTTGCCTTTAAAATAACTTGCCTGACATTTCCTAGGATGGCAATTGCACTTATACACTCCTACTCATACTGTGTTAATGAACAGTAGGCCTAAGGCTATCTTTTTCTTTCACTGCCACATTATGAAGTTATGAAATATTTTCTTGTTACTAAACATAAAGATGTCCAGCCTTACACTTCCATTGCTAAATTTCATCCCTGTTTAGTTACTCCATCCCTCAGTCATTAAGTGTTTTTTCTATTTTATCCTTCGGTCCTCTTCATTGTTGGGGCTTTCT
Source organism: Melanocharis versteri (assembly GCA_013397845.1). Taxonomy (NCBI): domain Eukaryota; kingdom Metazoa; phylum Chordata; class Aves; order Passeriformes; family Melanocharitidae; genus Melanocharis; species Melanocharis versteri. The sequence goes on from VZTG01006297.1 coordinate 45,255, forward strand.
GAATGTTTGTATTTCTTTGTTCTTCCTATTCTGTCATCCTAATTTGCTAACATTATCAGCCCAAAGGTCATGAGGAACTTCTGTAGATATCCCCTGTAACTCACCCTCTCTTACAACCTGTTGTTGCCTCTCCATCAGCCAGTTCCCTCTGCCACCTTCTTTTTCTAATTTTGACCTCCATTTCCTTCAGGTTAAAAAAACACATAGCACCATAATTTCACAAAGTCTAACTGGACTGAAACTTTCATTCCCCATTTTTCTAGAATATATATTATGTAACAAAAAAACCCATCACATAGACTGATCTAGGCCACCACTGGCATATTGACTGGCAAATGAATACTCAATTCCATCTGTTTCTGCCATTTACTTCTGTGCCTTCAATTATTCATTCTTTCAAAGTCATTCTAAAAAATATAAATATAAACCACCCAATCAAAAAATTCTGCCCTAACACAGCAGCTTTGTAGGGAGCCGGGAAACGGCGAAGGGGGCGGCGGAACTCATAGGGGTTGAGAGCTCCCTTACGACGCGCAGGCGTGGGGCCGGAGGGGACTCCGGAGTGGCTACTGTAACCAGCCATGCCCCTGGGAGCCCCCGATTGGCTGTCGCTGCCTGCACTGCCGAGACCGCGCGAATATAACCTGGGAACTTCCTGCTCTCTGTCTCTTTTCTATGCGGGATTTCGTGCTGATTAAACAGCTTGGAAGAACATAGAAAGTGCCTTCTTGTGCCTACTCTCTGCCTCCCTGAGAAAAGCCGATCGCCTCAGGCAGGCGCGGACATTTGGATACAAAGTAACAGTCGCGCCCTGCCTCACTCCCCGGGACAGCCGGATCCCCGCCGAGCCGCAGCCGAAGCAGCTCTGTGTGTGCTCCCTTCGAACAGGGACAGAGAGGCTGCTGCTCCAAAGCCGGCAGGGTGCTCCCGGGGGGGAAAAAAGCTATAACTGGCGCCGAACAGTGAGGCAAAGGGACCCCCCAGGCGTGGCTTTTCTCG
>VZTG01006298.1:5435-24575 GCA_013397845.1 Melanocharis versteri
TGGCTCGGGGACATTTCCCCGGCTCGGGGACACTTCCCTGGCTCGGGGACATTTCCCCGGGTCGGGAACATTTCCCTGGCTCAGGGACATTTCCCTGGCTCGGGGACTGCTCCGTGCCCGCTCTGCTCCTCCTGCATTCCTAAACCCCAAACCTCCCCAGGCGCGTTCTGTGCTCGTGCTGACAGCTCGGAACTGCGCTCCCGGCGGCTCCTGCCTGGCATCCCTGACGAATGCTAATTGGGGTTTAATTCCTGCACGGATCCGCAGGGAAGGGGAATTCGGGGAGGACAGAAGAGTGGCAGGTTTGGAGCTCTGCGGGGGAAGATGCGGGACGGACGCTGAATTCTGGATGTGTCCTGGTGTTACCCTGCGTTGTGTGGGAGCGTTTTTATTATTAAAGCAAATTTCCCTTGGTTTCATACAAAAGGAAGCTCGTGAACAAATCCAGAAACTCCTCCTGTGCCTCAGCTCAGCTCTTGCACAGGTGAGTCCCCTCTGCTTGTGGGTGCCTGGAGAAATTCAAGCTGCTGGAAGGATTTCTCTGTCACAGACCTCTTTTAAAATAGAAATTAAAATAGAAATCCACGGCGAAAAATCATGGGGAAGTCTGAGTGGAGTTTGGGTTTTCATCCTCGGGGTAGCAGAGGAGGGGGAGCAGCTCCAGGAGGCACCTCAGAGCCTGCCAGCCCCAGGAGCAGGGGTGGGGATAATCCTCCCACTTCGCAGGAATATTGCAGGGAGCTGGGAAAGAGTGGGAAAATTGGGGGGAAAAACGACCCAGACACAGATAATCCCCATTTCAGAGAGGGGCAGAGAGGACTGAACACTTTAAGTCCTTCCTGCCTGCCTCAGGGGCTGAAGTGGAATATGGACTGAAGTGGAATACGGAGTTACAAGATGGAAATAGGGGAAAAAAACGTCCTTTAAAAGTGATGCTGTGATTTTGTTTTCAACTTAGAGCAGGAAAAACGCGACTCCAAGCCCCTGAGGGAGGATGTGGGCTTACACCGTGGGCTTCACCGTCCTGCCGCACGTCGGAGGATTCCTTGGCTGGTTCCTCAGCCGGAAGGAAATCCCAGCGTGGTACGAGAAGCTGAAAAAGCCTTCGTGGTGCCCGTCCCGCAAAGTGTTCCCTGTGGCCTGGACCATGCTGTACACGGGCATGGGGTGAGTGCTGGCACCGCTGCTGCCCCTGGCACAGCCGGAGCCGCTGTGCCAGCCCTGCACAGACACCCTGGGGTCTCCTAAACCAGCCAGGTGTGAGCCTGGCACGGCGCTGGCAGGGGACAGGAGCCACTCAGGAGTGGGACAGGGGAGGTGTGGGATGAGCAAGGGACACGGAGTCACGGAATGGAATCACGGAATAGCCCGAGCTGGAAGGGGATCATCCAGTCCCACTCCAGGCCCTGCACAGACACCCCAAAATCCCACCCCGTGCATCCCTGGGAGCGGCGTCCAAACTCTCCTGGAGCTCTGGCAGCCTCTGGAATGTCACCATTCCCTGGGGAGCCTGGGCAGTACCCCAGCACCCTCTGGGGAAGAACCTTTCCCAAAATCCAACCTAAATTCCTCTGGGCCATTCCCTTGGCCGTGTCCCTGCTCTCAGGGAGCAGCTCAGCGCCTGGCACGGATCCTGCTGTCCTGCCATTCCCTAGTGGGGAAAAAGCTCCTGCAGGAGAGGCTCTGTCCCTGCCGAGGGTTCCTGCGGGCACTGACGGGTTTCCCTCCTCACAGCTACGCCTCCTACCTGGTGTGGAACGACCTCGGTGGCTGCGGCAGCAGCAAGGCCTTCGTCCCACTGGGGCTCTACGGGGCTCAGCTGGTGCTCAACTGGGCATGGCCCCCCTTGTTCTTCGGTGCCCACAACCTCAACATGGTAACGGGGCTTCTGGGCCGGCTTTGGGGTGCTTTGGAGCCGGGCTGGGGGGGATGGTGTGGCTCTACAGGGCTGTAGCCCCGCTGCAGCCACGCGTGGCCCCAGACGATGCTATCAGCCCCCTCCAGCCTCGCCCCGCTCCGATAGCCGGGGTGGGGGCTCCGGGCCCGGGCTGCGCCCCCCAGTTAAGGGTCGGGGCTGGGAGATAAAGTCCTTTGTGGGGTCACACCCTGGGTGACAACAGCGCTGTCACAGCCCTGGCGGGGAGCAGCTCCCGGGGGCTTATCGGGCACTGCCACGCCCGGGATGGGGCATTGCCACGCCCGGCATGGGCCACCAGGCTCTGCCGCAGGTGCCAAAGCCGGAGCTGACAGAGGCGCAGACGGGAATTCGCGTTTCCACCTGAATTTTGTCGCTCTGGGGGCGAAAGGTGCCGCTGGAGGGTTTTTTCAGCGGCCGCCGCCACCGGGTTCTGTCGTCAGCAAAGGGGACCCTCGCCATGAGCAGGGTGTTAATCTGTGGGATTCGCTAATGAGCAGGGGAGAGCTCATTAATTAGTCCCGGCTCGCGGTGTGGCACACAGATCTCGCTGGCTGGAGCTCAGGCACAACATCCTGGGGTTTGGGATCGCTCCGGTGCCAACGCCCCCATCCCTGTCCCAGCTCCCCGCCCGCACCGGGATATTTCGGCGGTGCTGGGCCGCGCTGCCGAGCCGGGAATCACGGAATTCTCTCTGCCCCAGGCCCTGGTGGACATCCTGTGCCTGGACGCGCTGGCCATCGGCACCGCGTGCTCCTGGTACCGCATCAACAGGCTGGCAGCGCTGCTGCTGCTGCCCTACCTGGGCTGGCTGGCCATGGCCACCTGCCTCACCATCCGCATCTGGAAGGACAACCCCGAGCAGAAGCCGGGCAAGAGCGACTGAATTCGTGTGGTTAAACCGGCCTGAGGTGAAGCAAGGCGTAACAACTCCGGGGGTTCATTGTGGGACTTATCCCTCCTCCTCCCTCCTCCTCCTTCTCCTCCTCCTCCTCCATCCCCTCCTTTAAGGTGCCTGAGCATCCTTGCGGGGTTTTCTCCCGCAGGTTTGGGGCTGCAGATGTTCCCCGTCCTCGGTGCCGCCAGGTGAAATTCCAGCAGCCAAACGGTCTGGAATAATTCAGGCTGGGAAGCCCGCGCCCCCCTCGCCAGTGCCACCGTCCCCCCCCACGAGAGCACGGCTTGGTCACACACACGTGGCAAATCCCATCTCCTCTGCTGGGACCAAACCACAATGCCCTTCACCTCTGCACACCCAATTTTTTAAGAACTTACTTGATTATTTTTTAATTACTTCATTTTTTTTAATTACTTGATTTTTTTTATTACTTGATTTTTTTTATTACTTGATTTTTTTATTATTTGTTTTTTCATATTACTTGATTTTTTTATTACTTAATTTTTTATTACTTGATTTTTAAAAAAGAAATTACTTGATTTTTCAAGAAATTACTTATTTTTTAAAAGAATTGGCTTGATTTTTTTAAGAAATTACTTGATTTTTTTAAAAGAAATTGCTTTATTTTTTTTTACGAAATTACTTGATTTTTTAAATAAATTACTTGATTTTTTAAGAAATTACTTGATTTTTAAAATCAATTTACTTGATTCTTTAAAATAAATTACTTGGTTTTTTTAAGAAATTACTTGATTTTTTAAGAAATTACTTATTTTTTAAAAGAAATGGCTTGATTTTTTTAAAGAAATTACTTGATTTTTTAAAGAAATTCCTTGATTTTTAAAAAATAAATTACTTGATTTTTAAAAATAGATTATTTGGGATTTTTTTTTTAAGAAATTACTTGATTTTTTAAAAGAAATAACTCGATTTTTTGCTCTTTGTGCTGTCGCTCCGTGTTCCTGTATCTCCTGGTTTGTGCTTTAGCTCTTTATCTGCCGGCAGGGATGGGTCTCGTTCTGCTGGTGGATGGAGATTGGGCTCTGCTCCTGTTCGGGCAGCGCCCCACTCCCTCCCCTCCCTGCTCCGGGATAAAGCAGCAATGAGCAGCAAATGCTCCTCCCCAGGGGAAATTCCCCTTTTCCACCTCAGTGTGCCATTCCTCATCAGAACTGAAAAACTCACACCGGTGCCTCTGAAAAAAACACTTAATTTTGTTCTTTTTTTCAAGTCCAGAGACACGAGAATCTGTAAAATTCATGAGCCTGCTCCCACTGCCTCGAAGGTTGTAATTAATTACATAATTGGCAAAAAGCCCCACGCAGAATCTGTCAGGTGCAGGGCAAGTGCCTCCTCCTGGAGCATTTCCATGCCACTGTGGATCAGGAAAGGTTAAAATCATAGGAATTCCAGAGGAATGGGATGGAATCAGACACAAAGGGTGCACAGACTCATCCTCGTCCATCCCTTTTCCTAGAAACCTGAGCTCTGGGGTCTCCAGATAGAATTTATACTCTTTTTAATTGCTAAAAGCACTAAATGTGAGGAGAAGGGGCACGTGGATCTTCTCGCTGGCACTGGCTGTAATTAATTGGGGCTGTAATTAATTTGGGCTGTAATTGGGGTCCCTCCCGGGGGTGGGGGGTGCCTCAAGGCGGGTGGGAGGGCTCAGCTGGGGCTGTAACATAAATTGTATTTGCTTTGAATAAAACAAGCCATTGGTTTTTTGGAGGATAAATAAATGACTCTGAGCTCTTCTTGCTGTGCTGGTTTGGGGTGAGGTCCCCAAAAGCTCGAGGGGTCAGGGGAAGGGGATTGGGAAAGCTCCACAGGTGGGGTCATTGCTGGGGTGGGTTAGGAGCGCATGGCTCGAGTGGGTTTGGAACCCAAAATGTCCCCAAGGTCCCTCCCTGGGGACAGCACGGACACCCTCCCGTGGGGCCATCCCTGTGCCGGGCCCCTGTGTCCCACCAGGACAATTCCCTGCTCTGCATCCTCCCTGACTCACGCCCAGCTGGATTTTGGGAAGTGCTGGATGCTCCTGGATCCAACCTGGGCAGAGCTGGGGGCTCAGCACAACAGAGAAACGAACCCCAGGAGCTGAGAGCAGCTGTAATTTGGGGTTCCTCATCGAATTTGGTGATTCTGTCGTTTTGATCCCAGGGCTGCTGCCAGCCCAGGGCTGTGCTGTCCCAAGGAAAAGCTGCAGGAAAAGGCTGTGGAGCAGCAGCAGCCCCTCAAAGCCCTGCCAGCAGCGCTGGAGACATCAAAAGCTGCTGGAAAAAAAAATAAATAAAAAAGGAAATCCTGTAACACTTCAGGGCTTTCTTTTTCTGTGATACCACCGTGCTTATTTACAGCTTCTGCGTCTCCCAGAAAGTCTCTCATGCCAAAGGACAGGCTAATGTAAATTATTTCTCCCTCAAGTGAAGGTGGGGTCTGGCTGCACCTTGGATTTGGGGGAGTTCAGGCTGATTTAGGATCTGCCCATCCTGTCCTCAGGGAACAGGGATGAGCAGGGCCATCCAGAGAGGCCAGGAGGGATCAAAGGAGCCTTTATCTCCTTTTGGAAAGGGGAGAGAATTATTTAAATCACATTTAAATTGGTGGCTCTCGATCTGGCTCACACCTGCAACTCTTTAATAACATTTCCAATTAAATAGATGAATGCATATTTGATCAGCTTTCATAAATTGGGTCTATTTCCTCTTCCCACTTTTTTTCTGCAGGCAAAGGAAAATCTGAAATTAAGATTAATAGATTTTTTCCCTGTGTTTGCCCTCCCCATTTTCCCAGCTGCTGGGACTGGCTGCCTTGTTCTTGTTTTCCTTCCAGTTTCTCCTCCTCCCAGCCCACCTGTAAATGCAGCAGGAGCTTTTCTTTGCCTCCCGCCTCTTCTCACAGGCAGCAAAAATAGCAAATGTTCCTCCCTGTGCTATCCAGAGCAGCCTGAAATCAACTGGGAAAATTAAATTCAGCGAGACACCCTCTTGTATTAATATTTAAAGCATCGTTTGGTGCATTTGCTGTTTAAACAGATACACTGAACCCCCTTGCATAAAAATAACTTTAATGACATTTCAAAGTCATCTGGAGGGTTTCTTGCCCGGACTGTGCAGCGCAGCCCCAAACCAGCCTTGGTTTCACAGAACCCTGGAATCCTGGAATGGTTTGAGATGGAAGGGAACTTGAGGATCATGTCATCCCACCCCGGCCATGGGCAGGGACACCTCCCACTGTCCCAGGCTGCTCCAAGCCCCGTCCAAGCTCGTGTTTGTCCAGCCCCAACCCCAGATTTGCCTTTGGGATGGGCACAGTGTCCCACCCCAGGGAAGTGTCCTGGTCCCCGTGACTCCTGAGGGGCTCCTGGTGGCTCCCAAGGGCTGCTGGCACCCGGAGCCCGGAGCCACCTCTGTGGGGATGCCCCTCACTCCAACCTCCAGCCACTCTCTCCAGGAGGAGGAGGAATTTCCCATTAAACTGGGGGAGCCCCTCAGGCAGGCCCAGCAGTCGCTCCCTGGCTGCCGTGACCACAGGATTTGTGCACAGCCAACCTCCTTTTCTTTTTCTTTTTTTTCCCCTTTTTCTTCCTTTCCTTTCCNCTGGCTGCAGCAGGACGGAGCTTTCCCGGATCTGCTGCAGCCTGGAGCTGTGTCACAGCACCCACTGAGGTGCCAGCCAGGGTTTGTCACCTCCGTGCAGGTGACACAGCCACCCTGCCAGGCCTCACGCAGCTCCGGGTGCTGCAGGACAGGAATTCCTGCGCTGGGAGCAGCCGCAGCAGGGCTGGAGCTCTCCTTCCCCCAGAGCTGCTCCCAGGAAACTGCAGCGGGAGCTCCAGGCCTGCCGGGAGCTGTCATTAACTCCCAGTTGGGCTTGGGATTAATTGGGGAGGCAGCAGCGCCTGCCAAGGCTCCTCGTGTGCCAGGCTGGGGGTTGAGAGCCAGGGAGGGTTCGCCCGGGAAGGTGAGGCAGGTGCAGAGGTGAGAGCATCCCTCACCTGCAGCTCAGCGCACCTGGAGCATCTTCCACCAGGATTTGGGCACTGCCCAGGCCGATCCTGTGGGTTTGCAGCCCTTCCTTGGAATCTTTGTGGTCCTGAGGCAGGAGGAGAGGGACAGGTGAGAACCCCGAAGGAAGGAAGGGAGGGAGGAAGGGAAGCTGTCAGTGTTTATTTATTTATTTGTCCGTAGTTACAGCTGGAACAAGCAGGAGGGGGCTGGCTGCCAGACAATGTCTCTAGGGAGACGTTTTGTTAGTGCCACCAGCTGTCCCCTTGGCATGGAGAGCACGGCTGAGCCGTGACTCACCCGGCCAGGCTCTTATTTCACCCTCCCGTCTATCCCAAAATGTTCCTCCGGCCCCACAACGCCATCCAAGCGGCCTTTTCAGGTGTGGGTGACGGGGAGAGGGAACGGCCAGGTTAACTCCGGGAATTCCTGCTGCAAGGAGAAGGACAGCCACGACCCGCAGGGGACACAGGGATACAGCAGAGCCCCCTGTTTAGGGGATAAAAGCCATCAGAGTGCTCAGAGGTGCCTCTAAAGTCTCTGGAGAAGCTGCTCTGGGCTGGATGGATGCAGGATCCTCAATATCCATAAATCCAGCGGAGCCTGGAAGGTTCTCCCAGCACAGGCTGTCCCTTACCCTGTCCCGCGTGTCCCCTGGGGCTGAGCCGTGATCCCTCCGGGCAGAGGGAGCTGGAAAGGGGCTCAGCCTGGAGAAAAGGGGGATCAGGGGGGATTTCTGGCTCTGCACAACTCCCTGACAGGAGGGGACAGCCAGGGGAGATTTGGGATCTTATCCCGGGGAACAGGGACAGGAGGAGAGGGAACGGCCTCAGGCTGGGCCAGGGGAGGTTTGAGCTGGAAATCAGCAGGAATTTCCTCATGGAAAGGGTTGGCAGGAGCTGCCCAGGGAGGTTTGGAGTGCCCATCCCTGGAGGTGTCACCTGGACACGGCACTGAGTGCTCAGGGTGGTGACAAGGTGAGGATTGGGCACAGCTTGGACTCCATGACCCCAGAGGGATTTTCCAGCCTCAGTGATCCTGTGATTTTATGAACAAATCCAGAGCCAACTGGACAAAACACGAAATCAGTGGGGACAGGGACAGCTGGAGGGGAACCTCAACACAAACCCTGGCTGGCAGGTGCCCGATTTGGGGTCCCCTGAGCGCTGCTGGGAGGCCCCTGCACGCACCCTGGGGACACGTTTGGGGTCACAAACTGCCACCAAAGCCACCAGAGCCCTCACCCACCCCCCGGCTCCGACGCAGCAGCTCCGTGCTGCCCTTTTATATTTTTGGCTGCAGTGGGGGGAGGATCGAGGCTGTTCCAAGCACTGCCCTAGAAGGAGCTGGGCAGCAGCTGGGAAAGGCTGGAGAGAGAGGGAGCCTCGGTGCCACATTCCCCAGATTAGATTAGAGCTCAGCCCTCGGAGAGGCCAGGCTAAAGCCGCAGCAAAATTGGGACCCCAGCCACGAAGAGCTTCCAAAAATAAAGCAGAGTGGGTCAGAGGGACTGGAGAGGGGCTGAGGTGCTGCTTGAAAATACCGGGATTAGGAGGAAATGAGCTGTCAGTCATTGGGAGAGGATTCCCACCCCAAAAGCAGCCCCTGAAATGTCAGAGGTGACAGCAATTGGACAGGGGAGGTGGAATTTGAGCGTTGTCACCACGCAGGAGGCAAAACACCACCCCTGACCTGCAGGAAAGTATTTTAGGCTTAAAAATAAATAAAATCCTGCACCGTGGAAGATATATGTTCCATGGATAGGATGTCTTGAAATTTGTCAAACCCTCGGTTGGGCTGTCACCACAGAGCGCCAGCTCTGTCACCTAAACAACACCACCTAAACAACAACTCGTCCGAGGGGTGCTCTGTCCCCAAAAACTGCACCCATGGTGGCCCTGGGGACAAGCTCCAAAGGATATCCAGCACAGCAGGGCGGGGTGATGGCAAGGGGATGGGAAGAGCAGCCAGAATTAATTATCTGTGATAATTTATCATTCATTTTCTCTGATAATAAATGACCTGCCCGATGGCGTGGATTTATTTCGCTTTGTGATGGTGCAGCCTCCTCTCAAGGCTCTAAAGAGCTGGATTTAACAGGATCTCAAAGGCTGAGTTGGCTCCAAAGCAGGTATTCCCACCGATTTGATTTTTATGGAATACCTCTTCTCCTCCTCAAACTAAGAGCAGGTTTTTCCACTAATACTCTCCGAATACTCAATCTAATACAGCTGAATATCCACATTTACTCAAAGTTTGCTGGTGGTGGGTTCTGAGCTAAGGGCAGAGCCCACAGTACTGGAGGTTTGATTTCCAGTGTGCTTTGATTCCAAAATCCTGCACAGCCACACCTCTCTCATTTTCTTTGCTCCACAGTATGGCCAGGATGGGTCCCTGGGAAAACCTCACTCAGGTTTTCATTAAACTCGGCTCAGGCAGGATTGATACAAACTGTAAATTATTGAGAGTGAGAAGCTGCAAAAATTTCATATAATCCTGAAGGAAACAGAAAAAAGGGAGGGAAAACCCCTCCAACCCAAATGTATCCCAGTGCACTGGAAATATATGGAACACTCAGGCAATGGGGAGGAAAAATGCAGAATAATGGCAGAAGCAGCACTGCTGCCCACTGGGAATTCCAGCTGGACTCCTAAATATTTGGGAGAAGGTTCTGGCTTGGATTTACAGCTCCAACGAGGAGATTTCCCCCTCAGAGTCCTGCACCAGCGGGGTGGGAGGAACCACAGGTCTCCTGCTGGGATGCTCCAGGTGACCCAGAAAGCCAAACTCGCCAAACCCAGGGATTTTCCAGCAAAACAGCCACGATCCCTTCCCCTCTTGCCTGAGCCAGGCCAGGCTGAGCTGGTCCTTCAAGGTCAGGCCTGGAAGCCACTGGCAGAGGGCAGGGAGGTGCCCCGTGCCAGCCGTCTGTCACCCCAGGGGATAAATACCCGCTCGAGCTTCCAGGATTTTCCATCAGGGAAAATGATGGGCTCATCCCGCCCAGGGCGAAGTTGTCACTCGGTTTGAAATTAAAAGGGGAGCAAGAGGCACCGCTGAAAGGAGCTGGAGAGAGCAGGGGAAGGAGGTGACACCTGAGAGCCTTGGGTCACCCAACCCCATCCAGCCCCTGCCGCTGCCGCTTTGTTCCATATTTAGTTCCTGACAACTGTGCCTGGGGCAGGAACTCCCAGCTCTGTTTTCCCTCCTCCCTCGGCTCCCAGAGCTCTCAGAAATTGCTCTTTCTCTCTCCCAGTGGCCACGGCTCGGTCCCAGTGTCCCGGGGAAGATGGCAGAGAAGCAGGAGGAGCCCAGCAACGCCCAGAACGGGGAACCCGACAACGCCGAGGAGGGCGAGGGGAAGAAGAAGAAGGTGAAGAGGGAGGACCTGCCACCCTTTGAGATTGTGACAGGGTAAGAGACTGGGATTTAAATTTGGAATTGGGGGTGTTCAGAGAGCTCTGCCTCAGCTTTTAGGTCGGGCAACACAAACAGCATCTTCTGCCGGTGTATTTCTGAAATGGTTTGGATTTATTGTGGGATTTTGTTCTAAGTTTTGCTGACTTTTAGAAGGTGGACTCCCAGCAGGCAGGCAGGCACAGAAATGCACTTGTTTTGTAGGAAGAGCTCTGTTTCTGCAGTGCTGGTTCCCTCCCAGCCCCGCTGATGGGGTGGGGGTGGAGGTGCTGGCTTTGATGAGAGCTCGGTATTGATTTCTTGCTGTGATCAATGGCTCTTGTCTGAGAGTTCCTCCACCTGCGGATCAGGAAAAACACCCCTGCTATGGCTGATTGGCTTGATGGGCCTGAGGGACAGATTTTTCAAGAGACCTACAGGTTCACATTTTCAGGAGCTCCACAGCCACAGCTGGAACCTGACTTTCATAAAGAAACCAAAAAGCCCAACTTGCAGAAAGGCTCCGAAACAAGAGGCAGTTTTGGAGGCAGCAGGGCAGCAGGGAGCCTGGCCTTTGGAAAAGCAGGACATCCCAGGGATCTGGTGGAAGCTGCACTCTCAGCCATAACTGACAGCTGCAAGTAGGAAAAGCCCTCGGTGTCTGCTCCCTCCAAGCGTTCCCGAACGCTCTCTGTAGGAGCAGCAGGATGAGTCCTCCTCCCCTCACATTCTCCCTATCAGTCACCAAAGGAGCGTCCCAGCAAAGAAACCAAACCCAGGGTTTCTTCCAGCTGCTTAAAAGCAAAGCTCAGACCTCCAAAATATCCCCTGGAAGCCTTCTGCCTGTGCCATGGGTTCTGGTAGGAAAGGTTCTGCAGGTGGAATTTGGCTGTTTGTTCTGACCAGGATGAGTGAGGCAAGACAGCACCTCTGTCGCAAAATTGGGTTCCATTCCCACCCCTGGGTGGAAAAATCTCCATTTTCTTCTCAAAATGTGACTGCTGTGAAAAAAAATCCCTTCTTGGGGTGGTCTCTGTCACACTTAGCATAGAAATAACAATGATTAGCAGTGGGTTTTAAGGAAAGAACATCTGTCTGCTAGGAATGGAGCTAAGGCACCAAAAATTGTGGCTATAAACCACTGGGCCAAGTTCTAAACACTTAAGACGTGTCCTAAAATGAATTTTAATGAGGAAATTGGGTTTTCCAGCCTTGGAGCATTCAACCTGCAGTTGGAAATGCTGAGGGGCTGAGCAGGATGTCCAAACTTCCCTGCTAAGCCCAAGGCCCTGGGCTGACCATGGCTGGAAAACTTCCTTAGCACCATCCTGCAATTAAATCCTTCCTTGGAATGCCACGGGTGTTCCAGGATCTGACAGGATTTTCCACCCTGCAAAGGGGAGAGTGAGGAAGTGAAGCAGAAATTCTAAAGGACCCCAAAAGAGGCACAGAAACCCCAGGGATTTTTTACTTTCATTTTAAGCGGGACACGGGGAGTTCAGGCCAGGCCTTGGCCTGGGATCACCGCGTGGGTTTTTCCAATGATTTTCAAATTCCCAGCCAATCAAGGCAATTACGTGAGCGATGAGGAAACGCAACTGCAGCCAGGGAAGAGGCACTTAAACCCAATTATGTTGCATTTCAGCTTTAGCCCTCGGATTAGGGGCATCTCAGGACTCCCAGCCAAGTTCTCACTCTGCTGCTTACAGCTCCAGGAGGAGCCTGGCTTCCAGGAAACACTGCGAAGCCAATTACTCTCTTTAAGAATATTATCCCTTTTTTTTTTGGCTGAACACGGAGCTGGATGCCTGTAATCCCAATCTGGGAGCATTTCCTGCCACATTTATTTCCACTTTCCCCAGGTGTAAATGAGGCTCCTGGTAGGAAGAATTCCTTGGGCCTTGTTACTCTTTTAGATAATCCACATTTTGATTCCCTCATTAGAAGTTTTCCTTCTCTCCTGTCTGGCAGTGCCAGGGTCACACTGGGCAGCTGCTCTTTCCTCCAGCCCTCCTGATTTCAGCAACTTCAATCCCTAGACTGAGGATTCTGCCTCAAAATTTCCAATTTTTTTGGTCTCAGTATGATCTAACACTTTGCTACCCAGGGAAAACTTTGACAAATTAGGTTGGAGCATTTAGAAATCCCTAAAAAATGCCATTTAATGATGCTTTGCAGAGCAGTTGGAGGAGGAAGGTTTCAATTTTTCAATTTCCTATCCTCAGGTGAGCTGTGCCACCCCAGCCTGGTGTCAGAGCAGGGATTTATATGGAGAATAATGTGGGAATTCAGAACCTGTGAACAGTTTCTAAATTATTTCCATGAACATTTTCACTCCCCACCACCCCGACAGGAGGTTGGAGCCAGGTGGGGATCAGCCTCTTCTCCCAGGCAACAAGATCGGGGGAAACGGCCTCAAATTGTGCCAGGGGAGGTTCAGGTCAGACATCAGGAGGAATTTCTTCATGGAAAGGATTGCCAGGCATTGGAATGAGCTGCCTGGGTGTTGTTTCTATTCCTTATTGGAACGTTATTAATTGAACTAATGCAGATTCCATATTGCTGGGAGCAGAGATCGAGGTGAACATCCCAGCTAAGCTCAGGCACACGCCGAGATAAGCGATAAAACCCATCTGGAAGGGCTGGCTAAATGCAGCTGCCAGTCCCTCCAGCCTGAGTCAATCCATCCTGGAGCAGGTTGCTGCTGCTTCAGCTGTTCCATGAAAACCCAGAGCCAACCTCGTCACTGCTGTGACCCCTTTGCTGTCACAGAGTTAAATCAGGGATGAAATTCCCCGTGCCTCTGATGTATTTAAGAAGCTGATGTTATTGTGAAACCACTCACTGCAGACATCGCTCTGGAATGGGTGTCTCATGTCTGCCCTTCAAAAAATCATTAATTAAAGAATCCTTAGCCAAAGAACCTCTCATTATCCAGGATATCAAGCAGGAAAAGCACTATTCCTGGAAGCACATGCATTTTCCCACTCTTTTCCATCCCATTCCTTTCCCCTGTCTCCAGAGCCATTCCATGAGATGTTCAATCACAGGTGATCTTGGAGTCACAGAAGGGAAGAGGTGGGCAATAAATTAAAAGAGTAGGTGAAGTGAAGTTTGTCAGTAGAGACTCCAGCAGGAAATCCAACTTTTCACAGCAAAGTCGGATTTGACCCTGGATATTTTATAACCTAAACCTTTGAACACAGAGAAATCAGGGGAGATGCAGTGATTCGTCCACGGTCCCACACAGGGGTGACCACAGAGAAATCAGGGGAGATGCAGTGATTTGTCCATGGTCCCACACAGGGGTGACCACAGAGAAATCAGGGGAGATGCAGTGATTTGTCCATGGTCCCACACAGGGGTGACCCACCAGCGTGCCCCTTGTCCAAATCTGCCCCTGAGTCCCTTCTCTCCTCTCCTCTCCCCTCCCAGGGAACGCCTCCCAGCCATCTTCTTCAAATTCCAGTTCAGGAACGTGGAATACAGCTCGGGCAGGAACAAAACCTTCCTGTGCTACGTGGTGGAGAGCCAGGGCAAGGAGCCGGGCACCTGCCGGGGCTACCTGGAGGACGAGCACGCGGCCGCCCACGCCGAGATGGCCTTTTTCAACACCATCCTGCCCACGTGCCAGGCGGGCGCGCGCCACGATGTCACCTGGTACGTGTCCTCCAGCCCCTGCGTCACCTGCGCCCAGAGGATCTGCGAGGCGCTGCGCAAGGACAAGGGGCTGCGCCTCACCATCATGGTGGGCCGGCTCTTCATGTGGGAGGAACCCGAGATGCAGGCGGCCCTCCGGAGCATGAAGGAGGCCGGCTGCAAGCTGAGGATTATGAAGCCTCAAGACTTTGAGTATGTCTGGAAGAACTTTGTGGAGCAGGAGGAAGGGGAGGAGGCCAAGTCCTTCGTGCCCTGGGAGGATATTCAGGAGAATTTCCTGTACTACGAGGAGAAGCTGGCTGAGATCTTGCACTGAGGCTCAGGTGAGTGAGGGGGTCACTCATTAACTCCTCTCTCTTTAATTTGGGTTCCAGTTTTTCTTACTGTCAGTTTGCCCTTCCAGGGGCTCCCTGACAGTAGATTCCTAAGGGATTTAGTGCTTTTCGGTTTTCTCCTCCTGGAATAAAGAATAACAGGGTTCCAGGGCCACCAGAATACCTCCCTGTTCCCCACAGGGATGATATTCAGGACAGCAGGGAGAGGACTGGAGAGTGAAGGGGATTTTACTCACACCCCAAAGTCTAACCCTAAGAAAACCTCCACCATTAAAGGAAATCCCAGTGGTTGCAGAACTCCCTTTTTTATGGGGTGCTGCAGAGTCACCTTCACCTCTGAGTCTCCAGGACTGCTCTTTTTCCCTCCCCAGGATCAGGAAGGATCCATGAAGAGATGTGACAGACCTGGACACCTGGGACAGTCCTGCTTCCCAAAGCTTTGATTCCAGCAGGATAGAGAACCAACCTGTGGAAGACAAGGCCACGCGGGACTCCAAACACACACACACAACACAGACCTCTGGTGTTTGGGATTTTTTGGGTGTATTTTGTTCCTCCCCCTCCCTGCCCCAACCAAACCCATGCTGTGGTGAAAGGGATGGCAGTGACCCACAGGCAGGCTGTGGGATCACATTCTGGGAATATTTCATGGGAAAAGACCTTAGAACAAAGCTGCTGGTTAAATAAATGCATTAGAAAGGGGAAAAGAAAGGGATTTAAGGTGAAAAAGAAGTTTTCTCCCTCTGTTCTCCTCAATAATCAGAGCTGTGATTTAATGCAGGGCCAACAGCTCTTCCAAATCATGATGGAGCCCAAGAATCTGATATCAAACAATGATGTTTGGGATGTAAAACTGGGAAAAGCAAAGTGAAATAAAATGGGAAGCCACAAAAGCCAAAGCACTGTTTATTCCTTCTTCTCTACTTGCAAGAAGTCCTAAATTGAACCTGACAAGTTTGAGTTCAAGGCCATCCTGGGACAGCCAGACAGGGAATATTTTGTAGCTAAGAAGAGAGAACTAAATGCCAAGAAAAATTCCAGAGTACACACAAGTGTTGGAGACCAGGATCATTTTCCATGTAAAACAAAGCTCACGGGGATGTCATGAGTAAGGAACCAGAACGAAAACCCAGACACAAATAAGGGGAAGGACTGAATCCATGAGCAGCTCGATGCCTGTTCTGGATCAGCTCATTGCTCCAATTTCCTCTTTGTCCAAGGTTATTTTTCCCAGCTACAGCAACTCCCCACCAAACAGGTTTACAAAATATGGGCAAGGAACAGGGACAGTAAGAATAGGGAGATCTTAAAGACACAAACAGGATTTGCAGCAGCAAAAAACCCCACAGAACTGAGTAACCCAGTCCCTCCCCAAGGAAATCCAATTGAGAACCCTGTCATGCTACAAAATTCCCAACTCTTATGTCCCATTTTTATATTTATTCAACACACCTGGCACTTTTCTGGGCACAGAATGAGAGAGGTGCAAAAGATTTGTTACTGTGGGAGGGTGGGAAACCAAACATGAAGGAAATGTCTGTGATAGTTCCTCAGTTCTGGAACAAACTCTTCCAAATCAGGAGTTTTCCATGGATCTGAGGAACCAGGGGTGTCAATGATTTGCTTTGGTTTTGGGTGATGAACACCAACCTTTGGGTAACACCTGGACTACAAATGCAGCAAACAAAGAAATGTGAAAATCCCACGTCACACTCCACCCTGTGAGTTTTTAGAGCACATCAGCCTGCTTGGATCCTCACCAAATGGAGCTCTGCAGACTGTAAATTACAGAGCTGCTGTATAAAACACACCCACCAAGCGTATTCACAGCCCTCCAGCACTCCCTGCAATCCCAGCCTGCCCCCAGAACAGCCCCAGGGACCGATCCAACAGCAGGGCACTGTTTATTTAACATCACAGCATGATCCTGAGTGAGCACGACCTCAGCAAACCCAATTTGTGGCCAGAAGGGAGAAATGAAACCGTTCCACCCGTGAGAAGAGGTGAGTGACCCGAGTGCCAGGCAGGACAGAGCAAACAGAACAAAGCAGAGGTGCCAGCACTGCCTGGGGCAGCTCGTCAGCACCAACCCCAACAGAAACCCCGAGTCCCCAAGAGGCAGCGGCTCCGTTTGCCTGCGTGGAGCCCCAGTGACACCTGGTGGCTGCAGGGACACACTGGGAGCTCGCCGAGGGCTCCCACAGCGCCTCTGCCTCCTGCTAATTAACAGCCCAAATTAGCTTCTCTGGAGCTTGCTGCTGCTGGAAGCCCCTGTCACTGTCACACCAGTGAGTGACACCCGGATGCAGAACGTGCTCCCCACGCGGGTCCCCCCTTGGCAGTTCACAGGTTCTGCTCCCAAAATGGGGGGGAAATGGGGCTCTTTGTTCTGCTCACAGGCTGTAAACTGTGATCTTGATGTCCGTGTTCTCAAACACCTCCTCAAGGATGGCTGACACCTTTTCCCACTGCAGGCCGTCGAGTCCACACCCAATCCTGGAAGATAAAGCACCAAAAGAGCCGTGGGGCCTCGTGCTGTGCCCAAGCAGCCCTGGGGGCAGCTGCAGGTTGAGGGGGCCCTGCCTCAGCTCCCCATAAACCCACAGAACATGGGGAGAGCAAGGAAACAACTCAAACGTGCTTTGCTATTATTGAAATGAAAATCAGATTTGCCCAATTGAACAGAGGAGTTGGATAGAGGTGGATGCTCCAATTCTTATTTCACAGCAAGGGATCATCCCTCAGACACCCTTCTAGAAGTTAAACACCCAAGCACTGGCATCCCAGCTCCTGAGCCCCTCACCTGGGCATGGAGATGTCGGTGACCCCGTTGTTCAGGCAGTGAGCTTTCATGGCTTCCAAACTCTTCTGCATGTTCTCATACGTGGGCTTGTGGGAAACCTTCTGCTTTGTAATCTACAGAAAAATAGAAAAGCTCAGCTGTGCCTTTGGCACAACCCCTGCAAACTACTGTCTGTTATAAACACTGGTACAAAACACACAGCCTATGACATCCCGGAACTCCACACCCAGACTTGCTCCCCGTGGAAAGACTTGAACAAAAAACTGTATTTCACAGCTTAAAACACTCTAATTTAGCAGCCAGTTCTGTCCATGTAAAGGTGAAACGCAGATACACAAGGACACCTTGGCTGCTCCTCACCAGCAATGTTTGAGGACACATCCCACAGCTCTTATTGAGAGGAACATTCCAGAAACTCCCTTCCAGTGCCTGAAGGGAGCCAGCAAGACAGAGACTATTTACAAGGGCCTGGAGTGACAGGACAACAGGAATGGCTTCCCACTGCCAGAGGGCAGGGATGGATGGGATATTGAGAAGGAATTGCTCCCTGGGAGGGTGGGGAGGCCCTGGCACAGGGTGTCCAGAGCAGCTGTGGCTGTCTCATCCCTGGAAGCCTCCAAGGCCAGGCTGGATGGGGCTTGGAGCAACATGGGACAGTGGAAGGTGTCCCTGCCCAGGATGAGCTTTAAGGTCCCTTTCCACCCAAACCAGTCTGCAATTCCCTGATTCCATGAACATGACTAAAACCCCCACAGCTATTAATGCCTGATATGTGACACAGTTTACCTCCAGGGAAGTGTCCCAGTGCCACCCCAGCTCTTACCAGGTAGTAGATGTACCGCTCGTCCCTCTGCAGAACCGCCACCTCCCCGGTCTTCTTCTCTAAGGCACAAAAATCAAGGTGTTTCTAAAACAGCCACACTCCATAACCCCAAACAGCTCCAATGCCCTCCCTGCTGGAAATGTGGAGCTCCTTCAGGCACCACTCACTTTGATCCAGGAGCTCCTGGACGCCTCCAAACTTCTTCTTGAAGAGCACGGCGATGCCGGCGCCCATGCGGCAATCCTCGCTGATGCAGTGAGCCAGGGCGTCCGTGCCCGGGCACGAGAACAGGTCCCCCTTCACACACCTGATCTGAGAGCAGGGCAACAAAACCTCCTCAGACAGCACACCTGGGCTCACGGGGCTCTGGTGGCCAGGGACTGGGCAGCAAGAGGGGCAGGGTTGGAGTTTGCTGTGCAGGGGAACAAGTGGTTGAGCTGGCACGGGCTACAGACCCAAGGGAGGGAATTACAAACCCCACCTGTGGAATTACAGACCCCGCAGACAGAATTGCAAATCAAATTCACAGCGTTACAAAGCATACTCACAGAATGACAAACCCAATATGGAGAATTACAAACCCAGTATAGATAATTACACACCCCACAGACAGAATTACAAACCCGCTACACCTTCTCAACAAGATCATTTATGAGGACCACGTGCCAGCTCAGCGGGTAATTTTACAAAATCAAGGCTTAAAAGGGTAATTATGTGACAGAGAGCACAGCTGGATTAGTGAAACCCCTCCAGCAGCAGTCCCGGGGTGTTCAGGCAGGCAGGTGAGCTCCGTGCTGCTGCACAGCATCTGCCCCACTGACATTACACACAAAAAGCACACGGAATTCAGCACTGGCAGTGACTTTGCTCCCAAAACCTGCAGGATGCAGCCAGCGCCGTGCTGTCAGGGCTGTAATAAGGGGAAGGCCTCTCTGCATAGACAACATCCCATGTAACCCATTTCCTACGCACTCTCTCCTCCTGATCCTGGGTGGCCATGGTAACGTGAGGTATGGAGAAGGCTCCTGCGGCTGGAAAGATGAGAGAAAAACAATTATTAGGAACCTCAAGCTAGGCAGTCAGAGTGTGTTAGAGGGGGCGAGGGTAAGCCTAATCGATCTGTGACAACGGGACAAACATGACACCCCTGAAGATGCCGGTGCCCCTGACCCGCTCCCGCGGCGCCCACAGCTCCGGCCCGGAAGGAGGCCCCAGCCCCGGGTCACCGGACAACGGGCACCCCCAGGCTGCCGCCCTCCTTCTCATCACCATTATCACCCTCCTCCTCCTCCTTCTCCCA
>VZTG01006299.1:0-56804 GCA_013397845.1 Melanocharis versteri
CTCGCTCCAGCAGCTCCATGTCCCTGTTTTGGGGCCCCAGAGCTGGACACACTCCAGGTGGGGTCTCATGAGAGCAGAGGAGAGGGGCTGAATCCCCTCCTTGCCCTGCAGCCCCTGCTGTGGCATGACCCAGGACGCAGGTCATGCCCTGTGCTCCCTCGGGGCTCTCCCTCACTCCCAACCTGACAGCTCCTCCAAACCCGGCTGTTCTCCAGCTGTTCCCGACTCACAGCAGTTCGCTGCCTTCATTTAATCATTGACAGCACCACGAGCCTTCCCAGCATTCGCTGTTTGCTTTGCTCTGTTTGACTTTCCACAGCAGCGCCCAAAGCAATAATGGACTGACCGATTTTTCTACAAGTGCTTTCCAGCTGTCACTGCCTTTCCCCCCCTGCATTTCCTCAGCCCTGGACCTGCACACTGTATTTGCCATCCCAAAATTCCATTTTCACAGCAAACAGTGTGAGCCTGTCAACATCCTCTTCACACCAGCACCAGCACACACGGGTTAGTTCAGGGCTCCAGGATGCTCACGGGGATGTGAAGCTTCTGCTGTGGAGCCAGGCTGGGAGAGCTGGGGGTGCTCACCTGGAGAAGGCTCCAGGGAGAGCTCAGAGCCCCTTCCAGGGCCTAAAGGGGCTCCAGGAGAGCTGGAGAGGGACTGGGGACAAGGGCTGCAGGGACAGGACACAGGGAATGGCTTCCCACTGCCAGAGGGCAGGGATGGATGGGATATTGGGCAGGAATTGTTCCCTGGGAGGGTGGGCAGGCCCTGGCACAGGGTGCCCAGAGAAGCTGTGGCTGCCCCTGGATCCCTGGCAGTGCCCAAGGCCAGGCTGGACACTGGGGCTGGGAGCAGCCTGGGACAGTGGAAGGTGTCCCTGCCATGGCAGGGGTGGCACTGGGTGGGATTTAAGGTCCTTTCCAACCCAAACATTTTTATGATGATGAATAAACAACACCACCTCACTTAACTCTTACTCTGATCAACATTTGTGTTTTGTACCCATCTCACATTTTAGTCCCATGTCTGACATTCCTTTGGTGCCAGCTGACCCCTCACAGCCCCCCCAGAGATTCAGCTGGGTTTGTGTTGATGGATTTGAAAGAGTTTTTCTTCCCAGGAAGGGAGAAGTGTCTCTGTAGCAGCACAACTTTCTCACCAGTGAAACTTCATCTGCTCTGCAAGACAAAAACCTGGGTCCTAAGGAGTTAAAGGAGTTAAGGAGACCAGCTCTGAAATTGAATTGGATCTGGGATACTCTGATGCATTCCACTGAGATACTTTTCCTTTTCAATGTTTTTAGGAGCAGACACTGATCTCCTCTGCTTCTGTATCTTGGGATTTCACCGTCCAGTGAAAGTCCAGGGAACTTTCTTGTAATCCAACATGAATGGCGTGATCCTGAGGGCGGTCACATGTTCATCGGGAAAGTTTGCTCTGTCTTGGGAATTGGACATGGACTAATGTTCTGACCTAGTCTGAGAACACAAAATCCTCTGTTTATGCCTCCATATCCTCATCACCAGCCAGCAGCCCTCGGCTCCGGGTAAACAGATTCCATGCATACATCTCAGCCCTGAGAATGCAGCAGGTTATCGACGAGGCCAGGATGAACTGGACGTTTCAACTACACAGCGTAGGACACCATAAAGGGATATAGGGCTTTTCAAATTATGAGGAAAACCTCCCAAAATGCAGCTTCTGAGTTTCCCCCGATCTACACCGAGTGTCCCAAATTTGGGGCTACCTGTGAAGTCCAAGTTCCCATGGCAGGAGGAGATGTGGTCCTTGGAGCTGTGGAGCTCATCTGCTCTAAGGTGAGCTGAGATGCTCTGTCAGCTCAAACAAGGAAGCTTCAAACCAAATCCTCACCCCAAACGCATGCCCCAGATCCCAAACGCTTCGTCTCAGGTTTCCCCTGGTGGGTGGGACCATGGGAAGTGTTCACAGCTCTGTAGGTCACACAGAAATAAACCCTCAGCTTTTGCCCTGGGCAGCTGTGCCAGGGCTGGACAATCCTTTCCATGGGGAAATTCCTGCTGCTGTCCAAGCTGAGCCTCCCCTGGCCCAGCCTGAGGCCGTTCCCTCTCCTCCTGTCCCTGTTCCCTGGCAGCAGAGCCCGACCCCCCCGGCTGCCCCCTCCTGCCAGGGAGTTGTGCAGAGCCACAAGGTCCCTCCTGAGAGATAGAGCTGGTCTGTGATAACAACACAAAACCATCTATCCATGAGCAGCACAAGGTTCTGAGTTCACTCAGCATCACAGTTGCTCATGGATCACTTATAAATTCCCCTGCATCTTCTCCCGTCCCTTCTGGAAGCAGAATCATCTGATAATGTTTTGCCAGATTGAATTTTGACCACTTTCATGACATCCCAGTGATTTATTTTGAAGAAATCATTGCAGAATTGCAGCATAATGTTGTTACTGCCTCTCCTCACAGCTCTGCCCTCATTTCCTTGTGCTGTTAGTGAGATGCCTGGTGCAATATTTTCCAAAAATCCCATTATAGCAGAGTGATAAAGGCGAATGGACACATTTGGCCTTATGAGAATGAAACTACTTCAAACTGCAGAACATAAGATCTGTTGAGGAGATCAAAACACAGACTCTTTTAAACCTTTTCAGAATTATGTCCCTGGAAGTGTTCCAGGCCAGGCTGGCCAGGCCTTGGAGCAGCCTGGGATAGTGGAAGGTGTGCCTGCCCATGGCAGGGGCTGGAACAGGGTGAGCTTTAAGGTCCCTCCCAACCCAAGCCGGCCTGGGATTCTATGATTCTATATTCTGGAATTTTGGTATCTCTAAACCTTGTGAAATAGGGTGAAGAAAATGTGAAATTCATGCACCACTCATGCACCTCAACCCTGCCTCCTTGATCCAGATGTGGCCAGGCACCCTGTAAACCCTTAAATTAATTCTTTCTAGGAAGGAAATCCTCCTGCAGAGCAGACCATAGCTGTCCCTGTCCCTGGCAAGCACCTGGACCCATCTGGCCCATTTTAGGCACCCGGGAATGCACTGGAAATCAAGGTGGCTTTTCAGTGACACTTTTTTGTTGCTTTGGCAGAGCAGTGGTCTCTCCACAGGTGACACGGTGCCCTCTCCTCTGCCAGCCATTCCTGGTGGAGCTGTGCTGTGCATGGGGAGCTCGAGGAGGAGCCAACCACGACTGTGGGGAAGCCCCTCAGGAACGACGTTTGTCCAAGAGTCCCCAGCGTGGTGCTGAGTTTGGGGACTGGGCACTGCTCTCCTTCGGACCACCCAGCAGCAGGAGCTTCACAGCTTCGCCTGACATTCCTTCCCCATCAGGGTAAATTTACAGCATCCCAGTTGTTACTTAGAATCACAGGATCACAAAATATCCAGAGCTGGAAGGGACCCACAGGATCATTGATCCCTCTCCTGTCCCTGCCCAGACCCCCAGCAATCCCAGCCTGGGCATCCCTGGCAGCGCTGTCCCAACGCTCCTGGAGCTCTGGCAGCCTCGGGGCCGTGCCCATTCCCTGGGGAGCCTGGGCAGTGCCCGGCACCCTCTGGGGGAAGAACCTTGCCCTGATCTCCAGCCTGAGCCTGCCCTGGCCCAGCTGCAGCCAGGATCCTGTCCCTGTCCCAGGAGCAGAGATCAGAGCTGGCCCTGGGGACCTCTGCCCTCAGGCTCCTCCAGCTGAACTGACCGAGTGACCTCGTGTGGCCCCTCCAGACCCTGCACCATCCTCGTGTCCCTCCTTTGGACACTGTCTGAGAGCCTTAGATCTCTTTGATTTGCAGCTCTCAGCCAGCACTTTCCCGCCTGGCAGCGGTTTGGGACACGCTGGACGTGCCTGCTGTGAGTCTGTATTTCAGCCAGTGACACCCGGGCTGTGCCTCTGAACCTCTCTGCCACCTCCGTTCAGTACGGGCGAGCAAAGCCCGCTGATGGCAGATGTCTCTGGGACTGTTTGATTTTCCATCCCGCGCACTAAAAGTGGAGTCTGCTGCCTGTACAGCCTCACTCCCTGTGTCCTCTGCATTTTCTGATCCCCCCATTGGGTTATTTCCCTGATGGACCAAGCCAGGCATTAACTGTGTCAATGTTTGCCCCTCAAGAGCTTGTTCACTTGGCAGGATGGGGCGTGGGGGCCACGGGGCTCCCGTGTGTCACTCATGGCAGCACAGGAAATTGGCTGATTCCACCTGGCTTTACCTGGGGTTTTGTGGTGATTTCAATTAAAGTCACCATTTCTCTCCTGGAACTGCCCCAGTGCCCTCACCTCTGCATGAGCTGCAGCTGTGCAGGTGTGAAAAAGGAGCCTGGGCTGGAGTGGGAGCATGTCCCTGTGTGATTTCTTCCATGGTCAGTGTTGAGGTCACCCTGTTGTTCATAGAATGATGGATCACACAATCCCAGGATCCCAGAGGCTGGAAAAGCCCTCCCAGCCCAGGGAGTCCCAGCTGTGCCCGATGCCCACCTTGTCCCCAGCCCAGAGCACTCAGTGCCACCTCCAGCCCTTCCTTGGGCACCTCCAGGGATGGGCACTCCAAAGCTCCCTGGGCAGCCCCTGCCAAGGCCTGAGCACCCTTTCCATGGGGAAATTCCTGCTGCTGTCCAAGCTGAGCCTCCCCTGGCCCAGCCTGAGGCCGTTCCCTCTCCTCCTGTCCCTGTTCCCTGGCAGCAGAGCCCGACCCCCCCGGCTGCCCCCTCCTGTCAGGGAGTTGTGCAGAGTGGGAAAACAGAAAGGCAAGAGGGGAAAGGGAAAGGGAAAGGGAAAGGGAAAGATTTGGTTGGAAGGAACCTACAACAATCCAGTCTATCAGCCCGACCACTCCAAGGAAGCCCCTGCAGAAATGCAGATTGTCAGAAAAGAAATTTACAGCCCTGAGCAGAGACAATAAAGCGATACAGGAAAGGTCTGTAAGATAAAAAAAGGTAAGGAGATGATCCATATGGAATCGTTATTCAGCTTTACTCACACTACATTAACCAGGAAGGGGAGAACACACCCTGAAAATGTCAGCATATTAAAGATATATTAAAGAATAGCTATAAATAGGTATTTAAGGTCACTGCCAGCCCAAACCTTTCTTTGATTTTAATCAAGGAAAAAAGTACTTTTTAAAATGAGCTTATAATGGAATTATGGAACTCATCACTACTGGATGTTGTGGGATCCCAAAGGATATGTAAAATGATCAGACTAGTCCATAGGCGAGAGATTCCTTGTTTTCTATGAAACACGATGGCTGAGGTGCTGCCTCCTGCTCAGGAAACCTCTGAATTGATTGCCAGATGCTGGGACATGTGCCAAGGGAATGATAAACTGAAAATGGCCTTCCTAAATGGCCATTAATAGCCACTCTTCGTGGCAGGATGGCAAGATGGAGGATCCTTTAGTTTACTCAGTGGAATAGAACTCCAGACTGGTTTGGGTGGGGAGGAACCTCAAAGCCCATCCTGTTTCACCCCTGCCATGGGCAGGGACACCTTTCACCAAAGCAGATTGCTCCAACCTGGCCTTGAACCCTTCCAGGGATGGGGCAGCCACAACTTGCTTGAATCACCCACACAGCTACTGCACAGCATGAGATTGTTTCATCCTAGCAGATATGCTCCAAATCTTACAATTCCTCTGATTTGTGCCTCAGTGGTTGCCCACACTGAGCTTCCCACAGGGATGTCTCCGTACTGTGCTCCCACCAAGCCACTCTTGCTGGTTTTTCTGCTTAATTCCCTTTCCCAGACACGTGGGCATTGCTCTGTGTGGGGAGGGGTGTGAGCAGCTTTCATCTATTTTCCCATCTTTAAGAAAATAACAAGAGCTTTCCCAGGAGCCCAGCTGGGGGTGGGCACAGCCACCACTGGCACCCGGCAGTCTGTGCTGGAAGTGCTCCTGATTTGACGCTGAGCCAGTCCTCATAAATTGGCTCTGCAGGGCAGAGTTCAAGGGGCCAGTGCTGAGAGGAGTGTGGGAAGGGATGGCGAGGAGGGAAGGAAAAGGGCTGGAGGCTTTGCCATGGAATCCCAGAATCCCGGATCCCTGAGGCTGGAAAAGCCCTCCCAGCCCACGGAGTCCCAGCTGTGCCCGATGCCCACCTTGTCCCCAACCCAGAGCACTGAGTGCCACCTCCAGCCCTTCCTTGGGCACCTCCAGGGATGGGCACTCCAAAGCTCCCTGGGCAGCCCCTGCCAAGGCCTGAGCACCCTTTCCATGGGGAAATTCCTGCTGCTGTCCAAGCTGAGCCTCCCCTGGCCCAGCCTGAGGCCGTTCCCTCTCCTCCTGTCCTCCCTTGTGAAAACCCTCACAAGTCCCCATCCCTGGAGGTGTCCAAAGGAGGCCTGGACGTGGCACTCGGTGTCCTGGGCTGGGTGACAATGTGGGGTTTGGGCACAGCTTGGACTCAGTGGTCTTGGACAGCTTTTCCAATCGCAGCGATCCTGGGATTCTGTGCATTTCCTGCTGTCCATGGAGGGCAGTGCCCCAGCACAGGTGGGTTTACAACTCCAGAAGTGTCTTTTAAGGCCAGAGGTTGCATTTTGTACAGACACCTCACGTGAGACAAACCCATCTGCTCTCCCTGGCCTTGTTCAGGCACAGAAATAGCAGTTAAATTCAGTTTCCACCCCCCAGCTGAGGGGGCAAAGATAAACTTATTGCCGCAAGACATCTTGACACAGATGGCTCCAGGGCCACCTGAGGAGACACCCACTCCTGGGGCTGTGTTTGCCTTTGTAATATCCAGTTTGTTTTTAATGTGCAGTATATTATGATTTTAATTAAACATTTGGTGTCTCACTGGTCAAGGGGAGACAGCCAGAACTTCCCCTCTGTCATTCCCTCGGAGCGATGCTGCAAGCACTCCTCTTGCAAAATTTATTATTTCCACTACAGATTTATCCTCCCAATAAAAATTATGTGTATTGCCAGCACTGTGGCTGCAGCACTGCCAGCCATAAATCACCGGGAGCCATAAACATGTCACCAATAAACTATCAGGAGAAAATCCTGCCTGCTGGGAGAGCAGCATAAATGGAAACGCTCATTTACGGCACACACTCCTCCCGCTGTTTGCGCACGGGAGCCGGGGCTCCACGGCTCCCGGGTGATTGGGCAGGGTCAGCGTTAAAAGCGCTGCCCTCCGGACACGGGCACGGACACGGACACGGACACGGACACGGACACGGGCACGGACACGGGATCTCCCTCTGCTCCTCGACAGGGCTGAGCCTGCACTGGCCCGAGAGCCCCCGGCACCCCGGTAAGTGCAGGCAGCTCCTGAACCCCTCGGGTGGGACAGTGACACGGGTGGCAGGTGTGGCCCCCAGTGCCGCTCGGGCGGTGCAGTCAGGTCCCTCCCTGCACCCTTCAGTGGGACAGTGACACGGGTGGCAGGTGTGGTCCCCAGTGCCGCTCGGGAGGTCCCTGTGGCTCTGTGGTGGCCGCGGGTGGGATGTGCAGAGGGTTAGGGTTAGGGTTAGGGTTAAGGTCAGGGTTAGGCTTAGAGTCAGGGTTAGGGTCAGGGTTAGGGTCAGGGTTAGTGTTAGGGTTCGGGTTAGGGTTAGGTGGAGCCATCGCCGTGCTGTCGATGTGCTGTGGCCTGGGGTGAGATCCAGCTGCTCTCCCACTCTTGGGGGGCCGTCTCGGGTGCGGGAATGGCCCGTCCCTGTCCTGGCCTTTACAGTCCCCAGGCAATTGGGCTCTCTGGGCACTGCATGCCCGGGGTCCCTCTGCTGGCCCTGCTCCCTTCGCTGAGCCCTCGCTTGGTTGCTTGGGTTGGCAGCGATGCCACTGTGAAAACAGCAACGTCTCCTCTTTGGGAAGAAGCAGATTCCTGAGTCTCATCCGGCCCCCGCCCCAGCTCCCAAGGCCCTGCTCCTGCCCTCGCTGACAAGAACCCTTAAAACACCAGCATTTTGAGTTATTGGTGAACGTCAACGCCAGAGACAGGCAAAAAATCAGGAGGTGGCTTTAAAGGCAGGAGAAGGGGCAGCACTGTGCCCTCTGTGAGGGTTCTACCCTGGTGCCTGGCCTCTTCTCCCAGGCAGGCTGGGCTGCTCCTGGGGAGCAGGAACACCTTGGGCTCTGAGCAGGAGACACCCTCTCTGTGGCTGCATGGCTCAGCAGCCACCTCCCAGGGCTGCCATGAATCTTTAACTTGCTATCCTCCAGGAATGGGAGGTTTGCTTCCTCCTCAGGGCTTGGCTGCACTAGAAAGGTGCAATTGCCATCCCAGGATAGTCAGCTGGGAGATCTTTTCTGACCAGGTTTTGTGATTCTGTGATTCTGTGACAGACCCGTGCCTGCTGTAAGTTGAGCTGTATGTTGCCTACGCACATACAAATGCACATAAACATGAACAAGCATGCCTGGTTGTTTATATATTTCATACATTATACGTGTATATATATTTCTGTATATCCCTTACAGACACACACATAAAACATGGAGGGGTAAAACCGTCTAGGAGTGGAATCTGTATCTGTAACGTGTTGGGGCACATAACAAGCCAGAGCAGCTCAGAGGGGAACAGAGTCAATAAATCTTATTTCTGAGTAACTTCTGCACTGTGGTGGCAGTTGCTGGTGTTTGACAAAGTCAGGTTTGAGGGAGTTTTCTTGTACATGAAGCATCTCCTACAAACCCAGGGAGTTCTCACCAGTCCCTTCTTTCCTTGGTGCTCTAACGGTCTCTTTATCCACCTTCATATTCCTGGAAAACAGTTGAATCTCAGTGTCTTTGAGAGTCCTGGACATCTGCCAGAAGCTGTGCTCAGGGACACAGGCCTGCACACACCCGGATGTTCTAGGTTTTTAACCCAGGCCCCAGATGTGACTGAATTGCAGGAGTCAGCAGATTGATTTCACTGCTCAGGTCACAGAATCGTGCAATGGTCTGGGTAGCAGGGGACCTCAAAGCCCATCTGGTCCCACCCCCTGCCAGGGACAGGGACACCTTCCACCAGACCAGGCTGCTCCAAGTCCTGTCCAACCTGGCCTTGGGCACTGCCAGGGATCCATGGGCAGCCACAGCTTCTCTGGGCACCCTGTGCCAGGGCCTGCCCACCTCCAGATGCCGCTGCCTTGGCAGAAAGGGGCAACTCTTACCTCTGGGGAGCTCTGAGCCAGCAGTGAGGACCTGAGGTACCTGTGGGCAGTTCCCTTTGGTACCATCAGGCTCTATGGGACCAGCGGGGGATGCACCAGCTGCTCACCCACGCCCAAGCCCCCCACGCACTGCCCAGGCTCTCCCTAGGAAGGGCTGAGATTGTCCCTTCAGCACCTGACACAATGGGGCTGCAGGTCAGCATGGTTCTGGTGCCAACACGTGGCTCTGCCTTGCCTGGAGAAAACCAAATTACTTTGGGTTTTGCCCAGGTCCCATCAGTTATGTGTTGTTTTTGCCCTGGAGCAGGAAGATGCTTGTCCTTGGTCAGCTTCAGGATTTATTGTCACATTAGACTCTCAAGCTGAGAATCTAATGAAGAAAATCTTATTAGGAACCTAATAAATACGTCATGGAAGAATTGTGTGTTATTCAAAGATGAGCTGTGTTACAGCAAACCCTCTGGCTCATAATCCAGGCACTCTGTGACCTGAGTTTTGTATCCTATGGAAGGTGCAGGAAGACTGAAGTCACAAATATTTTTTCGCTTTAATTAGCTGTTGTCTTGCACATTTGCTGCATTCTCCCACCCACCCAGTGGGTCATTCTGTCACTGAGGGGCTCAGGGACCCTGTCAGCCCCTCCAGCATTGTCACAGGAAATGTAGGAACCTGGATTGTGTCAAGGCTTGGAGGTTCATTGGATAATTCACGTCGGAGAGACTTCTGAAGACCTCTAGTGCAACATCTGCCTCAAGGCAGGGCCAGCTGGGCAGTCTCATGGCGTTGTCCACCTGGCTCTTGAAAACTTCTGTGGATGGAGATGTGCAACCTCTGGACAACCTGCTCCAATGCTTGATGGGGAAACATTTCTCATTTTATTCAGTCTAAACCTCCCTCACTTGTTGCCTCCCACCCTTCTTCCATGTCTGCTGTGAAGATCCCAGTCCAGCCGCCTTGACGCCTCCTTGGAGGTAGGAGAAGGCTGCTGGATCCCTGCAAACCTTCTCTGCTCCAGGCTGAACAAGCCTCCCTCCTGGATCTCTTATCCCAGGGCATTCTGCTCCCCACCTGTCTCAGGGATGTCCTGCTGAACTCCCTGGAGCAGGCACTGCTGGATTGCTGCCCAGGCCTCCCTCCCCTCCTGCTCCGGACCCCTGTGTGAAAACCCACCACATCCCACGTGTCCCCTTCCCTCCAGTTCATTCCCAGAGACCTTCCCAGGATCCTCCCGAGGGCTCTGAACCTGGAACACCTTGTGCTTTGTCTTGTGTTTGCCTGTTACCAACCAACATCTCGGGCACCACACAGAGCCTGTGCCCGTGAGGGGCTTTGCTCATTTATTACCCTCCACCTGGCAGCAAGATTGTGAAACGGAATGAGCAGGGCTTGGGTGTGAGAACCACTGAAAATCCACCTTGTCCTGGGAACCATCTTCTGAGCTGAGAGCAAGAGGGTCTGAGTGGCTGATTCTCCGTTCTGTTGGAGATCTTGGAATCCCAGACTGGTTCGGGTTGGGAGGGGCCTTAAAGACCTTGCTGTTCCAACAAGTGCCACGGGCAGGGACACCTTCCACTGGACCAGGCTGCTCCAACCTGGCGTTAAACACTCGCAGGGATGGGGTAGCCACAGCTTCTCTGGGCAGCCTGTGCCAGTGCCAACAAATTTTGCATTTGTTTCCAGTGTTGATTTCCTAAATAAGAGGTGTCAGGGTTAAACTTTCACAATTTTCACGCCTTTTGTTCTCCAGTTGGCATAAAAAAGCATCCTTGGCTTAGCAGCTTGGTCGTGGTTGGGATGATCATAGAAAAGGTGTTAGCTCACTCCACAGAGCATCTCAAACTCTGGAATTTGGGGATGACTGTGAAGTAGTGGCACTCCCCAGGAATGTTTTCCTTTCATTCTAAAGTCTTCCTTTTTTTTCTCTCTCTCTCTTTCTCAAGGAAAAGCGTCCATCCTTTTCCTTCATTTTGGGATTTAATGGATACACAGGAGTGTAGCCAGATGTGACACTGTTCCCAAACAGCACGGGGATCCCTGCAGACCCTGGTGGGGAGGTGGAGGGATGTGCAGCTCCTCTGTTCAGCGGAGAGTCCAGCTACGTGGAGTTTGTGTTGTTGGTTTGTTTTAGGTCTAGGCCATGTGAGAGCTGAGCTGGGATGGAGCATGACTCACACACCCCGGGGGAATTCAATGGCTCTTTCTATCAGCCTTCAGCTTTCCTCATGAGGGGCATCCCGGGCCTGGAAGCCCTTCACCCCTGGATCTCCATCCCTTTCTGTGCCCTCTACCTCACTGCTCTCTTGGGGAACTGCGTGATCCTGTTCATCATCAGGAGGACCCCAAGCCTTCACGAGCCCATGTACTACTTCCTGTCCATGCTGGCAGTCACTGACCTGGGCCTGGCTCTCTGCACGCTGCCCACCACCCTGGGGCTCTTTTGGTTCAATGTGCGCAGGATTGGCTTCGACGCCTGCCTCACTCAGATGTATTTCATCCACATCCTGTCCTTCATCGAGTCCTCCGTGCTCCTGGCCATGGCCTTTGACCGCTTCATCGCCATCTCCCACCCCCTGAGACACCCGGCCATCCTGACCAAGACCACTGTCCTCAAGATAGGCCTGGCCATCGTGCTGAGAGGGATGGTCTCGCTCCTTCCCATTCCCTTCCTGCTCAAGAGACTGACCTACTGCGGCAAGACGGAGCTTTCCCACTCCTTCTGCTTCCACCCTGACATCATGAACCTGGCATGTGCAGACATAAAGGTCAATGTCTTCTACGGGATGATCGTTCTCTTATCCACGGTGGGGATGGACTTCATCTTCATCGTGCTGTCCTACATCCTCATCATCAGAACCGTCGTCAGCCTCACCACCAAGGAGGAGTGTCTGAAGGCTTTGAACACCTGTGTCTCCCACATCTGTGCTGTCCTCGTGTTCTTTATCCCCATGATCGGACTGTCCATGACCCATCGCTTTGGGAAGAACGTTCCTCCCCTCGTTAACACCTTGGTGGCCTACACCTACCTCATCATTCCCCCCGCTCTCAACCCCGTTATCTACAGCATAAAATCCACCCACATCCGGGAGGCTTTGCTCAGGGCCCTGCGCAGGAAGCGGGGATCTGACTGGTAGTTTCCTCCACCAATTCTGCCAGAACGTGCTGCTGGACTGGGTTCTTGGTCGGACCTCTGGGACTGGGTTCTCTGTCAGAGCTCGGGGACTGGGTTCTTGGTCAGAGCTCTGGGACTGGGTTCTTGGTCAGAGCTCTAGGCCTGGGTTCTCTGTCAGACCTCTGGGACTGGGTTCTCGGTCAGAGCTCTAGGCCTGGGTTCTCGGTCAGAGCTCTGGGACTGGATTCTCGGTCAGAGCTGTGGGACTGGGTTCTTGGTCAGAGCTCTGGGACTGGGTTCTCTGTCAGACCTCTGGGACTGGGTTCTCTGTCAGACCTCGGGGACTGGGTTCTTGGTCAGATCTCTGGGACTGGGTTCTTGGTCAGACCTCTGGGACTGGGTTCTCAGTCAGAGCTCTAGGCCTGGTTTCTCAGTCAGAGCTGGTGGACTGGTTTCTTGGTGCTCCATCCATGCAGGTCACTGCCAGAGGAAAGAACTGCAGATCCCCTGGGATGCTGTCCCCAAGCCAGAGCTGTGAACTTTCATGTTATGTCCTAGCGTGGTGCTTTCCTCCCTTCCTGCAGACAGCCGAGATTAACGATACATCCAAGCTGAGCACAGAGCTTTTCTCATCAGGTCCTGTTGAGGGGCCCAGAGTGCTCTCAGCCCTTCTGAAAAACATGCTCAGCCATCATCCGTGTGTCTGGAGTGCCGTGTCCATCCCCAGTCAGAAAACAGCTGCTTGTGCATCTCTTTTGGATGTCTTTGGGTCTTACCAGCTTGCCGAGTCTAATTAACATCCCAGTCATTGCTCTGCATTGAATGTCATGTATGTGCAGCATCTGCAATAAAATCCATCTATTCGTTGTGAAAGGTCATAAGATTTGAGGAGGCCTTTTTTTCTGCCTACATGATGCAGAAATACTAGGCTGGAGTTGCCTAAATTCTTCAGGGTGTGCTGCAGATGAGCAGGACTGTATGAGTCAGGTGTGTCTGAAAGGGCTTGGGGGTCTGGTGGGCCGGGAAGCTCTCTTCCAAAAAAAAAAAGGGGGGGGTTCAAAAACATTGTAGGAACGGCTAAACTTCCTGACACTCAGGACCACGCGCTGCTGCCTTCCATCTGAGGTCTGCTGGTGCTGGCTGTGCCCCTCAGAGGGATGGGAGGAGATCTCCAGGGGCATCCACAGGTGGGAGATGACAGCGTGTCCCAGCATCTCCTTGCCCTGCTGGAGGCTGGGTCTCAGCCAGGCAGGCAGGAAGGTTTCATGGTTCTCCTGGCTCATGTCCTCCCACAGACAGTATAAAATGTCCCAAAATCATAGAACAGAATCACAGAACCACTGGGGTTGGAAAAGCCCTCCCAGAGCTGTGACCGATCCCCACCTTGTCACTCAGACCAGAGCACCGAGTGCCACTTCCAGTTGTGAATATTCCATTCCTCCAAATTGCAGAGCTGTAGTTCTGTTGATCTCAAACCATGTTTTGGCCAGTGTTGAGCACGGTGGAGAGTAAGAAGCAACAGTCAGTGTTTACCGTGGAAGGATGAAGCAGCAAAGGCACTGGGACAGGATCCCACCCCTGAACTGGCCTGGTTTTGCCTGACGCTGAGCACTTCACCAGCCCAGATCAGTGTCTTTCTATTCTGCTCCACATGTGCAGTAGCTGGAGAGAAAAAAATGGAGAGAAAAAATAATGCGGAAACAGCTCCTTAAAAAAGCAGAAAGAGGGCAGGGAAGATTCCTAAGGGGAGGATTCCCAGGCCACTGTCTGCTCTGTGTTGTGCTGATTATCTCGCTGTGTCCCCAGGGTCCCTTGCCCAGGGTGAGACGCCAACAGCCCCAGGAGCTCAGCCTGGGGAGCAGCTCCCACTGGCACTGGGGAGAGCTCTGCTCAAATATCTCTGATCTAAACTGGAGCTTGCAGGAAAAATTAACAGAAGGGAACCACATCCAGGAGAAAAGAGCTTTGCTGGAGAGAGGCCTGGCTTGCAGCATCCTTACACAAGATTCTGGAATTGATGATTGAGAATTCTGAGAAGATTCTGAGTCTGCTCCCATTCTGAAAACTTCCACAGTTCATCCCTGGATGCCTGTGCTTCCTGGCTGCAGCTGTTCTCCAAAACAGCTCCGAAACAAAAAGCCTACGGAGCCTCTGCCACAGTAAGAAAATGTTTGTGGGGGAGTTGGAGGGCAAAATGTGGGGGATTTATCAGCACAGCTGGAGAGCAGAGTGGAGGAGGAATGAGAGAGGGAGAGATAAAGGTTGGGGGAAGAGGAAGGGGAAGGGAAAGAGGGAGAAGTCAGAGAAGGAGGAAGAAGGAGAAGAAAGATGGGAGAGCTGGGATCATTCAGCCTGGAAAAGAGAAGGCTCCAGGGAGAGCTCAGAGCCCCTTCCAGTGCTTGAAGGGGCTCCAGGAGAGCTGGAGAGGGACTTTGGAAAACAGCCTGAAGTGCCAGGACCCAGGGAATGGCTTCCCACTGCCAGAGGGCAGGGCTGGATGGGATATTGGGAAGGAATTGTTCCCTGGGAGGGTGGGCAGGCCCTGGCACAGGGTGCCCAGAGAAGCTGTGGCTGCCCCTGGATCCCTGGCAGTGTCCAAGGCCAGGCTGGACACTGGGGCTTGGAGCAGCCTGGGACAGTGGGAGGTGTCCCTGCCCCTGGCAGGGCTGGCACTCAATGGGCTTTAAGGTCCCTCCCAACCCAAACCATTCCATGGTTCTTTGATGAGGTGGGGATCGGTCAAAAGTTGGAGTCAATGATCCTGAATTTCCAACCTCAGTGATTCTGTGATTCTATGATTTACTGCTGGGGCTGCTGCTTGGATCTCCCTAGGAAAATAGATCTGCATTTACTGGTATTTCAAAAACGTGGATCCAGCTTGCTTCTCCACAGAAATCCAAGCCCTCACAGCATCCGCTCTGCCCACCAGCAATCCCAAATCCTGAGCCACTTCTGAAAACCTGGGTACATTTATTGGTGCCAGAGAATTAGAGATGAACTGTAGCATCAGGAGTTGTTTCAGTGCCTGTCTCACAACCCCATTCCCTCAGGGAAATGATCAAGAGGGCAGAGGTTTTCCAGTGGGACTCAGGGAATTCCATCAGGGCTGGCAGCTGAGGTGCCTCAGTACCTGTTGGTGATTACTGAGGCTCCTTCTTCATTCCGTTTGTGTCTTAATTCGAGTGCTTGGCTGCCAGCGTCATCCCTGGAATAGATTGTGGGCACAGTGACAGCAACAGTCCTCCCACGCTGTGTGTAAATCGGGTATAAAAAGCTACAGTGTGAGTCCTACTTGTTATACATCTGAGATGGAAAAGCCCCGCATCAGGAGAATAAAGCCTGATGCTATTTTAGGCCTTCAGCACAGATGTGCAATAAAAACCCCATGTTTCACAACCCCACATTACTTATAAAATAACTCCATGAATAACTTGCAGAGCTTGCCATAAAACCACTTTGCATCAATAATTTGCAAGGATTGGGCATGAAAGGAATAACCAGAAAGCTCAGGTTATGTGCGTGACCTTGTGCTCCATCCAGGGCAGGAGGGATGATGGGTTTATTCCAGCACAGGCACTGGCTTGGTGCCTGCAAATAGAAAGGTACCTAAAGGAAAGTCTTTTATGTATCTTCAGACCATAATCCTTGGATCACAGCACTCCTGGAAAATCTACAGACACAGAATAAGGTGAATAATCCGATTTTTTTTTTCTACAGATATTCTGTTTTTTCCATACATGTTTTTCATAGGATGAAAATCCAATTTGTATGTGCAAAAATATTTGAAAGATCCATGTCTGCCTGTGCCTGTGAGCTGTTCTGGGGAGGGCTGGGTCGTGGGAGGCAGCACTGCCAGCTTCAGCCTCACTGAGCACATTTCTGACAGGGCACCACAGCACATATGGAAAAAAATCAAGCAGCAATGAAGTTTTACAGAAAGCACTAAAAATTTGCTAGGTTTTTTGTTATTATTTTTAATTTTGTCCTTTAAAAAGAAAAGCAAACAAGTTCAGCTGATGGGTTTATTATTCAAAAGGTTGATTTTACGGTGTTTTGCCTTTTAGAGAAATCAGGCAATTCCTGTTCGAACTCAAATGTCAGCATTTTGTCACCGCATATGTTGTTGCATAGAGCCATAATGGGGTAAAAAACTGGGAGAGGAGCTCTCTGCATCAGTGTGGCAACTCTGAGAATCCCAGGAACGGCCCTGTGGGATCCCACATGGGAAAGGCTTTATAAAAAGTCCCGTTTGTGTTTCCCTTGCAGCAGGAAGTGCCCTGGCATAGCATGAGCGCCCCTGGCCCCGAGGGCCATGCCCTTCTCCAACAGCTCTGACCTCAGCCCGTCCTTCATCCTGGCCAGCATCCCGGGCCTGGAGGCGGTGCAGTCCTGGATGGCCATCCCGCTGTGCTCGGCCTACATCCTGGCGGTGGTGGGGAACTGCGCCGTGCTGCTGGTGGTGCGCGCCGAGCCCAGCCTGCACTCGCCCATGTACTTCTTCCTCTGCATGCTGGCTGCCATCGACCTGGCCCTGGCCACGGCCACCGTGCCGCGCATCCTCTCCTTCTACTGGTTCGGCAGCAGGGAGATCGGCTTCGGTGCCTGCCTGCTCCAGATGTTCCTCATCCACACGCTCTCGGCCGTCGAGTCCACCGTGCTGCTGGCCATGGCCGTGGACCGCTACGTGGCCATCTGCCACCCGCTGCGACACGCTGCCGTCCTCACCAACGCCGCCACGGCCAAAATCGGGCTGCTGGCCATGGCCAGAGGAGTGCTCTTCTTCCTGCCGCTGCCTCTGCTCCTCCTGCCCCTTCCCTTCTGCGGCTCCCGGGTGCTGTCCCACTCCTTCTGCCTGCACCAGGACGTGATGAACCTGGCCTGCGCCAGCACCACCCCCAGCGTGGTGTACGGGCTCACGGCCATCCTGCTGGTCATGGGGCTGGACGCCGTCCTCATCTGCCTCTCCTACATCCTCATCCTCAAGGCCGTCCTGCGCCTCGCGGCATGGAGGGAGCGGCTCAAGGTGTTCAGCACCTGCGTCGCCCACATCTGCGCGGTGCTGGCCTTCTACGTGCCCCTGATCGGGCTGTCTGTGGTGCACAGGTTCGGCAAGGACGGGGCTCCGCTGGTCCACATCATCATGGGCAACATCTACATCCTGGTGCCCGCTGTGCTCAACCCCATCATCTACGGGGTGAGGACCAAGCAGATCCAGAGGAGGATCCTGAGTTTGATTCATGTCACTGACAGAACTCCCCGGTGACCTGAGCTCGGCCGCTGCCCCGTGTCCTCACTCTGGCTCATCTTGTTTTACACTCAGAGCCTTTGGTGCAGGACTGTCCTCTCCGTGTGCTCTGAGGTGCTGCCACCAGGCACGAGCTGATTGTAAACTCCTTCCAAGAGTGTTTGCCCTCACCAGACTTAAAGAGAAATGACTGCAATGACCTAAATCCAAGCCCGACCTGGCAGGTTCCACAAGGGAGGAAAAGCGACTCAGCAAACTCGTAAAGATGTCCCAACACTGCGCCTCTTGGCTCCCACCTCACCTCTAACAGCGGCAGAGCAGAGCAACTGCTGGATGGTTTGGGATGATTTAGTTAATTCATTGTTTTCACATGGGGCACATTCACATTACAAAAATTTTTCCAGAAAATTTTAATGTAGCATCATTCTGTAAGTAAAATAATTATAGGACACCTGTCCAAAGTGCCATTACAGACACAGAAATGCACTTCAGAAGAAGAACCTCCACCTCTGTGGTCTTGTTCTGACCTGTTGTGTGCTCTCTCAAGACCCCTCAACCTCCTCATAGCAGATGCTGTGGAAAAACTTCAGACTCAGAGTTACTGGTAGCAGTTGTAAAAATAATTTAAATGAATAATTATATTCAATAAAATGAAAACATCTAAAGGGAAAAAAATAAGCAATTTATAAATGCCAGTGATGATTCCAAGCTGAAGGAGGTCTCATATCCAACCCAAAGGTGTTTCATACCTTTGATTCCACACTGGGACTTCCTAAAAAGTCCTGTCACCGCTGAACAGAGTCTGGCACCATCCTCTGGCACCCCTTGGAGAGATTGGTATGGATTGGTGGGAACCCCTCTGAGTGTTCTCGTTGTCATGAATCGTGGTTTCACTTTTGAGGTGAAATCAGAGATGTGCTTGCAGTTCCCCCTGCAGCAGCCGCCGAGATCCCTCCGGGAGAGGTGCTGGGGCTGAGAGCTCCGGTTTGGGCACGGCGGGCTTTGCTGCACACGGGGAGGCACAAGGCCCTGCCCGGACCTTTCCTGGGGAGCTCCATCAGCAGGCCCAGGTGCTCCCAAACCACAACATCTCCACTGGTATCACAGAATCCCAGGATCCCTGAGGCTGGAAAAGCCCTCCCAGCCCACGNCAGGACCGAGGCCAGGTCCAGGTGCTGCTCTCAGGGGCTCTTGTCCGTGACTTTGGACGAGGGATCTCCCCAAAGGCTCTGTCCTGTGCCAGGGCCTCCAGTGCTGCAATCTTTGGTGGAGTTTGGTGCAGTTTCTTCTGAGTGCTGATGAACATTGAGAGTAAAATGGGCCTCATTTTTGTAGTCTGTGCTGGTGCAGCTTCACTCTTGGTATTACCTTTTCTGCTAAATTCAACCCCAATTTATTTCCAAATAAATACTTTCATTTAGGCGAGTTACAAACTGTTCTCATCTGGGACTTCAAGGCAATTCTGTCTCCTGTCATTTTTGGCATATACTGGTTTAATAGAGCTTAGAAGGGTAAAGAAAATTTCACAAAAATGAAAACAATCTGTACCTGCCTAATGTGATTTGGGAAATGTGAATGAATTTTTCGGAGGCATTATGGGTCTAAACCCTTCTCAGGTGGCCATAGCACTGAGAAATGGCTCCTGCTCACTCCCCATATGCTCCTTTTTTCCTCTTGTACTGAGAAAAAAATTAATAAAGAAAAATGAATGAACCACCCTGGAAACGCTGTATTGTATTTCCTACTCATTTATTTCTCAGAGAGTTAATAGAGCCTCGGAGCAGGAAGGCATGATGGATTGCTCCTGGGTGCAGATAAAAACTCACTCGCACCTTGTTTCCCAAAGTTTAGTGTCGTGTTGCTGGGGAACAGAACATGCTGGAACATGGCTGCTTGCTTGGCCCTTGTCTTTCCAGTGAATACAGCAACCACTTTCCTTCTGGAATGGCCAGGGCTGAGGCCCCTGCACCTCCCCTGCAGCAGAAGGAAAACCTCAGCCACACCATGGGGACACCCAAGCCACGTCTCCTCCATGAGCAGGGCCAGAGCCAGAGGTAGGGATGGCCCAGCTTAACTGGGAAGTGTTGGGTTCACTGGACTGAAAAGGAGGGTTGAGACAAGGAGAGAGAGGGAGAGAGGGAGGGGGAGAGGGACAGAGGGGAAGAGTATTGGGAGTCACACGAGCCTGGAGGTGGCAACAGAGGCAACAAGGACAGGCGTGGGGCTGTAGCAGTTGGAGATCTCCTAGAATACCTCCTGGGAGATGGCCTCCAAGTATTCCCTTGGGGTTGGATACAGTTCCCCAGCAATGGAAGGGGTGTATTTGCTCAACTTTTTGATTGCAATTGGCTTTGCTGAAGATTTGGCACAGAGGGGCTGCACTGCCTGAGCTCCACCAAGCACAGCCCAGGGGGTGCAGTGTGAACCCCAGCACCAAGTGAACGGAACAAACACGGTTCAGGTTCCCAAATCTGCCCCATTACACCATCAGCCTCCATCTGTGCTGCGGGGATGGTGTTCCTGACTTGCCTCTCCATGCCTGGGTCAGAGCTGTGGAGGAAAAGTAGCAGAGAAGGGATAGATTGCAGTTGTTTGGAAAGGATCAATAATACATACTGCAACAGTGTTAATTGCAAACCCAGTAATTAACCCCAAATTTAACCTTGACCTGCCTGGAGAAGGGCAGTGGAGCTGGGGAAGGGTAGGGTGGGGATCAGGCTCTGCTGCCAGGGAACAGGGACAGGAGGAGAGGGAACGGCCTCAGGCTGGGCCAGGGGAGGCTCAGCTTGGACAGCAGCAGGAATTTCCCCATGGAAAGGGTGCTCAGGCCTTGGCAGGGGCTGCCCAGGGAGGTTTGGAGTGCCCATCCCTGGAGGTGCCCAAGGAAGGGCTGGAGGTGGCACTCAGAGCTCTGGGCTGGGGACAAGGTGGGCATGGGGCACAGCTGGGACTGCATGGGCTGGGAGGGCTTTTCCAGCCTCAGGGATCCCGGGATTCTGGCCTAGTGGAAGGTGTTCCTGCCCATGGCAGCTGGTTGGAACTTGATGATCCATCAGGTTCCTTCCAACACAAGCCCCCCTACAATTCTATCATGGCTCTTAAATCTCCTCCAAATCAAAACAGTGGAAGAAACCAGGTACAAAACATCAAAACACAGCCCTGTTTGTGAGGTCATGGGCACTGAGGGGGTTAAAAAGTGCCACCTTCTCTGACTTCTGTCGCTAATTAGCCTGAGGCAGCGGGGGAGATGCAGAGCTCCCTGCTGGGATTGATGTGTCAGGCAGAAAAACATCTCTGGTCTCTGCAGAGCAGAGTCCCCCCTCGAGACCTGCTGAGGCAGGTGAGTATTTAGGGTTGGGGCAGAAATTCACTGCTCTGCAAAAAGGGCTTTGGGGCCATCGCTCCTCTGGACAGCCCCGCTGCCATCTCCCATTGCCTTTGCCCGGGAATTGTGTTCCCACAGAAGAACAACATTTTAGGTAGAGCACTGTCAACAGAGGCAGCTGCCAGGAAGGAGGTGAAGAAGAAAATTGTCAGGACTTGCGGTTCCCGGGATGTTTAAAGCCACATGGAAGAAAATGGGGAATGTCCCCAGAGTGCACGTGACCCGCAGCCCGAAGTATCTGTGAGGTTTCCAGCAGAGCCCTGACAGCTCCAGCTGGTGCCTGGTGGCCGTGCTGGGACGGGCTGGGATGGTCCCAGTGTCACATCTGTCTCTGGATGCAGCGGGAGCAGAGCCCAGCTCAGCTCCATCAGAGCCTCGGGGAGGAAAAGCCTGGTTCTGTTCTGGGACACTGCTCATCCCTCTGCTGCCTGCAGGTCTCCATCAGCTCCAGGGAGGCTTCCGAAGGCTCCTGCCAGGCCGGGGACATCAGCCTGATCCGCACTGCAGGGCTCTTCAGGGAATCCTTTCTCCCAGGTACCAGGGAAAAGCCAGCTGAGCAGTGTGCAGGGTGTGAGTGAGTCCCCGTCCTTTGGGGAGAGCATGGGCAGCACTGGAGCGTGGGCTTGTGGGGCAGGGGTAGGGGGTCTGTCAAATACTCTGACACTGGCACTTTCTGCCCTGAAATGCGGCGTTTCTTGACCAAGACAAGCCCTTGGGACCTCAGTTTACACTGATGAGCAGCACAGTGCTGTCAAACGTCCTTAGAGCTCCACGGCTGGTGAGAAGGATTCATCTTCCCACTAACCACACCTCAGGAAGGTTTACTTCAGATCAGCTTTCCTCTGGTCTCCTGAGCTGGTCACCTTTTAGACACTGGACAGTGGCAAGTGTGCACCTCAGGCAGCCTTCCTGTTCAGTTTATGCAGGAGGAATGCAGTGTGCTGCAGGAGAACCCCACCAGGAGGACAGGACACTTCCAGTGGAAGCTGTCAGGACACTTATTTCACAGGGGCTCTCCCGGCCCAGTGCAAGCAGCTGCCAAAGGCTGTGGGGGAAGTCTGAGCTTCCAGACCCCCGTCACGCCAGTCTCTGCCACAGGCCAGGTCAGGTCCAGAGTGTTTGATGCTTGTTTTTTTTCCACAGGACAGAAGGCCCTCAGCATGGGCAACAGCCAGGAAGGGTTCATGTCTCTGAACTCCACTGCCTTCTCGCACCCTCCATATTTCCTTCTCACTGGTATCCCTGGGCTGGAGGAGGAGCAGTTCTGGATTGCCTTCCCCTTCTGCATCATGTACGGCATCACCCTGCTGGGGAACGTCACCCTTCTCCTCATCATCAAGACAGAGCCCAGCCTGCATGAGCCCATGTTCCTCTTCGTGGCCTTGCTGGCCTTCACTGACCTGGTCCTGTCCACCTCCGCACTACCCAAAATGCTCAGCATCTTCTGGCTGGGCTCCGGGGAGATTGGGTTTTCCTCCTGCCTCGCTCAGATGTTCTTCATCCACAGCTTCTCCTCGGTGGAGTCGGGCGTGCTCGCAGCCATGGCCTTGGATCGCTTCGTGGCCATTTGCTGCCCGCTGAGGCACTCCAGCATCCTCTCCGTGCCCGTGGTGGTGGCCCTGGTGAGCCTGGTGCTGCTGCGGGGGGTGGTCCTGGTGAGCCCCACGTGCTTCCTGCTGCACCAGAGACACTTCTGCCAGCGCCACATCATCGCCCACTCCTACTGCGAGTACATGGCCCTGGTGAATGTGGCCTGCGGGGACAGCAGGCTCGATGTCATTTATGGCTTCTTCGTGGCTTTCCTGGTGACGGGGACTGACCTGGTGCTGATCTCCGCGTCCTACGCCAGGATCCTGCGCGTGGTGACGAGGCTGCCGTCCAGAGAGGCGCAGCTGAAAGCCTTCAGCACCTGCACGTCCCACATCTGCGTCATCCTGGCCTTCTACACCCCTCTCCTCTTCGCGGCCGTCGGCCACTGCTTCAAGCACAGCATCCCTCCCCACGTCCACATCATAGTGGCCAACCTGTACCTGCTCCTGCCCCCCACACTGAACCCCATTGTGTACGGGATGAGGACAAAGAAGCTCTGGGACAGGGTGGTCATCCTCTTCCAGCGCAAGGGAGCCTGACCCAGCCGGGTTCCACTTGATCATCCCAAAGGTATTTTCCAACCTTTGTGATTCTGTCTGTGCCTCAGACTGTGCTCATAATTTGCTGCAGTTGTGGGTAAACTTAATGAGAGATAACACTGGGACTGTTCAGGGAGGAACCTCCCTCCCTACCCTGAGCTTAAAAGATCCATTCTTGCAGAAATCACTTGATTCTCTCCTCTGTTATCACTGTCCAGGAGGTTTCATCCATTGTCTGATGAAACTTGGCATAAAAGCATTCAGTCTGACTTCTACACCACTGAGAATGCAGAGTTCACCCCTCCCAGGAGTTAAACTCCTCACTGCTAAAATCCTTTCACAATTAAAAAAAAAATCCTCTCCTGACTAATTATTTCCACTGTAAGGCTGAGTAGTTCTGAAAGACCTTCCTGCAGCAGATTTCATCTCATGAAGAATGTTGCTGGACTGTGTGATGGCACTGAAAAGCCCTGTAGAAGTGGCACTTAGGGATAAGGGTTTGTGGGGGCCTTGGCAGTCTTATGCTTATGGTTGGACTCAATCACTGTAAAGGTCTTTTCCAAACTAAAGGACTCCTTTATTCCATGGGAAGGTGCTCAGATGGGAATGGCAACCATCCTTGCAGAAGGAAATGGGTAGAATTCAATTTTAAGCATTAACCTTGTTTTTGTAAAGAAGGCAAAAACCACAATAGTTCTGTGCTAGCAGATTCCACATGTCCTGCATAAACACAAAGCCTTCCAAAGAGGTCAGGAATCCTCACTGCTGCAGTTATTTGGAGCGACCTGTCATGGGGAGATCATTGCTTACCGACTGGATTGCACACACTCCTCCCTGCTCAGGTGATTCCCCACCTGCAGAGCTGCCCCAGCCCTGGGGCCAGCACAGGGAGGACGTGGAGCTGCTGCAGAGAGCCCAGAGGAGGCACCAGGATGAGCAGAGGGATGGGGCAGCTCTGCTGGGAGGAAAGGCTGGGAGAGCTGGGATTGTTCAGCCTGGAGAGGAGAAGCTTTGGGGTGACCTCACTGTGGCCTTGCAGGGCCTGAAGGAGCTGACAACAACCAC
The DNA here is from genome assembly GCA_013397845.1 of Melanocharis versteri. Taxonomy (NCBI): domain Eukaryota; kingdom Metazoa; phylum Chordata; class Aves; order Passeriformes; family Melanocharitidae; genus Melanocharis; species Melanocharis versteri. Next base: position 24,015 of record VZTG01006299.1, read on the forward strand.
TGTCTGCAGGCTTCACAAAAAGTGGTGTTATTTTCATTGTAATTAAGAACATGTGACCTCCCTCACGGCCAACGTCCATCCATCCGTCCATCCATCCATCCATCCATCTGTCCATCCATCCGTCCATCCATCCACCTGTCCATCCATCTGTCCATCCACCTGTCCATCCATCCCACCCCGTTGCCTCCTCCAGTGGCAAGGGGAGGGGTGTTCTAAGAGCTGCCTTCTTGAAGTGAGACACGAGGGCAGACATCTGCAGAAGTGATGGGATGCCTCATCCAGCTCCCTGAGGCCTGTGACATGTTTGTGCTGGAGCTGGATGGGTTTTAAGGTCCCCTCCAACCCAACCCTTCTGTGATTTCTGCAATATCAGAAACTCAGCACCAGCAGCTCAGGCTCCCGCTCCAGGACTCCCTTGTCTGTGAATAAAAAAAGCTGGGAGTGACATGTGGGTCACTGCAGGTCTGGAAGGAAGGGTTTGGGGTGGGACTGTCAGCCCTGAGCCCCAGGCAGTGCTGGCACTGCAGGTCAGTGCCTGGACGTGGTGGTGGCAGAGCCAAGGAGCTCAGCACAGGGCCAGGGACACAGACACACGTGTACAGCTTTGGGGTGGTGCTTGGAAATCCAAAGGCAGCAACATGGTCCCATTGCTGAAAAGGGCCAAACCTGAACATTCTGATGGGCAGCCAGTGTTTTCAGGAGCTTTATCTCATGACGGTGAGTGGTGCCTGAGGCCACAGCTGCCAGGAAAGGGAGAAACCAGAATGCCAGACTGGTTTGGGTTGGGAGGGATCTTACAGCCCATCCAGTGCCACCCCTGTCCCCTGCAGGGACACCTTCCACTGTCCCAGGCTGCTCCAAGCCCCAGTGTCCAGCCTGGCCTTGGGCACTGCCAGGGATCCAGGGGCAGCCACAGCTTCTCTGGGCACCCTGTGCCAGGGCCTGCCCACCCTCCCAGGGAACAATTCCTGCCCAATATCCCATCCATCCCTGCCCTCTGGCAGTGGAAGCCATTCCCCCTGTCCTGGCACTCCTGTCCCTTGTTCAAAGTCCCTCTCCAGCTTTCCCCCATCTTGCACCGTCACTCTCTCCTCTTGGTGCATTCACATCTCTCCTTCTTGTCCCCTCAGAGGGTCTCCCAGGAAACTTTCCTCCTGCCTGAACTCCCTTGTTGAGGCAATAAACCAACACCACGTTCCCATCCTGCTTTGACATCATTCCCAGTCCTATTTAGCTCCTGGTGCCAGCCCAAGGCACTTCCACAGCAGCTCCTGCTGGACACTGGGATTCACTCTTAGGAGCTGTTTGCATCATCCCCTTTGACACAGCAGACCAGCCAAAAACAAGAAGCAGCGAGTGAGCCTGGGCATCCCAGGGGACCCTCTGGAGGGGATATACATTCACTGGCAGCCTGGAGGGAAGGTGCTCAGGCAGCTCCTATTTGGGTATAGATATAGAAATATCCATTTCAATACTCGTATTTAAGGCAAAGTGATCTGGGCTTTTCTGGGCTGCTTTTCACATGCCAGCTCTAGGTAAATACCAGCTCCCTCTGACAGTGCTGCTGTAGTTGCAGTGATGATCAGTTTTGAAGGGAGAGTGCCCATGTCACGAAGAGCTTGCTGCCCTCAGACCCTTTTTTCTTGTCAATGAGAGCTGTGCACACCATTTACCCGGCCAGGGCAGAGCAGGGCTGACACAAACTGCCTTTGGCAGTGCCAGATGTGCCACGATGTGGTCGATGGGTCCTGACAACCGACTGAGATTCTGCTTCCACAGAGCAGGGACTGGCACCCAGGCGAGGGGCCAGAAACCTCCAAGGAAGGACAATTCTTGTCCGTGTTTCAGCTTGGCCAGGTGGGTGAGTAGGACTGAAATCTCCTCTTCCCAGCGTGCAGAAGTAGTTCTGGGCAGCACAGGGAGCTGCCAGAGCTCTCCCCTTCAGGAGAGGGTGATGTGGTTATTGTTGACTTCATTCGTGCTGGAAAACAGCACTCGAGTTTGTACATACAGGCATATCCAAGCCCAAAATCTGCCACCCTTGGGCTGGCAGATGTTCACAGTGCTGCCTTTCGGCATCCACAAGCTGCTGGGTGCTTGGCAAAGCATTGCTGCACTGCCTGGGCTCTCAGCTGTGCTCAGCTCTGAGATGCAGAAACTGCCTGGCACAGAGGCACTTCCCTCAGGCCTCTGCTGCCAAGGTTATTTTTAGAGGAGGAAAAGATCATCAAGCCTGAGGTTTATTCACAGAAAGAAGGAAAATAGAGCTGCAAACGATTTAAGATAATAGTAATAATAATAATAATAATAACAGTGACAAAAATAGGTCTAAAGTGAGGATGAGGCTCGCAGCCAGCAGAGAAGATGTGCTGTGCAGCACCGGCACAGAAGGGATTCAGGAATCTCCTCCATAAAGCAGGGAATGCACACTCAGATCTCCAGGTGAGGGAGTCACTCGGCGATGTCTGAGCCCAGGTCCGGCTGCGTGCGCGGCGCTCCTCCTCTCGCTCTGCTGCTGGGCTGGGAAAGCGGAGCAGGGAGCTGCCTCCCGACCCCTGTGTGAGACACACGGCTGCTTTCCTCCTGCCCCTCCGGCCAGGATGCCGCTCTGCAGCCCCTCTGCCTCCCGGAGCAGCACCGTCAGCACAGGATCGCGCCTGTCGGGCGAGCGCGCAGCTCCCGTGCCCCAGCGCAGCGGGTGATTCATCCATCACCGCTCATCGCCCAGGGACGGCTGATGCCTCCCCCCGGCTCCACCAGCGCTCTGACTTTCACAGTTGTAGTTCTCCCAGCCAGGAGCCGATCACAAAGATAAAATCCCCTCTTGCTGTTTCAGCCAAGCCAGAACTCCAGACCCCCATCATCTCAGGGACACAAAGCTTTGCTGTGTGTCCTGACCCCTCTTTTACGACTCTGGTGAATTGTTTTGCAGGATGAGCAGGATTTGCTGTGGGATCTGCGGTGGGATCTGCTGCTTGATCTCTGGCAGGACAAAGAGGCTGCGTGAGGCAAATCAGCAACAGGCTGAGACCCTTCCGAGGGTTTTGGAGCTGAGCACCGGGTTTGACTCATCTTCATGAGGTCTCCCACATCAACAGATGTGTCACACACACCCTGCAGCACCCAGCGAGAGTGGGGAGAGGGAGGAGGGGTCTTCACACTCCCTTCCCTGGGACTGACCTGTGAGGGACGCGTGATCCCAGCGATGCCCTGCCAGGTGTCACCAGCTCTCGGGGGGCTCTGGGGTGTTGGGGCTGTACTAGGCTTGTTGCAGCAGAAGGAAGCACATCTTCTGTGTGGAACCAAGGTTTTAACACCCCTATAAACACAGAGGACAGCTGTTACCAGGCCAGAGCCCGCCCTGGTGTCCTGTGCAAGCTCTGGGAGTTCCCCGTGCCCTCCACGCACTCCCTGGTGACAACACAGAGCAAAACGAGTCCTGCAGCAATCCCAGTTTCCTCCATTCCCCCTACAAAGGGACTTCATTAGAAGCATTTAGTCATGGGATTTGGGATATCCACGACTGTGGGGTCCCTCCAGCTGGAGCCACTCTCACCCAGAGTCCAGAACACGTCCCTGCCCATGGCAGGGGGGTGGAACAACAGGAGCTTTAAGGTCCCTCCCAGCCCGAACCATTCCATGATTCTGCTGGTCCCCTGTCCCCCACCTGCACCCTTTGCTATCTCTCATCTCACCCTTCAGTGGAAGGAGAAGGGGAAGAGGCTGCCGTTGTCTCCCTGTTCTGTGTCTCTGCAGCACCTGGCCAGAGGTGCTCCCAGGAGCTACAGAAACAACAATTACCACCATTTGTCTGTCACCCACGCTGGCCCCCGAGGGCACAGGTCACTCCTACAGGTCTAAGGCATTGGCAAATGCAGAACTTCTTGTTTCCCTTCATTTCCGAGTTTATTCACTATCCCAGTTGCTGCTGCCATTGCTATAACCCTAGCTGCTCCCAGCGCCAGGCATTTCAGTCGGTATTTATTAGGAAAATACACAGCAACTATAATTCTTATCAGGAATGTCGTTATTGCAGCTACAGCTGTGAGGAAAATGAGGCAACGTGCACAAATCCAGTGCTTGTCTCCCCTACAGAACTGTCAGCCCAGGGCTTCCAACCCCAGCCCACAGACCCCTCAGGGACGTGCTGTGCTCTGTGGAATACAAATCATGGCAGGAAAGAGACGCTTAAAGGGCTCGAGCTTTGAATGCAGAACGGTGCCTCTGGGGTTGTAAGGAAAAAAACTAAAAGCAAGTTAAAAAATGCCCCTCAAGCTGACACTAATGAGTTCCTGACTTGCCCACTGCTCTTTTTAAGGGTTGGTGTGGGAGAAGTTAAACTTTTCCAGCCCCCAGCATTGAAGGAATTCACTCAACCTGTCTATGTAAACAGGGAACCTGGCATTGTTTATTTGAGGGCTAAACTCATCAGCATGCCATGAGAAATGGAACTGGTGTATTTTCAACTGCCCCACGTCTCAGACAAAGCTCCAGACATCTGCGCCTCCGCTCCTCACTGCAGCAGCTCAATAATTAGCTTGATAAGTTAAATTAGCAGACAGCTTTCCAGCATGCTCTACTGGCCTTCAACATAAAATACAGATTTAAGTATTTGAATGTGGGTGTGCAAACTCGGGCGTGCACCTCATCCTCATCCTCTGCAACATCCCACAAAAATAAGCAGATGGATTTATTCACTCTGTCCATCACCCACTGTTCTGGTCTTGGTAAAAACGAGTAAAAACCGGGACAAGTGACATCCTCCACCCCTGGGGCTGCCCCGCAGGGGGGACATCCTGTCCCCGTGCCCATCCGTGAAGCTGCTCACCTGCTGCAGGAACATTCCTCACCTGCTCCCCCCGGCCCCTCCTGTCTGCGGCCCCGTGAGGCACCGCCGCGGTGGCTGTGCACAGGACAGGATGAATTCCCACCGCCCGGCGCTGCTGTGCTGCGTGGGAGCAGCAGGTGTTCCACTCCCGAGGATGCTCAGCTGCCGCCCCCGCGGAAGAGCCTGGGGACAGCCCAGCCCTGCTGCGCTGCGCTCCCCAGCCCCAGCTGCCGGGCTCCCGGCGAGCCCCGAGGAGCTGGGTCACATCCCCAGCCCTGCTCAGCACCCCTGACCGCGTGGGCATCCCTCACGGGCTGGACTCTGGTCCTGGAGGGCTTCTCCAAACTCTGGGATTCTGGGATTCAGTAACCCGTGCAAAAGCCTCACGCTCCCTTCTCCACGTGCTTGACAAGATTCGAGTTTTCCCATGGCAAAAAGGGCGAGAGAGGGCTGGGAAAGGGCTGAGGAGAAGGAGGAGCAGGGTGAGCTGTCTGCACCTGACCGGGCCAAAGAAAGGTTGAGGGAGACGCGATAAAACGCTGTCAGCAAAGTCAAACAGCAGAAGGGTCTGGTCTCTGAGGTCGCTGTGTGCCAGGCAGTGAGATCTCCTGCACTTCAGGTGAGACTTTGGGGTAGGAAAGAGAAGCTCAGCAGCTCAGAAATTGATTCCTGCACGTGTCTGGTTCTGTGCTGCAGAGAATTTGGGCTGGAAGGGCACTGGCAGAGGGGGGAGGCGGAGGCAAGGGGGCGGAACAAAGGAAAGATGAGGCACATCAGCTCTGACAAGTCCCTCTGGGGTTTCCAACCTTCCCTTCTCCAAAGTCACCCAGGGATCAAAAGTCTTTTACCATCCACATGCTCTTTCTGAGGGGCTTTGCAGCACTGCTGCAGTTGCCATGACATCAGCTTGTGGCAGTGACACAGGAAAAGGTTGTGATCCTGTTCCCAGCCAGCCCTGGCACATGGGGCTCATGGCAGGGAGCCAGGAGGGCCGGTCCCATCCCTGCAGTCTCACCTGTTGCTTTGGCCATGTGGATTAAGCCCATCCTAGGAAATCTGCAAGGATCCCCTTGTGCCACAGGCAGAGAGATTTTCTGTCCAAATATCTCTGAGACGTAACATACAGCATCAAAAACAGCCCAAAACAGTCGCTGCAGGAGCACAGATTCTTTGGGCAAGTCGGGAATTTCCACTCTTGTTCCTGGAGAAAACAACATCTTTATTTACCTCTGAGAAGTGATGAAGCATCTTTTAAACATCAGAGCAGTACATTGTCAGTCCTGCTGCTTCCAGCAGTGTCAAACACCGCAGACGTGTCCCAGGGGCGGCTGCTGTTGTGATTGCATTCCAACCCCACCAGCTCGGGCTCCTGAAATGCTCCATGACGCTGCCACTCCTGACAGAATTCCCTCAAGAGGTGTAAAATCGTGCCTATAAATACATGAAAAATAACCCCGGCAGGGGCAGGACAGAGCTGCTTAAAGAGTATTTTTGGCTTGTGCTAAGAAGTGAACTGAGGACTTTTTCTGCTCCAGCAATTTTGATAAGTGTGGGGATAAGGCCAGATAAAAATAATTACACCTGATAGTCCCCTGGTTGCCCTGCTCCTGACTGACATTTGAATAAGGATTCCTTAAAAGATGCTGGGAGTTGCAATCAGCACAGATTTGGTTCAGGTCTGGTTTAGAAAAGACAGAAAACACTTGAGTCCCTCTGAATTGCATCATGCAGCTCTGGAATAGTGGGAAGTTCACCCCAGCAGGATGATGGATTGTTCTTTTCTCCCACAGCATCATAAAACTTTGATGAATGAGCTGCACATGGTGCTGCTTGGGAAAGAAAGGACGGGAACATCCACATCAACAGCAGAGAGTAATGACTGAGCAGATTTCAGGAGAGGAGGGTTACTCTTCTACAAAATGGGTAGGAAAAGGCATTGGGAAATAGTGTAAAATTATAGAAATCCCAGTTGTGATCTGTGCTTGTAATTCCTCAGCCACTGGGAGATGGCACCTCTCCCCCTGGAGCCCACCATGGAAATCCCAGACTGGTTGAGGTTGGAGGGACCTTAAATCCCATCCAGTGCCACCCCTGCCATGGGCAGGGACTCCTTCCACTGTCCCAGGCTGCTCCCAGCCCCAGTGTCCAGCCTGGCCTTGGGCACTGCCAGGGATCCAGGGGCAGCCACAGCTGCTCTGGGCACCCTGTGCCAGGGCCTGCCCACCCTCCCAGGGAACAATTCCTGCCCAATATCCCATCCATCCCTGTCCTCTGGCAGTGGGAAGCCATTCCCTGTGTCCTGTCCCTCCAGCCCCTGTCCCCAGTCCCTCTCCAACATCTTCTGAACTTCCCAGGGGTCTGAGTTCCAAGACTTTCTCCTGGATCAGGTGCTCTCACAGGCCTAGGGATGGGCACAGCAGGTACCAGTTCCCTGAGGGCAGCAGCACCTTGATTAGGGAATGCTGTGCTCTGGATACTGCTGGCTTCACCTTACCCCACATCACTGCAGAGCTGGGAGAACGGATTTGGACAACGCTCTGTTTTACATGGTTTTGGGGTTCTTCTGTGCACGGCCAGGAGTTGGACTGGATGATTCCTGTGGGTCCCATTCCACTCAGGATATTCTGTGATTCCACGATTCCGTTTGCAATCCCCCTGTTCCCGTGACCCTCCCGGCTGCCAGCCCCTGCACGGAGAGCCCTGCAGGGATGGGGAATCTCGCACGGAGAGCCCTGCAGGGATGGGGAATCTCCCCCATGAGAGCCCTGCAGGGATGGGGAATCTCACACGGAGAGCCCTGCAGGGATGGGGAATCTCGCACGGAGAGCCCTGCAGGGATGGGGAATCTCGCACGAGAGCCCTGCAGGGATGGGGAATCTCGCACACGAGAGCCCTGCAGAGCCGGGGAATCTCGGGCTGTCGCAGCCCCGGAGGCCGGGGATCGCCCAGCGGATGGCCCCGCGCTCCCAGGACAGCCCCGGCCCCTCTTCCCCAGCACAGACACACGGACACGCTGCAGAGGAGCCGACGGAGGGGTTTATTTGGGGGTCAGGGGGGCTCAGGGGCTGGCGGTGGGCCGGGGCTCCTGCTCTCGCCGGGATGTTCAGTGGTACTTGTGCGCCAGAGCGTGAGCCACGACACCCACGAGCTTCTGCCAGGCGAACTGGCACGCGGGGGTGAAATCCCTGCCGAAGTGGGCAGCGAGGACGATGACGAGGATGTCTCCGAGGAGCTGGAGGAGAAAGGGAGACAGGCAGGGTCAGCGCTGCTGGGAGCTGCCGCTCAGCCCGAGCTGCTGGTCAGCCGGAGCTGCCGGTCAGCCGGAGCTGGGCAGGAGCTCGGGGTGTCCCCGCTGGCCTGAGCTCCGGACCCGCTGCCACCAAGGCTCTGCTGGCCCTGGAACCCCTCCACCACCCTCCTGTGTCCTTTGGCTCCACACAGCTTCTCCTTTGTGTCTCTCCGGTGTTTCTGCTGCAGGTTTTCCCCCTCCCCAGTCCCTCTCCTTCCTGTCCCCCCCAGACACCACCCGCATCCCACAGGTTTCCTTTCCCGACTTCTCCCTGCGGCGGAATTGCCCTCCTGAAAGGGCTCTCAGACACTGTTCCTCGTGTTCCTCCCCAGCCCCTGGTTACGGGCATGGCTCACTCCCTGCTCCCTGCGACAGCAGAATCCTCAGGCTTTCCACAGAAAGCTCTGGGTTCTGGGAAAACAATGCTTGTTTCATTCTTAAAAATAAAATTAAATAAAACAAAACCAGAATGAAAAAACCTAGAACTATTTCCCCATTTTTGGAATGCTAAAGCATTTGGATTTGGCTTGAGACCCGCCCTGAAAAACACTATTTTTTTTTCTTTTTGTCTTTAGACATAAATGAAGAGAATGATCCTTTTTAAATTAAAAGTGTTTGAGCAGGGGGGAGTGTGCCACGCCCCGTGCTGGGCAAGACAGGACCCTGCTCCTTGGTTCTGCCTGTCTTGCTGTGGGAGCTTGGATTTCCTGAAACGCTCTGCTGAGCTTCCCTCGGCCCCGACTCCTCCAGCCCAGGCTGCACCCTCCCCTGGGGTCGTTCCCCAGCTGGATCTCCTCCAGGTAACCACCTCTCCAAACCTGCCCCTCCCTAGTGCTGTGCTGGCACTAAAAGTGGGACATTTTAGGGAGAAAGTCACAGACACTGTAGCAAAGACCCTTGTACAAACCATCACCTCTCTCGGGTATTACACAGGGATTCTTCCCCCACCAGCCCAAGAAAATGTCCCCGGACAGAGCAACAGCAAAGTCTGGCTTTCCCCACGCAGCCCAGGGAAGAGTTGGGGCTGCAAACACAGCTCACCCTGAAGTTCTCGGGGTCCACGTGCAGTTTCTCGCAGTGCAGCTCGGACAGCTTGGAGTAGGTGCCCTTGATGTTGTCCAGGTTCTTGACAGCTTCCCCGAAGGAGGTGAGCACCTTCTTGCCATGGGCACGCACCTTGGGGTTGCCGATGATGGCCGTGGGGCTGGACAGGTTCCCGAAGTTAGAGAAGAACCTCTGGGTCCAGGGGTAGACGATCAGCAGCCTGGGGAGAGATGGAGAGCAGCACAGACACGTTAGCGCTGCCGTGGCGGGAGCGGTTTCCCTCTGCAGGTGCAGCGGGCAGGTTCCCGCAGCTGCTCCTACCTGGCCAGGGCCTCGGCGCCGCATTCCTCCACGCTGACCTTGCCCCAGACGCTGGCGATGAGCTGCTTCTCCTCGGCTGTCCAGTGCACCATGGCGGCGGCTCTGCTGGGCTGAGCAGGACACAGAGCCCGTGGCTGAGCCCAGGCCCCGCCGGGGTTTTATCCCCTGCCCGAGCCCCTCCCCGGCCCCTCCAGCGGGGCCACTGGCTGCGGCGGGCGGGGGTCCCCGGGGGGAGCAGGAGGGGATGGCCAGGGCGTGGCACCCCAGAAGGGGCCTCTGGTTATCCTGAGCTGCAGAGCTTTATCCCGTCCCCTCCGTGAGGGCAGTTCTTTCACCGCCCAGCATGGGCCCCTGCAGAGAAAGGGCTGCAGGAGCCCCAGCAAGGGTCCAGCACCCCTGACCGTGGGCAGGGGCTCAGGGCTGTGACCTGTGAGCCTGTGAGCCTCGTGCCTCAGCTCTTTGAACGCTGGGCTCTGCCTGGCATCGGTGAAGTGATGAGTGTTCGGGCCAAAATACAGCTTGTGGCAGAGCCACGCAGAGGGGTTTGCCACCAGCTCCCTGCCCTGCCCAAGGGCCTGGGTGTCCTTGCAGCACCAGGAGCTGTGCTGGAGCTGCTCAGAGGATGCTCAGGCTCTGCAGCCAAAATCTGCATTAACCCCATCACACTCCTCCTGTAACATAACTTGACCTCTTTGATTTATTTGTGCCTTCCGGAGCAGGAGGAATCATAGCTGGACTTTGGAGTCCGTCTTCTGAGCTGGACTTCAGTCGTCATGGTTGGTCCTGTCCAAGTCAAGATATTCTAAGACAGAAGCTCAGAATGGTTTGGGTTGGGAGGACCTTAAAGCTCCCCCACGCCGCGGGAGGCCCACGCAGGTGTTGTCCCTTCAGCCACGGCAGGACCAGCCCGATGCAGTGCTGTGGGCAGGGAGCAGGGGCCAAACGGGATCAGCCCGTTCCTGCTTTCAGCCACATCCATAAAGAGCAGTGAAACGGGCTTGGAACACGAGGTTTGTTGCTGCAGGTTCTGCTGTGAGGGAGCAGGGGCCGCCAAACGGGATCAGCCCGTTCCTGCTTTCAGCCACATCCATAAAGAGCAGTGAAACGGGCTTGGAACACGAGGTTTGTTGCTGCAGGTTCTGCTGTGGGCAGGGAGCAGGGGCCAAACGGGATCAGCCCGTTCCTGCTTTCAGCCACATCCATAAAGAGCAGTGAAACGGGCTTGGAACACGAGGTTTGTTGCTGCACTCTCGTTGTATGGCTCCAAAAACAGCAAAAGCTCAGCTCAGGGATGTCCAGAGCCCCTTCTGAGCTGGCCAAGTCCCACATTCCCCCTGCCACATTGAGCCAGGCCAGGCTCTCCTGGAGGAGATGTTTGGGCTCCCCTGACACACCGTGGTGCACACCAGGGGTGAAGCACCCTCAGGGGAGCAATGCCCTGCTTGCTGAAATCAGCACAGGGGTTTTGATCCCGAGGTGCCAGGGCCAATGCACTGTTTTCCTGTTGTTTTCCAGACGATTTGGGCTGGGCTAAGGAAGAGCTGCTGGATCCTGTCAGGCTGGGGACAGGTGAGGGGGTGACCAGGCTGCAGCAGAGCCGCAGGGCTGACTGAGCTCCTCTCAGACATCAGAACTTCCTCCACGGACCATCTCCTGCTAAGTGTCTTTTGCACTGAAAATATGGCAGGAAAAGCAATTAAAAGAAAGAAAATAGCAAGGGAGGTTTCCAGCCTGACAATGTATTTTTTCCACTCTCGTTGTATGGCACCTTTTTTTTTCAGTGGAATAAGAATGATTAATCTTCATTAGATTTGCTTACATTTGCCTTTTCTCCAGAAAATCCAGTCCCCACAGCTGGGGGCTGGACCACGATGACAAATCTAGTCGAGCTCAGCCTGGCACAGGCAGGAAGAGGGAACATGCAGGGAAAAGGCTGCCAGGCTACCACCAGTGCCCACCCTCCTGCAGCCCCTTATCGGCCTCCCCAGGACCTGGGTGCTGCCAGTGCTGCCCTGGGCGCCACCCAAGGGGTGCTGGCACCCACAGGCATGTTCTGGCATCACGGAATGGGAGCAGGAAAAGCAGCCTGGGGAGAGGACATCCCACAGGATTTGTGTGCTGGGGGCACCGGAGCAGGCTGTCATCCCAGCTGGGAATGGGGATGGGAGTGAAGCCACCAGGCCACAGTGAGGGCTGTTCCCATCCTGCCATGTCTCAGCAGGTGCAGGGAATGCCGGAACCCTGGAGGTCTGCTTGGGTTGTAGGATCATGGAATGATAGAATGGGCTGGGATGAAAGGACCTCAAAGCCCATCCCATCCCATCCCATCCCATCCCATCCCATCCCATCCCATCCCATCCCATCCCATCCCACCCCTGCCATGGCAGGGGCACCTTCCACTGTCCCAGGCTGCTCCAAGCCCCAGTGTCCAGCCTGGCCTTGGACACTGCCAGGGATCCAGGGGCAGCCACAGCTTCTCTGGGCACCCTGTGCCAGGGCCTGCCCACCCTCCCAGGGAACAATTCCTGCCCAATATCCCATCCATCCCTGCCCTCTGGCAGTGGGAAGCCATTCCCTGTGTCCTGTCCCTCCAGCCCTTGTCCCAAGCCCCTCTCCTACCTCCAGACACCTCGCTTGCAGCAGGAGACTTGCTTATTCAAACAGTTTACTCATTTCTGCCTGAAGTCTATGAGCAATCATGTTCATAGGAAACTATCCATATCTGTCATGAAGCCTATGAAAAGTCATGAAATATTTGGGGGTTTGGTGACTCTGTGCCTGCCCAGTCCCCCTGCAGGGAGAAAAACCCTTGGGGACTTGCTGTGAATCATCTTCTCCCCTGCTCAGCGTGTACCTTGATACCAGGAATAAAATGCCATTTCTTTGGGTGACGTGACTGAGAAAGGGCATTTATGGGTCACAGGGGGCTTCTAACACCTGCCTGTGGGTCTGGGGCAGAGAGTGGGGTGCTAGAGATGTGGGTGAGGCAGAGACAGAACACAGTGCAAACTGGGTGTCAGAAAACCTGGGATAAATAGCTTTGCCCAATTTTTTCTCTTAGAAATGAGCACATCCTTTCAGCCAAGCATCGCTTTTGCCGCGTCATGCTCTGTTCAGATGTGCTTCCCATGCCAAGAACAAACCCTACCCGAAAGAGTCCTGCTCTGCAGACACCTAAACCCACCCAAAACTCGCAGCCAGGAAATTAAGTCGCTGCTCTTGGCAGGATCGCCCCCCCCCCACCAAATTGCAGAGTGGGCGGCGCAGAGTGGGAGGGATGTGAATAAACAAAGTCTGGACAGGCCTTGATAGCAAAACGTTTATCTGAAACCTGCCCCCACCCAGCTGGCTGCTGGGCCTGCGTGACTCAGCTGATTTGGGGTAGGTTTTATGCCAGGGATGAGGCAGGGTAGATTAAAGTCTTCAGTTTGTTTATCCTCCCCCCAGAAAAATATGAATCCTCTCGATTTCCCTTGTCTAGGAGAGACATGCAGGTTTTACAGTGAAGCTCTGAGTGGCTCCTCTGTGTAAAGTCCCCGGTGTGTGACCCCGGGGGTGGCAGGACTTTATCAACCCAAAATCCTGAAAGCACAATTTCCAGAGGCAAATCCCACACAAACCACCAAAACCACCCAGAGCAAAGGCAGGGGGTATTTTCCTGCTCGAGCTGACAGCCCAGCCCAGCTGTCCCCCCAAGCCCTCCAGCCCTGCAGGGACACACGGACGCAGTGCAGACTTCACAGGATGAGCTTTATTTGGCTGTTAGAAGCTGTTGGCTCCGGCAGGGCAGCGGGGCACCGCGGGCGCTGCCGGCGCGTTCCTGCGGCTCTTTAGTGGTACTTGCGGGCCAGGGCGTGGGCAACCACGCGCACCAGCTTCTGCCAGGCAGCCTGGCAGTCGGGAGTGAAATCCTTGCCGAAGTGGGCGGCCAGGACGATGATCAGGATGTCACCCAGGAGCTGTGGGGACAAGAGTACCCTCAGGTTAGCAGTGCCCTGTGCGTCCCCACGCAAGCACTCAGGTTACACCCAGGGAAGCCTCCAGGAAATCTGTAGCCTTAAAAACCTCCCTCAAGTCCTTTTTAAGATGCACTTCAAACTTGGTCTCTGATCTTACTCCAAAGGTTGAGGTTCTGCTACCGTATGGGAAGAGTAACCAAAAATTCTCCAGAGTTTTTTGGATTAAATTTTTCTTTGTCCCTTCTGGCTTTGTTTCGGGGTTTCTCCCGAGCAGAAGACCCAGCCGAGCTCCCAGCGCAGCAGGAGCCGGCCCTTGGCCCTGCAGAGCACCCTGGCACGAACACCGAGCTCATGCTGGCACAGGGATCTCTGCCAGCCCCAGCCTGGGGACAAACGCTGGGGTGAATTCCCCACTGAGACACTCTCAGCCAGAGTTTTCTCTCTGTAGATCCTCTTTGGCTTTTGGCATCCAGCCACCATCTCCTGCTCCTCACTCATCCCTCTGTTCTCCTCTGTGCCAAGCTTTGCTCTTGCTCCCTCTCTTCCCCCTTGGCCCAAACATCTTCCTGCGCCACAAATGCTTTCACTTTGTTCTCCCCCTCCACTCCCGCACTGAAACCATGTCCTCCCTTCCCGTCCCGTCTGCCCTCACTTGTCCCCTTCCACACAGCCCCTGTCACCTCTCAGCCCGTGCGGTGCCTCCTCCCGGGGTGCACGGGCTGCCTTCCCTCTCTGCCAACCCCCAGCCCCTCTTCCTCCCACGCTGCCCTGTCTGGGGTAAATCCCTCTCCAGGTGGGGATCAGGGTTAGGGGAGAGCCTGCAATGGGGAGGGAAAATCAGGGGCACAGCTCACCCTGAAGTTCTCGGGGTCCACGTGCAGCTTGTCGCAGTGCAGCTCGGACAGCTGGGCGAAGGTGTTCTTGATGCTGTCCAGGTTCTTGACGGCATCTCCGAAGGAGGTGAGCACCTTCTTGCCATGGGCCTGCACCTTGGGGTTGCCAAGGATGGCGGTGGGGCTGGACAGGTTCCCAAAGGAGGCGAAGAACCTCTGGGTCCAGGGGTAGACGATCAGCAGCCTGGGGAGAGACACAGACACGGTCACGTTAGCGCTGCCGTGGCGGGAGCGGTTTTTCTCTCCAGGTGCAGCGGGCAGGTTCCCAGGAGCTGCACCTACCTGGCCAGGGCCTCGGCGCCGCACTCGGCGACGTTGACCTTCCCCCAGAGGCCGGTGATGAGCTGCTTCTCCTCGGCTGTCCACTGCACCATGGTGTTGGCTGGAGGCTTGCGTGTGGCGGGTACGGAGGAAGTCTGGGCTCTTGCTCCCGAAGGATCGCACGCTGGGGAGCCGCTCTCCTGCCCCCCCTTTTATCCACTGCGCTGGGCCCCTCCTCTCCCCTGTGCACCCCTTCATTGGCTGGTTCCCCAGGGGGGCCCCGCAGCGCTGGCACCCCAGGGGAGGGGACCCAGCATCAGGGTGGGGCCCCAGGGCAAGATGCCCAGATCCAGCGCAGGGCTTGGCCGGCCACCCGCCCTCTCCCGTCTTTGATTTCCAGCCCTGCTGGAGGGTGGCACTATCTCCACGCAAAGTCCCAGCACGGCTCCGTGCAAGTTCTGCAGCTCCCCAGGGAAGGGCCAGGCCTGGTGCCCCTTGGATGGTGCCAGCCCCTGAGCAGGAGACTCAGTCTTGGGGCTCTTGGGTTCTCCCTCTGCATGCACCAGCTTCTCCTTCTCCTCTTCTTGCAGGAGCTGCCAGGCTTTGGGTTCTCCCTTTTCTTCCCCATCAGCTCTTTAAGCGTTTGATAACTTCAGGATGACACTGCTAGAGCATGGCAAGGCCCTGCAGCCAAGAGGGAACTCCTGTCTCGAAGAACCTCTTTGCAAAGGTCGGGCAAGGCCTGAAGGGAGATGTTACAACGCAGGGCAAACCAGCTGCCTGCAGGGTGCTGGCTTTCAGGGCATGAGGAGAGGTGGGAAGACTGGGATCCCACAGAATCCCAGGATCCCTGAGGCTGGAAAAGCCCTCCCAGCCCATGCAGTCCCAGCTGTGCCCGATGCCCACCTTGTCCCCAGCCCAGAGCACTGAGTGCCACCTCCAGCCCTTCCTTGGGCACCTCCAGGGATGGGCACTCCAAACCTCCCTGGGCAGCCCCTGCCAAGGCCTGAGCTCCCTTTCCAGGAAGAAAAAACACCTGCACAGATGTGCAGCCTGACAGTGCCTGACCCAGGGATTCAGCAGCCAGATGATCAGTGGTGCTCCTGAGAAGTGGGAGAGGTATCTGAGTCTCCAGGGGCTGCTCTTCTGCTCCTGCGCCCAGCTGAAGGTGGGAGCTGGGGTGCAGGGGACAGGGATGGGGCTCATGGGCACGGGAATGCCCTGGTGGGGTCTGGCTGACCTTGGAGCAAAGCGCTTGTGTTTGCTCCTGCTCACTGCAGGAGGGGGCTCGGCCAGAGGACGCTGCTCAGGCCTGGGCGGTGACGCTGTTCCCCAGCCCTCTGCGATCAACACCGGTGTTTCACGGCATCACAGAGCCCCAGACTGGTTTGGGCTGGAAGGGACCTTAAATCTCATCCAGTCCCATCCCCTGCCATGGGCAGGGACACCTTCCACTGGCCCAGGTTTTTTTCTAAGTCCCATCCAACGTAGTCTTGATGGTTGTGTCTGTTACATTCTGCCTTTGCTAATCTAAGAATGACAACGACTTTAAAAAAACCCAAACCAACAGAACCCCACATGGAGGAAGTTACAAGCCATGGCCCCAGTCTCCCTGTCACTTCTGCCACTGCACATTTCTGTACAGTTCTACTCCACTCACTCTGTGAAAGTCTTAATGCATTAAACCAAACAATGTCACCTGATGTCTCCAAAAAGTGCCAGCGTGTTTCTGTTTGTATTTTGTGGTGTTTATGTGGGTTTTGTCCTAAACATTCCCCTGGGCTCTCCATCTTAGTGAAGTTTCACTTGCATGAAGGAGATCGTGGCTCATGTTATCCCATGATTGTGAGCATTCGCTTCCCCAGCCCCCCATCCCCCCTCCCCCTTCCCACAAAGAACCAGACATCTCCTGGTGGCTGGAGCAGTTGGTGTTTATTTGGTGACCGGAGCCCAGCAGAACCCGAGCAGGATTCCCAGGAGTGTCTCCAGGCAGGAGGGCTCCCGGGAGGCTCAGTGGTACTCGTGGGCCAGCGCGTGGGCCACCACACGGACCATCTTCTGCCAGGCGGCCTGGCAGGCGGGGGAGAACTCCTTGCCGTAGTTGGCAGCCAGGACGATGATGAGGATGTCACCCAGGAGCTGGCAGGGGAGGAGGGGAAGCCGTGAGCTGGTGCTGCCCCCGGCCCCCTCCCCACCGTCCCACTCCGGTCACTGCGGAATGCACAGCCAAGCAAGGAGCAGATTCATCCAGCCCCGTGCAGGGCACCAGGCTCCTGGCACGGCCTGTGGTGTGACCAGGATCCCTGGGAGTGCTGGATCCTCCTCCCAACACCTTCCTTTGCCTGCTGTGCAGTGTCCTCCCTCAGCTTCTACTGAGTTCACCCCTTCCTTTTCCATCCCTACCCCCCAGCTGTCCCTGGGCTCAGAACCCTCCTGCCAAAGTGGCTGTGCTTATTTTCCCTTCTGGTTTAACCACTCCATCACAGCCAAGCTCAGCTCTTCTCTCTAAACCCTGTCTCAGTTCCCTCCCTTCTGGCTGCTCCAAGATGTTTTTCTGACCAGGACACATCTGTCTCTGCATTTCTCCCCACTCACCTCGCCGGCCTGGCTCCCTCCTCTCACAGATCCCAGCCCCATAACTCCTCTCTGTTCCCCCAGCTATGACTCCCCTTTCCCCTCCACTGCCCCTACCCTCCGCAGGCTCTCAGGCAGCCCCAGGGTTTCTCTCGAGGTCTCACTGACTGTCAGAGCCCTCCGAGACTCCTGAAGCACCTCCAGAGCCCTGACCCTCTGCCCGGCCGAGGCAGGAGCCCGAGCGTGGCTCACCCTGAAGTTCTCGGGGTCCACGTGCAGTTTCTCACAGTGGAGTTTGCTCAGCTGAGCAAAACATTTCTTGATGCTGTCCAGGTTCTTGATGGCTTCCGCGAAGGAGGTGAGCACCTTCTTGCCATGGGCACGGACCATGGGGTTGCCAAGGATGGCCGTGGGGCTGGACAGGTTCCCAAAGGAGGCGAAGAACCTCTGGGTCCAGGGGTAGACGATCAGCAGCCTGGGGAGAGATGGAGGGACACAAACAGCCATGGAGACATTGCTGTTCCCGTGGCTGGAGTGGTTTCCCTCTCCAGGTGCAGCGGGCAGGTTCCCAGGAGCTGCTCCTACCTGGCCAGGGCCTCGGCGCCGCACTCGGCGACGTTGACCTTGCCCCAGAGGCCGGTGATGAGCTGCTTCTCCTCAGCTGTCCAGTGCACCATGGTGTCAGCGCAGGGGCTGCCGGGGCTTCCCTGAACAATGCCGGGGACGTGGCTCCCGAGGCTGCCCCAGGGATTTTTATACACGGCCTGGCCTAATCTCAGTTCACGGAGCCACTGCTGGGGGCTGGGGAGGGAGCGGGGCTGCGCAAGGGAAGATAGTGGTTTTGGATGCTGTCCAAGGGGGAAAGAGGCCCTTTCCCCCTCTGTCTTTGAGTGGACAAGCATCACTCACCCCCGGCGCAGCGCTGGGCACAGGTGGAGCTCCAGCCCGGCTCTGGGATTCCAGGGTGGCACAGGCCGTGTGTCCCTGCTGGGGAGCAGCATCCCCTCCTGCCGTGCGATCCTTCAAAGTGCTTTGCACGTGGAATCATGGAATCCCAGACGGGTCCGGGCTGGGAGGCACCTTAAAGCCCATCCAGTGCCACCCCTGCCATGGCAGGGACACCTTCCACTGTCCCAGGCTGCTCCAACCCAGCTTTGGCCACTTCCAGGGCAGCCACAGCTTCCCTGGGCATCCAGAGAGCCTCTCCAGCAGCTGCATCAGTGCCACGGGGCACTTACCAGCTGACATAAGCTAAAAACATGAGTTTAAACTCCCTGAGAAAGATTTCCATGAGCTTTTAAATTTGAAGATTAGTGAGCCATGGAGAAATTTAAAGTCTGCTGTGTTGGGCTGGCCCAGAGGTTGTTTGCAGCAGTGGGCACTGGTCCACGACACCGTCAGTGGCACAAGCTCCCAGTGAGGCAGATACAGCCCCCGGGTGCCTGCGAGGATGGCAGGGGGAGCCTGGCCAGGCCAGCACCAGCTCTGAGCAGTCCTGGACCCTGTGAGACCTGGCAAAAACCAAAGGCAAGCACAGCCCAGACAGCCCCAGCCTTGGGCTGGCGCTTCTCCAGGGGGTCCCTCCACCTCACCCATTTTTATAAGAAAGAGTTTGAAGTATGTGTTAAAATCCCCTGCTTCCTGCCTCGGAGGCAGCAGCCTGGCTGGAGGTGTTGGGAGCTCGAGCTCCCAGCACAGGGATCTCCTGCTCAGGGAGCTCTTCGGGGACACTGGCTGGGAGGGGAAATGTTCATCACAATGTGCTGAGCAGGAGCAATTTCTGTAGCTCTTTTTGAGTCTGCAGAGTCAAAGGGAGATCTCCTTTTCCCCCAGTGCAACCTCAGCAACACCTGGCAACTTATTCCCAGCTGGCCCCCAGACAGAAAACCAGGCCCTGCTGTCAGCCTGGGATGGGTTTCACTATGCTCAGGAGCCTCCCCTCCAGCATCCTTCCAGTTGGCTGTTCCCTTTGGTGTGGGTGGAAGATCTCTGAACTCCTGGAATCCGAGGATCATGGAATGGTTTAGGTTGGAAGGGATCTTCAAGGTCATCTCATTCCGCCCCCCCTCCATAGGCAGGGAACCTTCTACTAGAGCAGGCTGCTCAAGTCATGGCCACACACTTGCCCCTTTCCACGGGCAAGAACCTTCCCTTTTAGAGACAAACCATCCCAACGAGGGCCACAGGCAGCTGCAGGGAGGGCCTTTCTGCCCCAAGCAGAGTTTATGGGTCCCTGATTGCAGCAGTGTCCCCGCCAAGCTTTACAGAGCCCTTATCAGCAGCAGTGGCATCTGTGCCCAGGCTCTGCTCTGGAGCCAGGCCAGCCTCCGCTCTCCTCCGGAATATGCAGGACCTTGTGTCTTAAGCCAGCAGGTCCTGAGGGTGTCTTTGTTCCTATTTTAAAATCTCAGACTGGTTTGGGCTGGAGGGACCTTAAAGCCCATCCAGTGCCACCCGTGCCATGGGCAGGGACACCTCCCACTGTCCCAGGCTGCTCCAAGCCCCAGTGTCCAGCCTGGCCCTGGACACTGCCAGAGATCCAGGGGCATCCTGCACCCAGGGCTCTCCTGTACTCTCCTGACCCGTTTTTGGGTCAGGTGGGCTGGTGGTAGTTACAGCTTTGCTCTGTCACACCCGAGAGGGACGACTGTCACTGGGAAAGTGAGACACACTGGCCCTGGGACACAAGCACCACAGCTTTGTCACTGTCCCTGATCCAGGACAACAGGGCCCATCCAGGGGCTGGCCAGAGAGCAGGACGTGCTCCACACCACCACTGGAACGTGTCCGTAGGAGAGGAGCAGCAGAATGATCACGATGTGGGCACTGAGATGAGAAGGCACTGCTGAGGTGCCCGGCCACTGCACTGGGTGCTGGTTTGGGACCCAGCCCTGGACACCCCCGAAGGCCCGGGGGTGCTGCTGGGTGCACCCACCACCAGTTGCTTTGTGTGCGCTGGGAAATTCCAAGGCTTTGAAGTGGAACAAGATGTTGAGAATGGTCTCAGCTTTGCAATCCCACTGAAATGCCCATTTCCTTGGTGAAAGGAGAAGCTGTGCTGCAGTGAAGCTGGATCCAGGTTTTGGGCTTTTTTCCTAATTCTTTTTCCCCAGCCCCTCGGTGCTGGTGGCAGGGCTGAACCTTTGCCTGCCTGGCTGTGCAGGATAGAGGGGTTAAGTGCAAATCCCTGCTTTATCAGGAGAAAGGCAGAACATTTATTCCTAAATAATTCAAAACAAGGGTTTCATCATCCTGAGACACCAACATGTCTCTCCTTGTTGCTTTTTAGGCTATTCTTGGAAAAGCATTGCTGAAACTGAGATGCTTACATAGGATCCTTCAATTCCAGTGAAAATATGTGCTTCTGTTAAGCCGACATGAGTAAAAAAGGGCTCTAACCCAGCCTGTCTGAAAGCTGCCCTCATCCCCTGCTCTTGGGATCCTACACATTTCAGATCTCAAACTCTGATCAGGATGCGCCCGTTTTCATCACTGATACAGAAAATGCTTTTGATCACTGTCTTAAAAATACATCAGTAGCAAACTATGGAGGGGAAAAGTTCTGCCTAATCAGTGAATCTCTACAAATTTACATCCTTGTAAAGATCCCAGGAGGAGAGGCCCAGGGCCCACAGGCAGCCGCAGAGACACAGAACACAAAGAATTCCAGAAAATGTGGTTTTTATTGCCTGTTACAGACACAGATGCCTCCCGAGGCTTTAGTGATACTTGTGGGCCAAGGCGTGGGCCACGACCCCGACCAGCTTCTGCCACGTGGCCTGGCAGGCAGGGGTGAAGTCCTTGGTGAAGTGCGCGGCCAGGACGATGATGAGGATGTCACCCAGGAGCTGCAGAGGAAGGCAGGAGGGAAATCAGGCCAGCAGGGTGCTGGGCAGCCCTTCGCCCTGCACAGCACCCCGGGACCAGGGCACCCCAGCTGCCCCTGTGGCTGTGGCCAGGGAAGGGCTGTCAGCTGAGTGCATGGTGCAGGACAAGAGAACTGTGCTGGCCGTGGGCATGAGCATCCACCTGCCCCATCTCTGCTTCCTCTCACATTTTCCAGCCTCCGGGCATTTTTCTGCCTTTCCTTTTTCTGCAGTGAAACCGCACACCTACTTCAGCTGAGGGTCAGTGTGAGGTCCACCTTCTACATCCCCAAAGCCAGGCTTAAACAGAGGCTGAAGCAGAGGCCAACATCCTGCTCCTTTTCTCCAGCCACGCCTGCACAAAGCCCCAGACTTTTAGAAAATCTCCCTATGTTTGTCACTAAATTTGTCCCTGCAGCCCGGAGCCTAGTATTACCCTGCATTATTGAATTCCCAACCTTCCCCCGTACCCCAATTCCCACTCCAGTCAGCCACGTCCTGTTTAGCAACTAAAATACAAGTTATTTATGCCTGTTTGAAATCCCCCAGGCACTGAGATGCTCTGAGGAAGGAGGGACAGAGGGTCAAGCTCCAAGGACAACTCACCCTGAAGTTCTCGGGGTCCACATGCAGCTTGTCGCAGTGCAGCTCCGACAGCTTGGAGTAGGTCACCTTGAGGTTCTCCAGGTTCTTGATGGCATCCCCGAAGGAGGTGAGCACCTTCTTGCCATGGGCACGCACCTTGGGGTTGCCGATGATGGCCGTGGGGCTGGACAGGTTCCCGAAGTCAGAGAAGAACCTCTGGGTCCAGGGGTAGACGATCAGCAGCCTGGGGAGAGATGGAGAGCAGCACAGACACGTTAGCGCTGCCGTGGCGGGAGCGGTTTCCCTCTGCAGGTGCAGCGGGCAGGTTCCCGCAGCTGCTCCTACCTGGCCAGGGCCTCGGCGCCGCATTCCTCCACGCTGACCTTGCCCCAGACGCTGGCGATGAGCTGCTTCTCCTCGGCTGTCCAGTGCACCATGGCGGCGGCTCTGCTGGGCTGAGCAGGACACAGAGCCCGTGGCTGAGCCCAGGCCCCGCCGGGGTTTTATCCCCTGCCCGAGCCCCTCCCCGGCCCCTCCAGCGGGGCCACTGGCTGCGGCGGGCGGGGGTCCCCGGGGGGAGCAGGCTGCCCGTGCAGTGGTCACTCTGCAGTGAGGTGTGGTCTTTGAGGAAAGCCCTGTGAGTCCCTTAACAGGCCAGCTCAGGACACAGGACCCTCTTATCTCCCTCTCCCTCGCCCCTGGCTGCCTGCTCACCACAGGCACGGACATTCCACCCATCCCTGCAACAGGCACAGACCCCACAGAGAGGTGCTTTAGAATCATGGCATGGTCTGGGTTGGAAAGGAGTTTAAAGCTCATCTTGTTCCACCCCATGCCATGGCCAGAGCACTTTGCTCCAAGCCCCGTCCAACCCGGCCTTGGGCACTTGTAGGGATGGTGTTAGTGAAGCAGAGGTCACCTGCTCAGCTCCAGGTTGCCAGGAATACCTGTGTGGGATGCCAGGGTGGGCTGCAGCTGGGAACAGGCTCCTCTGCTCTGTCCATGTGTGTCCAGTGTCAGCCCCTCAGCGGTCTCTCCTGGCTGGGAATTATGAGCCTTGCACAAGGACAGCAGGACCCTGCCTTGCCACAGCCCGATCACTTCCACCCGGTCGAGGTCTGGCTAAAGGCTTTAGTTTGACTCTGGCTGCCACCTGCACAGGTGTTTTCCTGGTTTCCAGGCCTCTAGTGACGCTGTGCCCCCATGCTCAGAAGGCAAAGCCAGGATGCATGAGGTGCCAGGCATCCGGACAAAACCATGGACACTGGAATTGTCCCAGGCCAGGCTGGACAGGGCTTGGAGCAACCTGCTCTAGTAGAAGGTGTCCCTGCCCACAGCAGGGAGCTGGAACTGGGTGATCTTCCAACCCAAACCATTCCATGATTCCTTGAATCTGTGGCTTTGGGTCTGTCTGTGGGCAGTTTAGGAAGTCTCATCCAGACCTCTGAAATCTTCCAATTACAGACTGATACTGGTCCATTGATCTGAGGAGGCTGGAGAGGGACTTTTCACATGGGCAAGCTGAAATAGGGCACAGGGAATGGCTTCCCACTGCCAGAGGGCAGGGCTGGGTGGGATATTGGGTGGGAATTGTTCCCTGGGAGGGTGGGCAGGCCCTGGCACAGGGTGCCCAGAGCAGCTGGGGCTGTCCCTGGATCCCTGGCAGTGTCCCAGGCCAGGCTGGACACTGGGGCTTGGAGCAGCCTGGGACAGTGGAAGGTGTCCCTGCCCACGGCAGGGGTGGCACTGGATGGGCTGTGAGGTCCCTCCCAAGCTGCACCAGTCTAGGGTTCTGTGATCTCACTGGAGACACAGTGGCACAAGCCCATCACTGTGATCCCGTTGGGGGATTCACATCTCTATTCATTTTAGCTCCTCACCACAGGGTTCTATGAGACATTATTAATTTTCTTCCATTTCTGGATGGTGGGAGAGGCCCTTCCAGCAGCCCCAGGCAGGCTCTGATAGCTGGGGCAGTGGGGCTGTGTGGAGCAGATAAAGGTATCGTCGGGCCCAGTGCTGGCTGAGCTCCTCACCTACAGAGCAGAGACACGACACACCCGTGCTTCTAAAGAGATCTGAGGACTCCAGAAGTTGTCAAAATCCATCCTACAGAGCTACAAAGAGCAGGATGGAATATGTGCAGCCCTAAATTCCCAGGCAGACATTCCCATCACGTGAGCCAGGCAGCGCTGGCTGGCAGCTGCTCGCCCAGCTGGGGATGACAATAAATGGCCTCGGTGGCCTCTGCATTTATTACTTCTCTGCAGCCTGAATTCCCTGGCACTGAAATTAAAACCCAGGCTGCATCTGAGGCTGTTCTTAGCAATGCACTCGCCTCGTCTCTGATAGGAGATTCATTTTCTGCTCTGCAAGGCTGAACTTTAAAAGGGGAAAGATAATGATGCTTTTCTGCTGCATCTGAACCAGCAGCAGGGAAAAGCTCTGGGAGGGACAGCAGGAGAGTGAGCCTGGGACAGGCAGGACAACATCAAACACAGAGGCTGGAGGAGAATGTTAACTGCAGCATTAATATTAATTTTAAAATGTGGTTAATAGATGCTGGGTTTCTGGAGTCTGTGCAAAACAGGCAGCGATGAGGCTCGTGGCGAGAAGCCTGCAGGCCTGGCCCCACACTGTGACCCATCAGGGTCTGGTTTTACTGCTGTGGGAGCAGGATGACTTTTCATGGGATGGTTAATGATGGCCATGAAGAGCTGAGGGGGAAAGGAGGAAGGCAGAGGAAACAGGAGGAAGAGAGGCTGAAGTAATTTTCATTTAGACAGGCCCATTCCATGCTGCTCTCCTGTATTGATCCCTTTAATGGTTGGTTTTATCCCCACAGCAGCTCTTTAACCTTTAAATCCCTTCAGATGGGCACAATAGGGAAGGAATAACAGCAGGTGAATCAGCCACTTAATCGGATTAGGGTCTTGTGGCCTCTGCATGGGCAGAGTCTGTCATGGCAATGGCCTTTTGCAGCCACTCTGGGCTGTAAATTTACACATCAGCTCCAGCCAGTGCTGCCCCACAGGTCCCCACTGGCCCATTTGGCTGTGGCCAGTCTCAGACTGGTGCCTTGGATTAGCTTGGAGGCCAGGGCTGATTTCCCACCACCACACTGCTACTGCAGACACCCAGTGAGGGGTGGCTTAGAATGGTGCTGGGGGCAACAGGGGATATCAGGAACTCCTGGGAAAACTGGAGAGGGGCTTGGGACAAGGGCTGGAGGGACAGGATACAGGGAATGGCTTCCCACTTCCAGAGGGCAGGGATGGATGGGATATTGGGCAGGACCTGTTCCCCGGGAGGGTGGGCAGGCCCTGGCACAGGGGGCCCAGAGAAGCTGTGTCTGCCCCTGGATCCCTGGCAGTGCCCAAGGCCAGGCTGGACACTGGGGCTGGGAGCAGCCTGGGACAGCGGACAGGGGATGGGACAGGATGAGGTTTAATGTCCCTCCCAACCCAAATCATCCTGGGATTCTAGGTTGCCCCAAGTTCAGGAGCAGAGCAAAGCCAGATGCTCCCAGACTTTAGGGAAAGGGGCAGAGCAGCTGCTGTAAACCCATTCAGGATGTGGTCAGTGATGAATCCAGGGAAATGCAGCACCAAGTGTGTCTGAATCACCACAATTTGTACAGCTTTCCCTGGCTGGGACTGGCTGTTGCCTGAACATGGAAGAAAAGAATTTCTGTAAATGCAGTTTTTTTCCTTAGAAGGGACAGGGATACTGGGAGACACCAAAGACAGCAGAGGTGTGGGGGCTCCACAGTGGAGATTCCAGACAGGTTGGAATTTTAGGGCAGAGAGCTGGATGTCATCCCCTCAAGGAGAGTTGTCTCCTTCAGCCCCAGGCACTCTGCTGTCAGCATTTCGGGATCCAGATTTAACCCTTGGTACCTTTCAGGTCTGACTCCAAGAGGTGTGGAGCACCCCTTGCTCTGGCTGCTCCAGCCTGACCTTCATGCCGTGTAATCATAGAAACATGGAATATCCTGAGTTGGAAGGGACAGAATCCCAGGATCCCTGAGGCTGGAAAAGCCCTCCCAGCCCATGCAGTCCCAGCTGTGCCCCATGCCCACCTTGTCCCCAGCCCAGAGCACTGAGTGCCACCTCCAGCCCTTCCTTGGGCACCTCCAGGGATGGGCACTCCAAACCTCCCTGGGCAGCCCCTGCCAAGGCCTGAGCACCCTTTCCATGGGGAAATTCCTCCTGAAAAAGGACCTACAAGGACTACAGTGTCCAGGTTCTGGCCCTGAAGACCACCCCAAGAATCCCAACATGTGCCTCACTTCTCATACAAACACGTTTTAATTGGCTGGGAGCCTTTCACTGTATTGCTTTTATTTTACAGGAAATCTCCTGGGTCTGGAATGTGGGTGCCAGGTGACACTGCTGGGAGCTGGGGGTTGGATGCAGCAGACGTGCACCAGGAACCTGCTGGGCACAGCAGGAGACCTGCCCCGACCCTGCTGGTCCATCCCTGTCCCTGTGTCCCTGCAGAGGGACCCACCAGGACGTGCTCAGCCCCGAGGCCACCGCGGTGCCACAGGCACGAGGGGCCCAGAGCTGAGCCTGGCGAGGGGACGAGAGGCACAAGGCGAGGCATAAAGGCCAGGATGTCTGGGGGAAAGCTAAATTTTAGTGAAACAGCGCCCGAGTTATCCCTCACCACAACAACTCAGGCAAAACCATCCAGAAATGGGCAGAAGCAGGATTTTTATCCCAGACAAGCTGCCTGCAAGACGTGCTCACTGAGGGCCGAGGTTTTCCTCGATGGTTTGCTGTCCCCCCTCGCCCTTGCTGGGGCTCCTTATCTCTCAGCACAGGAGGGACTCAGGCTGTGGCTGCCACCAGACCCTCAGCCCTGGGCTGGAGGGGACACTGGAGGGAACATTGGAAGGGACACTGGAGGGGACATTGGAGGGAGGGACGCTCGGTGGGGGCAGGAAGGGAGGGCAAGGACAACGGGGGCGAGGGAGCCAGACGGGTTTTCCAGCTGTGCCCAGCACCACAGCCCAGCCCAGCGCCCACTGCAGAGCTGTGCTGCCCTGCAGGGCTGGGGCTGCTGTCCCATCCCCGGCACACCGAGCTATCAGCCGGGACCCCCGCCCTGGCCGTGCCCAGCTCCCCCCTATCGGCCGCGGGCAGCCCCAGAGCCCCTCCCCAGAGCCCCTCCCCGATAGCCCCTGGCTGCAGCCCGAGATAAGCCCGGCCTAGATGGCAGAGGCTCTTTGCTGTCCGGGCTGAGAGGAGATGGGGAGGGTCATCGCAGGGGCTGGGGTCCGGCTGCACTGGCGCTGGGACAGACAGATGGACAGATCTCCATCCACACATCAGTCACACCAGAGGGCAGTTCTGCTGTGGAGTCATGGAATGGTTTGGGCTGGAAGAGACCTTAAACCCCCCCCAGTGCCCCCCCTGCCATGGCAGGGACACCTCCCACTGTCCCAGGCTGCTCCCAGCCCCAGTGTCCAGCCTGGCCTTGGGCACTGCCGGGGATCCAGGGGCAGCCACAGCTTCTCTGGGCACCCTGTGCCAGGGCCTGCCCACCCTCCCAGGGAACAATTCCTGCCCAAGATCCCATCCATCCCTGCCCTCTGGCAGTGGGAAGCCATTCCCTGGGTCCTGTCCCTCCAGCCCTTGTCCCCAGTCCCTCTCCAGCTTGTCTGGAGCCCCTTTAGGCCCTGGAAGGGGCTCTGAGCTCTCCCTGGATCCTTCTCTCCTCCTGTCCATGGGGTACACTGAGTTTTCCTGCCATGTTTTTCTTTCAGGGCAGGTGAGAGCTGTTACAGGACAGGGTCTGCTCCATCCCTGCCTGGTGCCCACAGGCAGGATTCACACCAGGACCAAACGTGTACCAACACATGGACCAGGAGGATGGGAGTGGATCTCCTCAGCGAGCCCTTCCCTCTGCTCCCGTAGCCACGGGGCTGCTTGCTTCCCTCCCCCGTGGCCACTGAGGGAGCTCAGGGCTCCGTGCACAGACTGGGCCAAGTCGTGCTGCAGGAAGAGCACCTGGACGATGCTTGGTTGTACCTGTGCTGGCAGCAGAGCATGCAGAGCAGGTAACCTCACCCAGGAGAAGCCCAGACCCCTCAGAGTGAGGGCCTTGCTCTTGCTCAGCGAGGCTCCAGCATCCTTTCTCCCAGGCCCAGGTGAGCTCCCAGGGATCCCACCTGTCCTCCCAGCACTACGCCTGCCACAGGCTGAGCTGGCTCTGCCTGTCACTGCTTTGCAGAAGCTTCCCTTCACCACAGACCTCCACAAAAACTCCCAGCACTGTCTGGGAGCCACAAGAGCTGTCCTAGACCTCACGGTCCTGGGGCTCTTGCTAACAAAGGTTTTCCTGTGTGCGAGGATGGCTCCAATGGCACCGAGAGCTTTGCTGAGCTTGGGCAAGGATTTTCCTCCTCCTGCTCATGGCATGGGACCAGCAGGGTCAGGAACATGTTTTATGGGTCATGTTCTGCCTTTACAGCCCTTACAGCTGGCAATGGATAGAGCCAGACCTGTTCCCGTGCTGGGACTGGTTTTGGGAGGGCCAACCTGACCTGATCCCAGCCTGGCACCTGCCACTTATTCCAGTAGCAAAAGTGGCTCTGAAAATGAGGTGGTACCTGGAGAAATCCCTCCGCAGAGGCTGAGTGGCTGTTTGGGGGCTGGGGAGAAGCTCTCCCCTGCCCCAAGTGAGGCACTGAACCTGGTCCTTGGGGCAGCCCTCAGCAGAGCCTCCCCCACTGCCCGGACAGAGCCCACGGGGCTCACGGCAGCACCTCCGTGGTCACAGGGCTTGTGAGTGAATCAGGGACTGGCCTGAAGTTCATCACTCATTCTGCTCAGCTCTGCCCAGCACCAAGCTCTGGGCAGAACCAGGGAGCCCCAAACAGCAGCTGAGCTGGGAGGGGGTCAGGGCACGTCCCACAGACCCTGTTACTCCCCAGCCCACCGGGCACTTGGGTTTGGGGCTCCTCTTCACACACCCAGGCAGAAAGGGAGCTCTGAGACCAGAGGCAGGGGCAGGGGCAGGGTCAGGGGCAGGGTTACTGTTAGGGTCAGGGGCAGGGGCAGGGGCAGGGTTAGGGTTAGGGTTAGGGTCAGGGGCAGGGTTAGNCATGGGCTCTCCCATCTCCAGCGGGTGGGATGAGTTTGCACGGGCTCAGGGTGCTGAGTCACGGTGCCGGCCCCAGCCTGGCCGCGGTCAGGGGCTGCGTCGGGGCGATAACTGGGATGGCACAAACAGGAGCCTTGTGGGCAGTGATAAGGCAGCCCCTGGCCCCAGGGCAGCGTCCCCTTTCTGCTGAGTCAGACTCTGACGCAGCAGAAAATATTTCTGCTGAGCCAGAGTGGCAGCCGGGGGAAAACAGCCACCTTTTAAAATTTATTATTTATTTTTCTTAGCAGAACCAGGAGGGCAGCCCTGGACTACCCAGCACGCGTGGGACATGTCCTGATACCCAGCCCCTCTTCTCCATCCTCCCTTCTGCTGCCCTGCTGCAAATCTGGGGGCAGGGTGTGTGGAATGTGCCAGCTGCACGTTCACCTTTACTGTTCCCATAGGAGAGGGAATTTCACACCCTGTCCTCCTCCCAGAGAATGGCTCCCAGGGGATCCCTTCTCCCTGGCTCCCCTGCTCCCCCTGTGCTGGTCACAGGCAGAGCTCCCTGTGGGGAAACTGAGGCACGAAGCAGAGTGGCTGCTCTCCAGAAATGCCATGAAATGCTCACGGCAGAGGCAGATGCCCTTCAGGAAAGGGGCATGTTCACTGTCCCATGTCCTGCTCCTACCCAGGGACACAGCGAGGTAAAATGCTCCTCAGAATCAATAGAATTCCTTAAAATTTTTAGAATTCTATAATTAGAATCTTAGAATCATGGAATCCCAGACTGGTTTGGGTTGGAAGGGACCTTAAAGCTCATCCACTTCTACCCCCCTGCCATGGGCAGGGACACCTTCCACTACCCCAGGTTGCTCCAAGCCCTGTCCAGCCTGGCCTTAGCCAGGCTTTTACCCACGTTCTGACTGGACAGTGATGCTCAGCCAGTTTGGGGGTGGGGAGGTGGTGCCCTCTTGATCACCCCAGCCCGAGGCCAGGGGGGTGGGTGCTGAGCCAGGTGTGCTCCAGGCAAGCTCCTCCTGCGCTCCCAGCCCGGCCTCTGCCACTGGGATTGAGGAGCTCTGGGGTCACAGTGGTTCAGGTGATCCACAGCACAAAGTGATCGTGTTGTGAAGCACAAAGCTGTCCAGACTGAGCTCTGTGGATTGTAAGGCACAAAATTCTCCCAGGATCTCCTGTGACCCCAGGAGCTTGTGTTTTCCTCAAGTCCCTTCCAAACAGGCCCTGAGTGAGGGTCTGCAGGCACCAGCACTGCCCCAGGGAGTGCCTTTTCCTTTCTGTCTGGAATGTGGCAACTTCCTGGGGCAACCTCTGTGCTGGTTCGTGCCCAGGGGACCACAGGCCTTTGGGGGATGCAAAAGGACCACAGACCCTCGGGATGAGGCAAAAGGACCAACAGACCCTCGGGATGAGGCAAAAGGACCAACAGACCTTTGTTGTTGATGCAAACAGCAGCAAATCTACTTTTTTCAGGCAGGGAAACTGAGGCAAGGATGAAAGGAGGGAGGTGGGAAGGAAAGCAGGAGTGACTGGGGCAGGCGCGGTTTGTTCTCCCGGGACCCCCCACCTGCCGTGAGACCCCTCACCTGCCGTGAGACCCCCCACCTGCCGTGTGACCCCGCTGCTCCGTGTGACCCCGGGGCAGTGGCACCAGGCCCACCTCTGCTGCCCCCTCACCCCGCGTGGCCCCGGGGCCGGCAGGGGGTTCCAGCTCCCTCACGTCTCAGTGAAACCCCACGGCCAGGCTGGGGCAGGGAGAGAGGGGAAACTGAGGCACAGGCAGTCCCAAGCACGGGGCAGGTGCTCCCTCCAGCCCATGATCCCATCAGTGGCCGGGATTTCCAGCAGAGGTGCCGGGGTTTGGCTGCTCCAAGCCCATCCCTAGTCTTGGATGTGGGTTTTCCAGCCAGGCAGGGTTTGGTGCTGAGCTCTGCTAATTTGGGATTTATCCAGAACCACCCCCAGAGGTAAATCCTAGTTTGGGGTCCTGGTGTGATGCGAGGCAGAGGGAGCAGAGCAGAGCTGGGGGATGAGCTGCCCCTACAGTAAAAGGCTCAATTTACCCCGCTCAGTTCCAAAAGTGTCCCAAACACGAGGCTGGAGCCACGGGGCAGCTGCTCCCCAGGGCTTTGCTCTCACGTTTGCCAGGTGTGGGCAGCACCTGCACCCTCCTCCCCAAAACTCCCTGCCCCAAATTTCCCTGTTCTGCACTGTCCCAGCCACGCTGCTCCGGGGAGCCTCCTCCCTGCCCAGTTTGGTCCATCTCTGCCACGAACCCGGTTAATGACTCTGTGATTTGTGATTGCGCCCACCCAGCCCCAGTGTGCTGTGCGTGTTCCAGCAGCCTGTGCTGCGGTGGGAAGCTGGGGAGCTGCTGGCTTGTGGCACAAAAGGTGGCTGAGATAAGGCACTTCCCCAGCTCCCCCTGCAGCGTCCAGCACGGGCTGTGCAAAGCAGGGGCAGGGCTCGGGAGGAAGAGATGGGGCACAACAGAAGGGTCGGGCAATCAGAAATGACCTCTGACAGTTCCTGTCTCTCAGGGTGGAGACTGAACTGGAGTTGTGCTGCTTTAACCGGCTGTGTCGGATGCTGGTGCCTGAAGATGCCTTCCTCCTCCTCCTTCCACTGGGTGTGATATGGGGGATGGTTGTTGGAGAGCTTCTCGAGGACTCGAGAAACTTCCCACACGTTAAAGTCAGCAGCTTTGTGCAGGCCCAGGTCAATCCGTGGAGGAGCTGGACTGACTGATGGCTGGGGGGAGACCAGAACCTGGAAAGCCCCAGCTCTGGAGATGGAGAGTGGACAAATGGGGCCCAGGGTCTGGGCATGGACCTGGACAGGCTTCTGGTCTGCCCTGGGGCTTGAGAGTCCCCACAGTGAGCTGAAGCGGGCGGGCGAGGGTCGTGTCCTGCCCGTGCACCGGGGAGGACCGGGGCTGCCTGGGGCTGGCCGTGCCCACGGGAGCACGGTGCTGTGGCTGTGGGGACAGCACGGGCACAGCTCTCTGGGACAGTCCTTTTGCCACCTGGGACCAGGCCCCAGGGAGTCCAAGCTGGTCGCCAGCCATCCGGACTCGGTCCCCTGTATGGGAGGTGTTGGGTGAGGGTCATCAGCAGGTGAGGGGTCTGGGTCTGTTGGGGTCACCCTCCACATCTGGACGAGTGTCCCAAACAGGAGCTGACAACAGGAGCAGCTCCCAGGTTTGCCACGGGACCTTTCTGGAGCAGCAGCTTTTGGGCTCAGCCATCAGCCAGAAGTGGTGGTTTCTCTTTAAAATTACGCAAGTTCTGTCCTCCCTGGTTTTGTCTCTGCTTCACCTGGAGTGTTTTGCCTGGCTCAGGCTGCACCACCAGCCTACTGGAAACAACTGTCATTCCACAATTAGCAGGCACTAATTAGGCTGCTGGAGCTTCCAGGAGATGCTGCAGCTCAGCCTGCTCAGCTGCCCCATTTAGACTTGGAACCACAGAATCACAGACAGGTTTGGGTTGGAAGGGACCTTAAAGGCCATGTCATTCCAACCCCCTGCACTGCCAATGCCATGTCCCCAAGTGCCACATCTCGGACAATCTCTGCCCAGGAGGTCCTGGCAGAGCCTTGTCCCCAGGTGAGACCCCCTGTCCTCTCCCTCAGAGCTGTCCTCAGACCCCGGCCCTTGGGAAGGAGCTTTGGGGCACACGTGGGTGGCAAAGGCTTCCACAGGCTCGAAAAGGAGTGAGACACATGCACAGGACAGCCTTTGGGTCCCAAAACAGCCTCTGGCTGAGGATCCCCTGGGTCTCTGGCATCGAGGAGCAACACTGTGGGTTTTCCTAGTGTCCAAACCCTTCCCCAGGGACCTGCAGGTGGCCAGGCTGGGATAGGCAGCGCCGGGCCGAGCTCTTGGAGCAGCACCTCCCGTGTTGGTGCTCAGGAGACTCGACTGAGCCTGTCTGCCTCAGCGTGAGCCCTCCCAGCGCAACTGGGAGCCCCGAGGGTGACTGGGAGCGCCGAGGGTAACTGGGAACCCCGAGGGTAACTGGGGAGCCCCGGGGCACCCGCATGGCCAGGGCCG
>VZTG01006299.1:75785-91169 GCA_013397845.1 Melanocharis versteri
GGGAGGTGTACGTGGAAGATCACATCCTGGGACTTGCTGGGACAGTGCACAGCGAGCTGGGGGACAGCTCTGACCACGGCCTCTGCAGCCTCCAGCCCATGGACTCCGTTGCCCAGCAGACAGGGGGTCACTGCTGCCCGATGGCTGCCACCGAGCTGTCACCGCTGCTGTTGGACTGGTGCTGCCAGCACCTCCAGCTGCTGCCCACCAGCTCCAGCTGAGCTGCTGAAACACAGAGCAGGATGGACCCCACAGCCTGCTCCAGCATCTGCAATCAGCCCTCTGGGTACCTGATCCCTGGATCTCCCTCCACCTCTGTGCTCCCGATAGCCCTTCCTCACCGCTGACCCTTCTCCTGAGGCTGCCTCTGCCAGACTCCCACAGGACTCAGGTATCCCGAATCCTCACCTCCATTGTGTCCCTCTGTGTCTCAGCCATAAAGGCCAGGCTGCCCCTCTCCAAAGCTGAGCCTGAGTTTCCTAATGGCCCATCAAAGAGTGGCTGAAGAGTTTTAGGCCTTGCTATTTATTGTTCCCATTAACTGCCAGACTTGTATTGCATCTCTCACAGTTACTTTCAATTTCCTTTAAGCCACAAAAGTCTTGATCTGAAAACTCGATGAAGCAGATGCCCTCACCTTCTATTTATCCTCCTGGGGAGTAGAAGGGTTTTGGGACCAGGCAACAAACACAACCAGTAAGTGTAAAATAATTTCCATAAAGGAAGATAGGGGTGAACCCAGAGTCTCCAGCCTGGAAGAGGAATGACTGGAGTGTGGAGAAGGGCTCTGGTATCCTGAGTGGCTGGCAGAGGTCACTCAGGTCTAATTGTTTGCTGTCCCTTAATGCAAGAACTAAGCTGCATTAAATAAAATAGCAGGTGGCAAATTTAAAACCAGTTACAGGAGGCATTTTTCCCTCAGCAGGATTAAGCTTTGGAACATTTTGTCAGGGCGAACTGCAAACGCCAAAAGTCTGCAGACACTTCACCAAGTGGTGAGAGAAATCCACAGGAAAAACAAATCCATTAAAGAATATTCCCCACAAAACAGATCTCCTGGCTCAGGAAGCACCAGAGGCTCAGACTGATGGAGGCTGGCAGAGAAGTGATCCCCCTGTGCTCTCCAGGTGCTTTTTGCTACCTGAGCACTGCCCAGGGAACAGCACCAGCCAGCAAAGGGAGCACAGGGCTCCCCAGGGGCTCTTCAACTCCCCAGGGGTGACACCACCTCCCATCCCAGAGCCAGGACAGAGAGAAGCTGCCTGGAGGGGGCTCCAGCCCTGCGGAGCATCACTGAGTGTGAGGTGGCAGGACATTGGGCAGGGAGAGCCCGTGGGGCCAGGAAGGTGGGAGTCCTTCACCATCATCTTCACCCAACCGTGGTGAAACAGCTTCTGAGCTGCTGCATCCTCCTGCTTGGCAGGACGAAGTTCTGCCTCAGAAGCTGCTGGTCCATGGTGGTCCCGGTGCCAGAAGGTACCCAGGCCCTGCGAAGCATCATTTTAAATGCTGTTTATTAGATCTAATACCCGAAAAACTGAGAGGGCAGTACAGATAACCTGATATCCTTCCAGATGCCGGGAACCCCAAGTTTTGCTGGGATGTAGCTGTCTGAAAGAATCATAGAATAATGGGATCGTTAAGGTTGGAAAAGATCTCTACAATCATCAAGCCCAACCATCAACCCAGCACCACCACCATGTGTCCCCAAGTGCCACATCCACATGTTTCTTTGAACACTTCCAGGGATGCGACTCCAGCAGTGTCCTGGGCAGCTGTGCCAGGGCTGGACAGCCCTTTCCATGAAGAAATCCCAGACTTGCAGCTGATCAGAGCAGTTCTACACACAAGCCTCACCTGGCCACGACACATTAATGAATTCTAAATGCCACAAAATGCCCCGAACAGTGACCAGGGACAGCTCTGCCCAGCCCTGGTTCAGCTCCCAACACGCAGCACTGAGAGCATCACCCAGCTGCAGCCACCCTTGCACCCACACAGAGCCAAAGCCAGGCCTCAACAGACCTACTGACCACTTATTTCAGTGGCTGTGTCTTGGCGAGTCAGGCTTGGGCTTCCTCACCGCAGCCCAAACCGAGCCTCAGCCACGCAGATTTTGGGACATTTCCAAAGCGCCACGGCAGAAGCCATGGAGGTCCCACCTGGGACATTTCCAAAACACCGTGGCAGTGCCAGGAGGTTTTGTCACTCAGGGGACACTTGCAGAGCCTGATGTCACTGCTGAGAGGTTTCGCTGATGGGACTCAAGGGCAAAGTATGGAAAGAGCGTTTAGTCCCTTCTCTCTATTCTAATCAAAACATTAATTCATGTGGGGTTTGTTCCTAGTTACAGGAGAGTTAGAAAATATTAGATCTGGAAGGGATCACTGTGATCTGTTCTGACATCCTGCGCTGCATTTCCAGAGGAATTTCATGACCCATTTACCCACCAAACCCCTGCAATGGGCTTCAGGCAAGGCGTGCATCTCCGAAGAACTTCTGTCCTCAGCTTCAGGGTCCCAAAACACAAAGAATTTGTCATCCATCTTTTTCTGTTTTCAGATTTGCAAACCAGCAGCATCTCATTTCATCCCATTTCTGTGTAACTGCAGTCGCTGAGTGACGTTAGGCTTGGGGGTGGTACTGGAGAGTCATCACAGCCACCAAACAAGCCTGGGGACAGGTTTTAGATCAATTCAGCTTATATTTTAACTCTCACATTATCTGAACTCAGTAAGTCAAGTCTCTCTCTGGAATTTCTTTTTCTCTGCTGGTATCTTAGGTGAAATTTGCATTCTTTTTTTTTCATATTCTTTTTTTAATTTTAATTTTATTTTCAATTTTTTGCATTTTTTTCTCAAGGCATTATTCAATCCTTATATATCAGATGAACGGTTACAAGTTCTTTGCATCAGAACTTTCACATTTACTGTGAAAAAACAAAACCATTCTCAGTACAGTCATTCTGAGTCATTCACCTTCGCAAGACAAAATCTGGATCAGAGGAACTGGGAAAGTCAAACTCACTGCTGGATGGACACATGTGCTTTAATCACAACTCTAAAATGGTAGTATTTTAAAAAAGACCAACACTGCTGTGGAGAACTTCTAAATATTGAGGCAGCTGATGAATTTACAAATTCTTTTAAGTTTTTGCCTAAATTTTATCTCGTTCATGGATATTTTACCCCAGAGACACCAGTGAAAATGATAAAATAGCCAGTGGAGTGTTCATTATCAACTGCTGTGGACTTGAGCAATTTATGAATAAAATATGATGGTAATAATAAAATATAGAGGTATGTGTACATCTGCTCTCTACTTCGGGGGCAGCACATGGATTTTCTGAGGGTTGAGAAGGTTGCACCGGGCAGTTCCCAGTCAGGATTGTCAGGGATAGAAATTTAAAATGGAAAACAAGTTTTTATAGTTGAAACCTGTTATGTCCTTGCAAGTAAACAGCTTCCAGCCTGAAGAAAGAGCTCTGGGAGTATCCAAGTTTTATATTTCCAAGGTCTGAGATCCCACCCACATGAGGAAGAATTTTTCCTTTATTTTCCAGCAGAATTCTCCCCTATCGCAACTCTTCCACCCACCCTCTTTTCACCTTGTCTTTTCGCCTCAGATGAGTCTGACTCCATTTTCCCCCTGGATTCTCTTTCAGGAATTGAAAGACTTAATTGGACACTGCTTTTGCCTTCTTTTCTGCTGGTCAGAAGCCCCAGTTGCAGCATCCACCCAACCCTCCCGTGGTCCCACCTGGACCCGCTCACGGTTTATCCTCCCTTTTGCACGCCTGGAAGGTGCGCAGCTGGACAAAACCTTGCAGATGTGCTCGCACACTCGCTGGTCAGGAGCTGGAGTCTCTTCCCCTGGGCTGGTGGTGGCCCTGTCCCACAGCCTCGTGTCCAGCCAGGACACACCGAGCCCTGTCCCACAGCCCCGTGTCCAGCCTCACACACCGAGGAGCCCTGTCCCACAGCCCCATGTCCAGCCGGGACACACCGAGGAGCCACACCGAGGAGCCCTGTCCCACAGCCTCGTGTCCAGCCAGGACACACCGAGCCCTGTCCCACAGCCCCGTGTCCAGCCTCACACACCGAGGAGCCCTGTCCCACCTGCTGCCCTCCAGGCTCTCCCAGCTGGTCCCAGTGCAGGGCTGTGCTGCCCCAGGGGCAGGAGCCTGCAGGGAGCTGCAGCAGCACCAAACCCTGCCAGGCTCAGCGTCCCCCGGGCTGGCAGATGCTGACACTGGCCATGGCAGCTCCTCTGGAAGGAGAGCGTTGTTCCAGGTGTCTCTTAGACACACACACACGTCTTAGTCACAGTGACTCACACTGGATACAAAGATGAGCAAATCTTAATTCTGGAAGAAACAGTTCATTAGCATAAGATCATTTTTTATTGCTGTCATGAAAAGGGTGGCTCATAAAAAAGTGGGTGAGTGTCTTTTTACATAGGCCTGGAGTGCCAGGACAAGGGCAACAGTGTGAAACTGAGAGAGCAGAGATTTAGATGGGATATTGGAAAGAAACGCTTCCCTGGGAGGGTGGGCAGGCCCTGGCACAGGGTGCCCAGAGAAGCTGTGGCTGCCCCTGGATCCCTGGCAGTGCCCAAGGCCAGGCTGGACACTGGGGCTGGGAGCAGCCTGGGACAGTGGAAGGTGTCCCTGCCCATGGCAGGGGTGGCACTGGATGGGCTTTAAGGTCCCTTCCAACCCAAACCATGCTGGGATTCTGTGTTGCCTCAAAAGAATGCAACAGGGTCCATTTCAATGTGTGTTCACTCTCTCCTTGCACCTGGGCCAGGAGGTTCAGTAAGGTCCATCGTGTGGAAGCCAGTGGAATGAAAGGCTTGGCCCCTAAAGTCCATCAAACACTACTGAAAATCCTGGACTAAAATGTGAAAGCCAGCACATCCTTAACTGGTGAGCTCAAGGCATAATGGGGAAACCTCTCAAGCTCTTGTTTCCAGCTCAACTAAGTTGGTGTTGAAATGAAGGACATGTGGCTGCTTCCCTTGCACAGCCTCTGAGGGGTCACGAGTGAAGCCTTCTTTGTTAGACCGAGGCATCACAGAACCACAGAATTATTGATGTCGGAATATCCCTCTGAGACCATCATGTCCAACTCTTCCCCAGCACTGCCAAGGCCACTACTGACTGTGTCCCCAAGTGCCACATCCCCAGGGCTGTGAAATCCCCCCGGGATGTGACTGCACAGCCTGTGCCAGGGCTGAGCAGCCCATTCAGTGATGAAGTTTTCCCCAATACCCAACCTAAACCTCCTCTGACACATCTTGAGGCCATTTCCTCTCGTCCTTGTTCCCTGGGAGAAGAGACCAACACCTTGAGAACCTGTTCCCATGTTGCCTGCGCTGTGTGTGCCCTGGAAGATGAACTGAGCTGGGGCAGGGACTCCCTGGGCCAAGCTCTGATTGCCACAGGCTGATGCAAACCTGGCTTTGGTTAGACCTGGCCCAGACCTGGGAGCAGGATGCTCACACGCTGCACCACACAAGTGAACCGAAGCACCGCTACAGCTT
Organism: Melanocharis versteri; assembly: GCA_013397845.1. NCBI lineage: Eukaryota > Metazoa > Chordata > Aves > Passeriformes > Melanocharitidae > Melanocharis > Melanocharis versteri. The sequence continues at coordinate 81,330 of VZTG01006299.1, forward strand.
GGAAACCACTAAAGAAAATATTTAAGGACTAAGTCCAAACAGAGTGTTTGTGGTTTGTGTCTATGCCAGCTCCTGTGGGGCAGGATTGCCTCCCCACAGGGAAGGCCGCTGGCTCAGGGTCTGGGGCTGGCAGCCCCGAAGGCTGAGGATTCGATTTCACCGCAGTCTTGATCTCTCTCAGCCCAAGCCTCAGCAGGGTTGAGATGGAAGTGGATTGGCATAAATTTGCTGCAACAGCACTGGTGACCCCCGCCGGCAGTGGCATTTCATGATGTTGCTCCAGCCTCTGCGGGGTCCCGCTGGGGAGGCCCTCCAGGCCATCCCCGCACTTCACTCGCTCCGAGTCTGCAGGGGTCACTCCTGCCGGGCACTCCTGCCGAGGTGCTTGGCCAGGGACGTGTTGTGCCGGCAGGGAGAGCACCGGCTGAATTTAAAGGGGTTTATTGATCAGCAAGGTGCTGTTCACTCAGCTCCCCACACACCCCAGAAATTCACTCCTTTCTTCTGCTCTAAAGGATCAATGTTCATGACAGGGCACACATCCCTAAGACAAACCTACAGCAAAACATCAGCCCAGGTTTGACACACGCCCACAAAGATTTATTGTGCTTTATAGGCAGATAGCAGAGTTTCAGAATAAATTAAACCCAAATGAAGAGTTTACAGAATCAGAGAATGGTTGGGGTTGGAAGGGACTGTAGAGATCATCTCTGACCTAATGCAACTGAAACACTGGAAACCAAAGCAAAACTTAGCTTTGTTTCCTACCTCAGAATTCTATAGAATCAGTGATTCCTGGCAAAAAGAAATGCACCAGGTCTGTTTTACAGGGAAACAGTAAAATGCTGTGAATGTGCTGGTTTCAAGTGTTGTAGCATCAGTTTCCTTCTCCCTGGCAGCTTTTGTGACTGTGCTGGAGCCTTTGCACAGAATTTTTTCAAGGTCAAGAGCTAATTGAAACTTGTCAGGTTTTGGAACAGAGATAGTTGGGTTTGTTTTTAAATCTGGGATGCGTAGCAAGACAAGGAATCTCTCTCTGCTTTCCTGCTTTGCACTCCAGCATCTCTCTCGTTTTCAAGGCACCATTTTGGTCACAGTGTTCCCCACCATGGACATGACTGCACCAGCAATTCCTTAACCCCGTTATTTCTGGGGTGAAAGTGAGGCACATCATGAACAGTGATCCCTGCACTGAGGCAGAGGGGGTGAACCTGTCGAGGTCTCTGATTGCAACTGAGGGTCTAGAAAATGAGACTTCTTCCATAAAAAACACTTAATCCATTTAGCTTCTAAAATGAGGCTTGGTATACCTTAGGCAAATCACAAACTCATCTTTGCTGCTCAGAATGAGAATAAATACCACTCAAAATGGGAATAAATACCCATAAATACACTTCTGTCCCTCTGCCTTCATAAACTGGCAGGTCTGTGGACTCTGCGAAGCCTCTGGCTGTCCCGTTGGGTGACTGTGGGGATGAATTTCGACTGGAATATTAAGTTGCTGCCATTAAACAAGCGACAAAGTGATGACAAATTAAATACACATTGCTGTAGAGAGAACAATGAATTATACATGTGGCTGCCTCTGGAACGGGCCCTGGCTGAAGGCCTGGGAGGCCAGTGCAGCGTCAGCCTGCCGGTGTCTCACAGCCCGCTTCGAACAGGCAACGTGGGTCATCCTCTCACTTACAATTTCTTCACAAAACAGCAATCCCATGTGCTACCTCCAAGCAACAAGAAATGAAGTCAAGCTACTGAAAGAAAATTCTTGTGTTCCATCTCAGAATGGCATTCGATTTTTTTTTTTTTTTGGCTATTTTTAGAGAGAGTAACGTGCTCAGTCACACGGCTCACTGCACCAGGCTGCTCCGAAACTCTCGGCAGCCCTGCCCAGTGCTGCAGCTCTGCTCTGGGGGATGTTGCTCTGATGCCTCCAGTTGCTGTTCCAAACTGATGCCCAAGAGATTTTTAAGCTCCAGGAAAGCAGCTACTCTGAAGCAAGAGCATTTTTAGGATTCGATAACAACAATTCATTTCAATGCCATTCTGTGATTCTTTTGAGAATGATTTTTCACTGACATGTTTACTCAAAGTAAGGTCAAATGATACAGTTAAGGAATAAAGACTCCCTATGAATGCTGAAGTGCAACACTTGCTTTTATTTCTGAATTATTCCTTTTGGAGATTTTTCAATACTATGAATTTTAATGAAGACTAAACCTCTAAGATGGATTTCATGATACATGTGTCATTCAGAAAAACACATTCATTATATGTCTTTCCACCTGACTCCAGGTTTATTGTCACACCACAGTGGAATTCCACCTACCTCCTCCTTGTAGGGGATTTACATGGGAAGTTCCAGCTACATATGAGGAAAAATTATTTTACTGTGTGGGTGACCGAGCACTGGAACAGCTTCCCAAGGAGGTTGTGGAGGCTTCTTCTCTGGAGATGTTTGAAACCCACCTGGACGTGCTCCTGTGCAACCTGTTCTGGATGAACCTGCTTGAGCAGGAGGGTCAGATGAGCTGATCTCTGAAGGTCCCTTTCCACCCCAGCTACTCTGTGACTCTGGGATTTTGGGATTTCCCAAAGGTGACAGACCTGGGGTAGGTTCTCATTTCTTTGATCACTCCCCTTCCATTGCCAGTCAGAGATCCTGATTTTTGCCTTTATCTTGCATTTTGCACAAAGCTGGTGACAGTGATGTGAGGATGTTGGGTGTTCTGTATTTGGCTGGGGTAGCAGAAGACTTGGGGATGTTGCCTGAAAGAGCTGAAAGAGAATTTGGGGCAGGGAGCTTGCTGTCCCTCATTTTCATTCTCGTCTCAGCAAGTGGCTCTCGGGGCAGATGAGCACCCTCACAACCTCGTCCCTCATCTGCTGGTTCTCACCCCGTACACGATGGGGTTCAGCGGGGGGGAACAGCACGAACAGGCTGGCCAGCAGGATGTGGGCCTCGGGGGGGATGTTCCGGCCAAAGCGCTGCGTCAGAGCAGAGAAAGCAGCGGGCACGTAGAACTTGAACAACACACAGACACGAGAGCCACAGGGGTGGAGAGCCTTGTGGCGGGCAGACCCGGCCGGGAGCCTGGGCAGCGCCTGGAGGACGAAGCCGTAGAGCCAGCGACGAGGATCAGACCCAGCAGGACGGCGGAGAAGGGCAGCACGAGGCCGTTGCAGACGGAGGCGTCGGCGCAGGCCAGGCGGGCGATGCCGATGTGCCGCAGCACGTGTGCGCGATGCCGCCGTGCCCGCAGAACGGCAGCCGCCTCAGGAGGAAAACGCAGCGGGAAACGATGCAGGAACTCTTCAGCAGAGCTGCCAGCCCTGTTTTGGCCACAGCTGATGGGGTCAGCTCTGCCCCGCAGCGCAGCGGGAAGCAGATGGCAACAAAGCGGTCGAGGGCCATGGCCAGCAGGATCACTGACTCCGCCGGGCAGGTGAAGTGCAGGAAGAACATCTGGGCCAGGCAGGCACTGAAGGAAATCTCCCTGGCCTGGAACCAGAACAGAGCCAGCGTTTGGGCACCGCCGTGGTGGAGAGCGTGAGGTCAGCGGAGGCCAGCATGCACAGGAGGAGGAGCACGGGCTGGTGGAGGCTGTGCTCCATCCATGTGGTGGGCAGCAGGACACCATTGCCCAGCAGGGCTGCCAGCTACGTGGAGCAGAGTGGGATGGAGATCCAGACGTGCAGCTGCTCCGTGCCTGGGATCCCAGTCACGATGAATGTGGCTGGTGTCAAGCCGGTCAGGTTGAACGGGGGCATGTTCACCTGAGAGCAAGGGCAGAAGACACTACAGGACGTTATTGTAGGTGCTTGAGCTCTTCCAGCAGCCTCGTGTCACCTGCTCTGGTCTGCAAAGAGCCACAGCCAGAGGTACAAAGCCCCTGCACAAACCCCGTGGTCTGCACTGCGCTGCAGGGTGTCCTTACACCCTGCTGTGTGTAAAAAGCAACGCCAGATTTCCTCCTCACTTGATTTTAACACAACATTCACGCATTTTTCTTCCAAGTGCTTCCACTTGGAGCAGAGTGTCTGGAGACAGAATCAGCTCTTGTTGCACAAATACTGTGATATTTCTGTGTTCTGTCAGTCCAGAGTACAAGGAAGAAGTCAGGCAGTGGTAGAGGAATGGTCAAGTGTTTGCAGGGATGAACAAGATGTTCTCAGGCACCGAGAATGGGGAGTTCTAGGGCCCCAGGACTCACACTAGGATAGAGAACAAAATTAACTCCAGGTTTGAAGTTGGCTGCCCATGTTCCTTATCTCCAAACTTCTCTCTCCCTCCCCTTTTAGCTTGGAGACCCAGTCCAATTTTCTTTGCACCATTTTTCAGAGCAAATCTAGCAGAACTAAAATTTAACCAGGCACTTGGAAAGACCTTTGTGTCAGAGGAAAAAACCTGTGTGAGATGGAATTCTCCCTCCAGCCAAAGGAAGGGAGGTGCTGCTGCCCTGGAGAGGCCTGAAGAGCCCCAGAGGCTGAATCAGACCCAGAGCCACACAAATTAAGATGGGATGTGACTGTTTCCTGCAGCTCCTGCATTAACATTCAAATCTTAAATCTCAAAACTCAAACCATAAGGAATTATCCATAACACAGGAGGAAGTGGTGTGAGGGCTGAAAAACTGTGATGTTGTTGCACACCAAAATATCAACTTTGTGTATGAAAAAGCAACTGTATCTTCAACAACAGATTGGATTCCCTGTTCTCACTCAATTTCACGTCTAAAATATCCTGAACCAAGAAAGTCCAAGGAGCCTGGTCCAGGGAAACACAATATAAGAGTGGTTCATCTTTAAAAATAAAATTAAGCAAAATAATACCTGATTCTATAATAATAATAATAATATTAATATTATTATTAATATTAATATTAATAATAATAATAATAATAACTATTATATAACAATGACTACTATTCTCTAATAATAACAACCAATTTTGTAATTTTTTTAAAGCAGTTAAGTATAAAGATTGCATGAAACAAAAACAGATGTGAGATGTTAACAGAAGAAGTATTACTAGTGCTGGAAGCTGGCAGCTGTGCCGCTGTGCTAACAGCTCTGATGCCTAAAAGAAGGCTGCCTGGAACAGAGGCTGGACAGAGTTAAAGAATAAAATAGATATTTATTGAAAGGCCTTCACAGGACACACCCTGGGAGTACAAAAGCCTGGCCAAGACTACACCTGAGATGGATCTCCAAGATGGACACCGGGTCACGGGTTCTCGCCCTTTTTNGACGGAGGCGTCGGCGCAGGCCAGGCGGGCGATGCCGATGTGCCGCAGCACGTGTGCGCGATGCCGCCGTGCCCGCAGAACGGCAGCCGCCTCAGGAGGAAAACGCAGCGGGAAACGATGCAGGAACTCTTCAGCAGAGCTGCCAGCCCTGTTTTGGCCACAGCTGATGGGGTCAGCTCTGCCCCGCAGCGCAGCGGGAAGCAGATGGCAACAAAGCGGTCGAGGGCCATGGCCAGCAGGATCACTGACTCCGCCGGGCAGGTGAAGTGCAGGAAGAACATCTGGGCCAGGCAGGCACTGAAGGAAATCTCCCTGGCCTGGAACCAGAACAGAGCCAGCGTTTGGGCACCGCCGTGGTGGAGAGCGTGAGGTCAGCGGAGGCCAGCATGCACAGGAGGAGGAGCACGGGCTGGTGGAGGCTGTGCTCCATCCATGTGGTGGGCAGCAGGACACCATTGCCCAGCAGGGCTGCCAGCTACGTGGAGCAGAGTGGGATGGAGATCCAGACGTGCAGCTGCTCCGTGCCTGGGATCCCAGTCACGATGAATGTGGCTGGTGTCAAGCCGGTCAGGTTGAACGGGGGCATGTTCACCTGAGAGCAAGGGCAGAAGACACTACAGGACGTTATTGTAGGTGCTTGAGCTCTTCCAGCAGCCTCGTGTCACCTGCTCTGGTCTGCAAAGAGCCACAGCCAGAGGTACAAAGCCCCTGCACAAACCCCGTGGTCTGCACTGCGCTGCAGGGTGTCCTTACACCCTGCTGTGTGTAAAAAGCAACGCCAGATTTCCTCCTCACTTGATTTTAACACAACATTCACGCATTTTTCTTCCAAGTGCTTCCACTTGGAGCAGAGTGTCTGGAGACAGAATCAGCTCTTGTTGCACAAATACTGTGATATTTCTGTGTTCTGTCAGTCCAGAGTACAAGGAAGAAGTCAGGCAGTGGTAGAGGAATGGTCAAGTGTTTGCAGGGATGAACAAGATGTTCTCAGGCACCGAGAATGGGGAGTTCTAGGGCCCCAGGACTCACACTAGGATAGAGAACAAAATTAACTCCAGGTTTGAAGTTGGCTGCCCATGTTCCTTATCTCCAAACTTCTCTCTCCCTCTCCTTTTAGCTCGGAGACCCAGTTCAATTTTCTTTGCACCGTTTTTCAGAGCAAATCTAGCAGAACTAAAATTTAACCAGGCACTTGGAAAGACCTTTGTGTCAGAGGAAAAAACCTGTGTGAGATGGAATTCTCCCTCCAGCCAAAGGAAGGGAGGTGCTGCTGCCCTGGAGAGGCCTGAAGAGCCCCAGAGGCTGAATCAGACCCAGAGCCACACAAATTAAGATGGGATGTGACTGTTTCCTGCAGCTCCTGCATTAACATTCAAATCTTAAATCTCAAAACTCAAACCATAAGGAATTATCCATAACACAGGAGGAAGTGGTGTGAGGGCTGAAAAACTGTGATGTTGTTGCACACCAAAATATCAACTTTGTGTATGAAAAAGCAACTGTATCTTCAACAACAGATTGGATTCCCTGTTCTCACTCAATTTCACGTCTAAAATATCCTGAACCAAGAAAGTCCAAGGAGCCTGGTCCAGGGAAACACAATATAAGAGTGGTTCATCTTTAAAAATAAAATTAAGCAAAATAATACCTGATTCTATAATAATAATAATAATATTAATATTATTATTAATATTAATATTAATAATAATAATAATAATAACTATTATATAACAATGACTACTATTCTCTAATAATAACAACCAATTTTGTAATTTTTTTAAAGCAGTTAAGTATAAAGATTGCATGAAACAAAAACAGATGTGAGATGTTAACAGAAGAAGTATTACTAGTGCTGGAAGCTGGCAGCTGTGCCGCTGTGCTAACAGCTCTGATGCCTAAAAGAAGGCTGCCTGGAACAGAGGCTGGACAGAGTTAAAGAATAAAATAGATATTTATTGAAAGGCCTTCACAGGACACACCCTGGGAGTACAAAAGCCTGGCCAAGACTGCACCTAAGATGGACCCCCAGGATGGACCCCGGGTCACGGGTTCTTGCCCTTTTTATAAGTTTTGGCCCATTTACATATTCGGGCCAACTGTCCAACCACAGCTTCAGCCCACGCAGTCCCATCCTTTCAGACTGTCCCCTCTCAATCCGTGGCTGTTTACATTCTTGGGGTCTGAAGCTGCAAATGTCCTTGGTTCTTCAGGCTGAAACGGTGTGTTTTGTCTAGCCAGGCTAGGAGAAAAGCTGTTAGCACTATACAAGAAACCCAGAGTTACAGACACACTAATGCAGTATAAAATCTAAAAAATATGAAAGTTAAAACTAAAGGTATCAGCTCGGCCTCTCTGGCAAAATGTGAATGTTAAACTGCAAATAAATAGAGATCCAGGGGAATCTCAGTGCACCCAGGAGCTCTGCACCAAAGGAGTTCCTCAGCATTAGACCCCTTCCTCCACGATCTACCAGATCCTTTCCTCCGTGATCCATCCTCACCATAAAACTCTATCGATACGGTTTTTAATGCAGCTCTAAGGATGCGGCTCACACAGCTTTGCCCAAGCGGCTCCCCGGATTGTTCTTCCCTAGAACCTTTTCATTTGAATTTAAACTCAGAGCAATTACCTAAAACACGAACGGCGTGCCTTGCGAGCTGCCCCGGGATTGCGGGCAGCCCTGCAGAGCTCTGTGGGATCGTTGCGGGAGGGTTTGGGGCAGGCTGGAGAGCGGCTGGAGCCCAGCACCCGCGGGGCAGCCTCCCCAGACCTTCGGGAGGGAGGTGCGGGCGGCAGAGCGGCGGCGGGGACGGAGGATCCGCGGATTCCGGCTCTCCTCACCGGAGAGTGAAACCGCAGGCGCGGTTCTCTCGCACGGAGGGCGCGCCCGCGGCTCTGGGGGCTGGGGCGGGTGGTCCCCGCCGGCATCGCCCCCCGAGCATCACCCCGGGCTCGGGCCGCTCTGCCCGCTCCCGCTGCCCGGCCACCTCCGGCGGGCAGGGACAGCTCGGCCCCGTCACCGCGCGGCCGCTCCCGCCGCTCGGCAGGGAGGGCTTTTCCCGTGTTTACCGTGAACGGGGAATTTGGCAGCTCTGCGCCAGCCTCTCAGAGCCCCAGAGATCCCTGTGGCCTCAAATCCCCAGCACAAACAGCTCCCCAGCTCCTGGCCTGGGGAGGAAGGGCATCCCGGCGGCGCTGCAGGCGAGGGCGATGGGAGCGCTGGTGGGGACGGGGATCCCAGCGGGCGGGGACGCTCCCTGTCCCGCGGGGAGCCCCAGGGTCCCTCCACGGGATCCCAGCGGGCGGGGACGCTCCCTGTCCCGCGGGGAGCCCCAGGGTCCCTCCACGGGATCCCAGCGGGCGGGGACGCCCCTCGTCCCGCGGGGAGCCCCAGCCGCCCCGGGTGCCGTCCCCCGCCCGCAGCCCCGCCCGCAGGAGCCGCAGCAGCCGCAGGTGCGCTCGCGGGTTCCCGACGGCTCCGTGTCTCCCCAGCGCACCGCGGGCACCCCCTGCCCTCGGACCCCACGGCAGTGACGGGACGGCCCCCCAGGCCACGGCAGGGCACCAGCAGATTGGGGAAAACAGGCAGGCGTGAGGAGTCCTGCAAACCACTCTGACATGGAGAGCGCCGGGCGTGCACGGGATGCGTTCTGCGAGCAACCGAGCACGTCTCTATAAATAGCAACCCCTGATTTGAATAGTTATTGTTATGCAGATCACTCTTGGTGATTAATTCGGTGAAAGGAATTTGGAAGAGTTTCCCCATGGGAATGCGAGAGGAGGTCTGTGGGCTGGGCTGCTCCAGGGGATGGGAGGAAGAGTTCAGGGCTTAGGATCCGCCTTGGATTGACGGGAGCAGGGTGGCATCGAAGGGTGCCTCCCTTCAGGGTGCCTCCCAAACCCAAACCGTTCTCTGACACGATTCTGTTCATGCCTGGACCCTGTGCCCTGGGTCAGTGGGTGACCACCCATCCCTCCCGCCCCCAGGAATCTCACCACGCTTACTGTTGGAGCCCGTCGATCTGCAGGAAGGATTTCCAGCACTAATGAAGCTCCAGCCACTGGCAGTGGGGGTGTCACCCCAGCGGGGAAACACAGGAAGATTTTGACCATAATAAAGCTAAAAATTCCACAAGAGCAGTGGTGGTACTCAGCATCCAACAGCCCTAAACCCCCGTGGCAGGAGTGCCACCCTGCTAAGTCTTGGCTAGGATTGCAGGTGTTACAGGAATCATGGAATCACAGAATCACGAAATCATGGAGTGGGTTGGGCTGCAAGGGACCTTAAAGCTCATCTGTTTCCAACCTCCTGCCACCTTCCACTGTCCCAGGCTGCTCCAAGCCCCAATGTCCAATCTGGCCTTGGGCACTGCCAGGGATCCAGGGGCAGCCACAGCTTCTCTGGGCACCCTGTGCCAGGGCCTGCCCACCCTCCCAGGGAAGAATTTGCGGCCAACATCTGACCTCTTTTGGTGTAAAACCATTCCCTTTGCCCTATCACTCCCTGCCCCTGTAAAAAGTCACTCTCCACTTGGACTGCTAATCCAAACGGACCCAAAAACAGGTGATGCCTGGCTGTGTTGCACTCGGG